>JAGFMF010011433.1:1524023-1550194 GCA_019455555.1 Galemys pyrenaicus
GGGGGCCCCCCCCCCCCCCCCCCCCCCGGCCGGCAGCAGGGATCGAACTCGTGCTGCAGTGGCTGCGATCTGCTTTGTAGTGCGTTGCTTAACCCACTGCGCCACCAGGGGAGGCCCGGGGCACCGCTTTTAGTACACATGCACTCCAGTGTCTCTGTCTAGAAGCCCCCAGACACACTCCGGGTCTTGAAAAGTCAGTTTAGCCCAAAACATACCATTATTCTCATCAAACCAATCCTGCTTCGTTCAACTCACTGCCTGGAAAAGGAGGGACCGTCTACAGGCTGATGAGAAGGCAGGATGCTAACGGTAACTTGTCCTTTAAAAAGACACATAAGTGAAATATTTATCAGTCTGAAATGGAAGAACTTCTTATGTTCAGAACAGAGAAGAAGTCTTAAAAGAGAATGACTACACAATAGATTTAACTGCTTAAGAATTTAAATATTTTGATGTTAAATAATCCCACCAAGAATTAAAAAGCAAACAAGAAAACCGAGTTTTTAAAGAATAATAAAAGGGATACAAACTGATAGACTGTTAGCATATAACAAATTGTGGAAGCAGAGTAGGGAATTTAAATTATATGTCAAAACTTCAAAAACATTTATGCCCTTTGAGGTCTCCCTGGTGGAGCAAGGGGTTAAGCATCGTACTGTGAAGCATCTGCAGCCACTACAGCACGAGTTTGATCCCCGGGCGGGGAAGGGGCCTAAGTGGCGCAGCAGACCTCTCCTGTCTCACCCACTGCTCCCCTCAGCAGTGTGTTTCAGTAGATCTGCCTGTTCTGCTCCCCGCTCTGTCTCTGGGGAATCCTCTCACCCTCCACACCTCTGGCCTGTACCTTAGCTCTTGCACGCATAGATAAATCTTTTAAAAAAACAAAACAAAAACATTTATGTCCCTTGATTCAGTAATTCCATTTCTGTTCTCCATCCCAAGGACTCAATCTTAAATATAATCCAGCTTTACCCATTGAGATGTTCATTTTAAAATTTAATTTTAATTGTTCATTTAAAAGAGATATTCATAGATTTAAAAACTGTTATTTTTAAAATAGTGAAAATAATTTAATGCTCAATAGGAGGAGAATAGTTTAGTAAGTTATGGTATTTATCACTTGGTGAAATGTTAGCCAGTTGATATAAATGGTGTTTTTAGATATGCTTTACATGCCTTATATAAATGAAAAATAGAATATATAACTGTGTGCACAGTATTTACCACAAGTTTATATATATAAACAGAATTTACACACACACACACACACACATCATTGCCTAGAAAATATAGCAAAAAAAATTGGCCAAAATGTGGGAATAGTCACTTGGTGAGCAACATGCCTGGCATTTTGGTATGGTTTGCTTCGATTTTCTAGCTACTTCTTTGTGTATTTCCTAGTATTCTCTGCTAGCCATGTGTTACTTGCAGAATGAAAAAAAGTGAGCTGCCGGTCACAGTGTACTACTGCCTTCACATCGCACCATGATTCAGAGCGAGGTGATGAGCAGAGAATGGAAGATGTCCCGGGAGGGTGGAGTGGGTTTATTGCTGGTGTTCCTAAATCCCAGTGGTTCTATTATCCACAAAGCCTGTTATAGCCTTTTCCACTTTCTTCTGCTCCTACCTTTCTCCTGATGCAAACTCTTAGTCTCTTTTAGTGCATATTACAATAGTAGCCTTGGAAATGGTCTTGCTTCCCATCTTTCCTGTTCTGGTCCTCCCAGACCAGTGCTGATAGCTATGATCTTTGAAACACAGAAGCTATACTCCTCTACTTCTTTGGAATAAAAGCATTCTGACTTCTAGGTCTTCCAGAATCTGCCCCCCACCACTACCCCCTAGCTCTCTGGGCCTTCTGCTTCTGGACCTTTGTGCTGATTTTCCTCCAAGATCCCCTCAAAGGATCCCCATCACTGTCCATCAGGTCCATGACCCTCCACAGTCCCTTCTTCCTAGTTGGAACTAATGTAAAACTAATGGTTTGCATTGCACAGATGGGCTGTGTATTGCAAGCTTCTCCAGGACCCATCCCCAAATCTGAAAGCAAGGTCTGCCTGGTAAAAAGCAAGACCAAAAAACAGTACATTTCAATGATCATTTTATATAATAAAATTAGGTTACACGCGCGACAAAATATATTGTCCATGCCGATTATATAAAGGGCCTTGACCTATTCTCAATCATGCTTGAGCACATAAACATAACTATCCTAGACTGAACTTAAAACTAATATACGTACAATAGCATTAAACATTTAACACTGATTCTACCTCCCCTCTCTGTTGGTGATGGTTCTCTCAGCAAAAATGCCCTATAGCCAGCAGAGCCACTTAGAATCATTCCACTGTCCTTAGAGCTGCAATTCAAAATTGGTATCATCCTATTAAAAATAGCTATTGCAGTATCTGAATATTTAAAGCTTCGCAGGCCTCAGTCAAGTCTCTAATCATAAATCCTTGGAGAAGAAACACTTGTTAGGTCTAATCTCTTCTCTCTCTCACCCTCCTGGCCTTACCCCACCTAACACCACACTCATCTTCATCTTCCTCATCACCAGTGAGCATTTAGAAAAGTATTTGCACACAGACAGCCAAGCGGCTCTCTCCATCATCATGCAAGTGCTTGCGGCTCCATCACATGGATATGAACCTGGGGTGTGGGACCCCAAGGCAGAACCACCCTCTCCACCCAGCCTCTCCCTGCATCATAGCCCCATTCTGGTGGTGTGTGAGCTCTGCTCAGAGGCGTACCAGGGTGACGAGGCCGAGGCTGTGACATGCTCCCCCAGGTGTTGTCTGTCCGCACGGACCGCTATGGGCAGTGACGTGCAGACAGAAGAAAGCAGCAATCCCTCCTAATTGCTCCTTCCTTTTTGCACATTTCCTTTCCAATTCAGCACAACTACTAGAATACCCTAGAAGCTGGGGGGCAGGGACCATAGTGGCGGTGCTGGATGAGACAGGGGTCATTTGAGCGATACACAATGCATTCTGTCAGGTTCCCCAGTGCCTGGAAACCTGGAGGATGGAACACCCTGACAAAGAGAAGTGGGGTACTCCCCGAAGATCCAGACCCCAGCACTGGCCTGCTGAGGATCCTGAGAGACGCATATTCCCCAGGAGAACCCTAAACCTGGATGGAGGATGGGGCTGGTCCTTCAGACAGAGACACTGCAGACCCCTCTGAGATGAGGAGGTTCATCTTTCCTTCCCTTGGTTGAGGTCAATCCACTCCTTCACTTGAGGTTCCTAAACCCCAAGTTTCAGTCGCGGCGTGAAGCTGACCAAATACATTCAAACTGCCCAGAATAAGAAATGCTTTGCAAAGACCAAAGTCACACCCATCAACACGTTCTTGGGTGTGACTGGTCCTGTGCAGATGCCCCCTCTCCTGCCTGCTGTCCCCAGTGGATGACCCTGCATTGCCTTCTCCCCAGGACCCCAAGCACAGATCAGATCTCAGGTGAGGCTGACCTGTCTGGCCCTGGTCATGCTGAGCGCACATCACCCTGAGAGGCCCATGTTCTCTTCTCTCGGGAGTGTGAGGCTAACGAATAGGGGTGAGATGGGGCAGACACAGAGCATCACTCCGGGGGGTGGGTCCAAGGTCCCATGGACTTCTGATCTTCTAAGATACGTCAAGAGGTTCAAGTTCATCATTATACTCCTTCTATCCTAAGTACTGGGATCAAATTTGGGGAATGAAGGACAGTGCATTCAAAGAACAAGGCCTTAACTTTTACTTCTCAGTTTCATTTCTACCATAATTTTCACTTGCCAACAAAATTTCCATTAGTCGGTAGCCAATTCTTTTTTTTTTTTTTTTTTAACGGAGGATGGTCTTTCCTTATCAGTATTTTCTGGGAATTTTTTTTACAGGAAAAGGAAAAGGGGTTTGGGAGGCCTTCTAGTTTCTTCTCTTGCCAAACCCCACCCTTCCTTTCCCACGATTAAACTCTGTCAAATAATGGTGAAATGCTTCTGGTCTCCTCCATATAGGCAGATCCTGGAATAATTTGTAGCAGAAGGGAATTCCCACTGCCTTTTCTTGCTTCCTACCGGCTGTGTCTGGTGGCTGCGATGTGTCTGGGTTTCTCTGCAGGGAGACCTGTCCCTTTTGGAGGGCCTAGTCCCAGGCTGCTTCCCAGACCTGCAGGATTCAGCCTGCTTCACGCTACACAGAGGATCCCAAACTGCAGGGCACAGCAGTTTTCCTGGCCTGTGAAAGTGACAGTCTTGAGGACAAGGCTATAGCGAGCCAGGAATGCCCCTGCACCCCCCAGTCCCACTCAGCAAAAGAGCTCAAAGTCCCAATGCTGCCTTTACATTTGAAAGATGTTCTAGATAAGAGCATGACCTGAGGTGTTCTGAATGTACCCAGAGATGACTATTGAATAGTATTTGAAGTTAACTTAATGATGGTTGACTTGCCCCCTATAGATAAAAGAAATACATATTTTATAAAAGTTTCAGAGAAGCTGTTTTTGCTTGTACAGAAGTTAACTCAAGGATATCAGAGAAATAGTATCTTATGTCTTTGGGGAAAAAAAGGACATTTCAAAGGTGCTTTACTTTGGGGTTTGCAAAGCTGGCTCATGTGCAAGGCCCGTTGGACACAGACTCTGAAGCCAGGCTGCTCCCACAAGGAATGTGAGCCCCGTGTGATGGCCTAGTGTTGCTCCCCAGAAAGTATCCTGCAGTCATGCTTCTTGTGCTTTTTCATTTCACCAAATTCCGCTTTTAACAAAGACAAAACTAGCAAATTACGCATTTTTAAATAGCTGCCTAACATTAACAAATGTATATGATTTGGATAAAGACATAAAAAGGAAGAAATCTTTTAGTTCATCCTCTATGTGCATGTGGTGCAAGAGCCTGACTTCAGAGCACTGGGCAAATTTACCATTTTCAAGGCCAAGGTGACAGCTTTTTCTGCTACTGGCTTTTGGCTTAGAGATGCATTAGACTGTTCCCTTAGCTCCCCAGCTAGGGCTGGGAGTTCTCTGCCCACTTCATCATCCCTGCATTTCATGTGTGTCTCGAGTACTTTTCCATCCACCTGGTCTGGCTTTACAAGTGGAAGCATCGCCAGCCAGTAATGGACACTTAAGCCCACACTCTGGGTGGGTGCCATCATCCAAGTCTTCTGCTGGTCTCCCTCGAGCAGAGTAGACTTATTTTAAACTCTTATTTCTGCTCTTTCCTATGAGGTTAGTCACTGATTTGCTTTGGATTGTTTAGGATTCACTTTTATTCACACCAGCAAGTTGCTAAAGCGCTCCTAACCCTGATCACTAAATACCTGTGTTATTTAAGGTATGAAGAAACTCAAAGTCCTAGTAGCTCCCATGGTCCATTGTAACCGCATAATCAGAAGTGTTTTTTTCTCTCTCCTCCGACAGTTGAGGCTTGGGGTCCACCTCACTATGCCATCCACGGGCTTTTAGCTCTGTGTGTCCAGCTGTTGCCATTTCCCAGCAGTGGGAAGAGGGAAAGAGAGGGCATGGAAGGCAGCCCTGTCTTTCAAGCAAGCAGTGCTGACCTTCCCTCTCACCCCCCATTTTAATGCATTAAAGTCCTGTGACCTCACCTCATAGCCCAGCCCAAATCCTAAGTACTAGCAGAAAGGGGGAAGTAGATTCTAGGGTGCCAAGTAGTGCTGTGCCCCAGGAACCTTAAACTCCTGAGGGAACATTATAAAGATTGTAATCAGAATCATTTTTGACAAACTCACAGTGATAGGATGCATCTTCCATGATGTTCCTTACCTGACCGTAACGTCCTCGCGGAGCAAGTGTGGTTTGCTCTCAGCCGTGCAGTCATTCTCAGTAGGGATTTGACTCCTGGCATTCTTCTTGGGATTTGAGAGAAGCATTGAGGAAGACAGCCACCAGGATAGTTGGAGTTGTCCCATGCAGGCTAGTTTGGGGAAGAAATGGATATTTTTTTAGCATGGAGAAGAGCAAGAAAAATGAGATTGTTGTTTTCAGAGGTTGAAGGACTGGCCAGTAAGGAATGTTCAGCCCTCATTTTTGCTGCTCCTGAAATTTGACTTCTATGTGAATAAAGGACAGAAATTGCTAGAGTTTAGCTTGAAATATAAAGGAGTTTTTATTTAGTTGCCAAAAATGGAATGGACTGATTTAAATAGTAAGCAATTCACTAGATGTCGTGTATTCCTAGTTTCCAAAATTATTCACTCAGCTTTTAGACTTTGGAAGAATTAAGTCATTTAAGAACTTAGAGTTGACATGGACCACTTTGTCAGAAGATGAAAAAAATTGTTTTCTATCCATCTTTTCCTCCGTGGTACATGTGCTTGCTAGGTAGGGACTTACTCAAACTTGGCAATACTGTCACCCTCCTTATTTGCAAAGTACTTCATCAGAGAACTTCTAAGGTCTTCAAATAGAAAATATGGAGATTTTATATCCCTTAACCTTCAGCTGGCTGATTGGTCCTCAGGCCATTCCAGACCTCTTAAAGTTCTTCACGTCCTCCTCACTAGAGCATCTCTCTTGGTCTTGGGGGGCCTTGTGGGCTATTGTACATGATTTTCTTGCATTTCTTTTTTGTTTTTTTTTTCCTAAAGATTTATTCATTTATGCACACAGGAACTGGGGGTAAGAGAAGTCACCAGAGACAGAGTGGGACACAGAACAGGCAGACTGACCGAAACACTGCTGAGAGGAGCAGCCGGTGAGGCAGGAGAGGTCTGCTATGCCATGTGGGTCACCTCTCTGGCTGCTGGCAGGCACCAAACTCCTGCTGCAGTGGCTGCCATCCACTTCACAGTGTGCTGCCCAACCCACTGTGCCACCAGGGATGGCCCCTCTTGCAGAATTTCTTATTTCCCTTTTAGAGGAGATCACCATGGATTTATCTTGTCCATTGGATGTTAGGCTCCTTTTAAAAATTTATTTATTTATGCATACAAGAACTGGGGTATAGACCAGAGGTGCGAGGGGTGAGAGGATTCACCAGCGACAGAGTGGGAAACAGAACAGGCAGATCTACTGAAACACACTGCCGAGGGGAGCAGCAGGTGAGACAGGAGAGGTCTGCCACACCGTGTGGGTCACCTCCCTGGCCGACCGGCAGCAGGGATTGAATTCGAGCTGCAGTGGCTGCATTTTGCCTCATAGTGCATTGTTTAACCCATTGCGCCACCAGGGAAGCTCCTAGGCTCCTTCATTTGAGGGACTTCTTCACTCTCATACACCCTGCACTGTCTAGGACAGAGCTTCACCTTGGTGTTCAATGAACTCTTCTTCACTTGAGCTGAGTAATTCTCTGGTCTCACTGGATTTGGGTTCAGAATCCTTTCTACTTGGGTCTACTCGTAAAATGGTGTCCCACATCTCCTTGTGCTTTTCATCTCTAAAATGAGGAGTTGATGAGTGGTCTCTAGGCTCGCTTCTAGCATCATTCATCCTGCCTCTCATGCTGGACTAGAGTGGGCACTTGGCATGGCAGTCCAGGCTCTGGTGACTGATGGAAAAGCCTCCTACCTGGCTGCTGGCCAGTCGGCCCTGCACTGCTCTCTAGAGACCTCCAATTAAGCAGTGAGGGTGACGTGGCTGTGAGGCTGAGTGACGATGGCTGCTTCCCCCAGGTACGTGTGCATCGCCATGGAGGCACTGGACCAGCTGCTCATGGCCTGCCATTGCCAGAGCATCAACCTCTTTGTGGAGAGCTTCCTCAAGATGGTGGCCAAGCTGCTCGAGTCAGAGAAGCCCAATCTGCAGATCCTCGGCACCAACTCGGTAAGGCACTGCCCGAGGGGCTCCAGAGGTGGGAATGGGGAAGATGGTAGCCGCTACGGGCAACCTTGTAATGACCCATTCTTAATTTAGTGTCTGACAGCTTCCCTCTTGCTTAGGGTCCTCTGTGTGTGAATAAAGGAGTTATTTTTCTAGAGATATATCATTTATCTATCATGGTTATATAAACATATAATGAATAAAATTATTGAAAAATAAAATGTACCATAAAACATATGACTCAGTGGTTTCAGAATACTCACAGGTTGTACAGTCATCACCATTACCTAACCTATTCATCTGTAGATCGATGGTCATGAAAAATGCTTTAGTGATGGATTTTTCCCTTAAATAATTTTAAGGGAGGCCTCAATAGTTATAGAAATAGATGGAAAGCCAACAGCATTCCTCTGAGAGCTGGGGGTAACCCACACAGCTTGAGCCCGGCTCCAGGGTGGGGGGGGCATGTTTGAAAACTGGTCCAGGTTATGCCTCTTTCAAAGATAAAACAAACTGAGGTGCACAGGGCAAGGGCACTGATCAGTGGAAAGATTCTGGGGAAGCAGGACACGGGGCTTCTGGCTTTGCTCTGCCCTCCCTAGCTGGCTGCTTGATAGGTCATCACTTACTGAGCAGACTGAATGGGGCCAACCTCGAAACGCTGGTCTCAACTCAAGTGCGGCTCTCGTGAGAGGTTATGGCTCGTGAGAGAACTGTCCGCGTTGTCAGTCTCCAGGCTTCATGTGTGTCTACAGAGACCTGAATACCCTGGTGGCTATCTTTAATTTTTTGCCCTCTTTCTCATTCCCACCCCACTGGGCCACACTTTCGGCTCCATTTTTTCATGTAGTCTGGTGTTAAAAGCTCTGAGAGATGGTCACCAAATGTCCCCTTTTTACCTCTTTATTATAACTGTGCCCTCACCATTCCCAACCTGAATTTTCTGAGTTTTTATTGCTCAGGTCACAGCTGCTGTCCTGTCCTACATGATTTGATTTAACCAGAAGGTAGTCTTTCAACTTTAATTCCAAGGATCCAAACTAACAACTTATTTCCTTCTCTTTCCTCGCTGTGAGCCAGCTGCCTTTGATATATTACATGTACAGTAACGGAGGGTAAAATCTTTTGTCAGGTTGCCCTGGCAACAGCTTCAGATATGGTTTCATTTGTCCTGTTTAAGATAACTATAGTCTAGAAGAGAACATCCCAGAAGAAAATAAACCAGTCAGCTGCATCCAGAGGGTGTCTCCTCAAGAAGCAGGTGGTTGCCACCTCGAACTTTCCCCTTTAGTAGCAAATCCTGGCCCAGGGCTGGCGTTTTGTTAGCTACGTCACCCTAATACCTGATTCCATGTCATGGTGAATTGTCTCAGCGGAGAGAGTAAGTTGGCTAGTGGTGGCTGCACCACCTGGCGAAGATGGTTAAAGTCCAGGTGATGACGAGGAAGTGTAGTCGGGTTCCAGAGTCCATCCTTGAGGGAGCCTGTCCTAGGGCTACCCCTTACCCAGAGGCTCCTTTCAGCTCCTTCTGGGAGCTTCTCAAGGCTTCCCAAGAGGAATGTTCTTTTCTCCTCTTCACTTCAGACCTGCCAGCAGGCTAGTCCCTGTGTGACTGTGGGTGTCTGTCCTGGTGTCTCAGCTGGGTTTTCGGAGGATTTGAGTCTTCTTGGGGTTGGGGCAGGGCCTGGGGTGGAAGGGCTCCTAGGTCTTTCACTCCTTCACCCAGCAGCCAGCTCCATTTTGACAATTTGCATGGAAGCTTACACTTTATTTGGATAGAGGATTCTGCTGCCAAGATACTGAAAGAAAGATAAAGAGCAAAAAAAGAAAGAAAAGGAAAAGAAGTGAGCTCATCTAACACCCTCATTTTGCTGGATATCTCTGGCTGCAAATTGAAGCCCCAGTCAAATTGTCTGTTCGCACAGCCACGGCCCTGGCTTTCCACGGTGACGTATTCGGCCCTGTGCCTTGTCTTCGCCCCTAGAATCTGAGAGGTGGCAAAGTCAGAGGCACTCACTGGACCCAAATGTGACTGGGATTCTAGCCTCCCTGCAGCCAGGCCTGCTCTGTCACGAGGTGGCCATGTGGGTACAAAGTGAAAAAGCCCTTCTCTCCAAGCCAGCCCTGCTGCTCTGCAGCGACACCTCAGACCTGCCTGCATCGGTGCAGAATCTCCTTCTTGTAAGGGCGTCTTTTCCAAAACCCTGCCTGCTCAAAGGTTCCAAATCTGGCCAGTAACAGAGTCTTCCTGAGAGTTAGGAACCTCCGGATTCCTGGGTCTAAGTGTGGTCACCGAGCAGCATCTGTGAAGAACCCACCCGGGTCCGCTTTTCGTCTCCCACGTGATACCAGCAGCAGCCTTGGTGACCAGGGGCCCTGTAGTCTTAAGTCTGTGCAGAGTTCCTTCCTCCCACCTACCTTCCCTCCTTTGCTTCCTGCTCTAATGGATTTTGTATTTGATCGTCCCAAAGATGAATGAGGTTGTGCTGAGACTTGTCATAAATCCAATCCCTCCACATTATGCATTATAAAGTAAATTTTAAAAATTCAAGGGAAGCCGTCAAACCCTTGATGAGACTATCTGAGCACTGGATAATGATGAGGGACCAAGAAGGTCAGGAGAAGATGCAGAGCCAGGGCCAGTTAAGCTGGGAGGGTTGGGGTGAGGGGGCAGTTTGCTTCCGCCCTTTGCTGTGTCTCCAGGCCAGAGCAGTGACCATAGGTCCTGGCCTTTTCAGGGTCCACATTGGTGGTAAACTGAGAATATTAAATCTGAGACTGTCAAGGTCTTCTATATAAACGATGTAGGCTATAAGCCTAGTGTAGATAAATGGTAAAATATTTTGAAGATGCATGGATTCAGAATTATACTTTCACTGTCTCATAACACATAAAAAATTATCTCACTATAGATCCAAGACCTAAATGTGAGACCTAAAGTGATCAGGCTCGTAGAAGAAAGTATAGGGGTATATCTTTATCATCTTAATTTTGGCAATGGTTTCTTAGATTTGTCATCAAAAGCCAAAACAATAAGAGATCAAAAGAGATAATTTCAACTTCATTAATATTTAAAACTTCTGGGCATCAAAGGACACTATCAAGAAAATTAAAAAAAAAGAAAAATCACAGAATGTAGAAACTATAAAATGGGCAAAGAAAATATACAGATAGTTGGGGGCCCCCCTGGTGGCACAAGGGGTTAAGACGCAGAACTATGAAGCATCCACAGCCACTGCAACACGAGTTCAATCCCTGGCTGGGGAGGTGACCCAATGGCGCAGCAGACCTCTCCTGTCTCACTTGCTGCTCCCCTCAGCAGTGTATTTCAGTAGATCTGCCTGTTCTGCTCCCCACTCTGTCTCTGGTGAATCCTCTTACTGCCTACACCTCTGGCCTGTACCCTAGTTCTTGTATGAATAAATAAATCTATTAAAA
Source organism: Galemys pyrenaicus (assembly GCA_019455555.1). NCBI lineage: Eukaryota > Metazoa > Chordata > Mammalia > Eulipotyphla > Talpidae > Galemys > Galemys pyrenaicus. The sequence goes on from JAGFMF010011433.1 coordinate 1,535,227, forward strand.
ACAAAATATACAGATAGTTGACAAGCAAGCACATCAGTCGCTAATGAAATACAAATCTTTGTGCCCACTAGAATGATGAGAAATACAATAGAAACATAAAAAGACAAGAGTTGGGGAGGGATGTATAGAAATCAGAGCCCCTGTGTGTTGGGAGTGGAATGTAAAGTGATGCTGCACCATGGAAAACAAGGCACCTCAAAAAACAAACAGAATTACCAGATGACTGAGCAGTTCTTCTTAGCTGTATGCTAAAAAGAACTGAAACAGGGACTCAAAAAACACCTGCACAGAAACGCTCATAGCAGCATTGCTTATAGTAACAGTGCAAACCACCCAGAAAAGTTCATCTGTTGTAGGACTCCATTCATAGAAGATTCCAGAGTAGACCCATAAAGACAGAAAACAGGTCAGTGTTTGCAGGGTGCTAAGAGAAGGAGGCAGAGAGACTGCTGGCTACAGGGTTTCCTTTTGAGGTAAAGAAAATATTGCAAGACATTATGAAGATATTAAAATGCCTCTAAACTCTACCCTTTAAAATGGTGGTTTTGATATTTTGTGAATTTACCCAGAATTAAAAAAATATTGCACTCTCATGAGTCTTGGGTCAAAGGTATTATAGACATTTGTGTTTTTACTGTACGTGACCTAAGACAAGGCTCTGAACGGTGCCAAAGGGAATCACAGGGAGAACAGCTCCCCGGCTTCCCCAGCAAGGAGAGATTCAGATGGCAGAGCCTTCCTGAGGAAACAGGGAAGTGCCTGGTCTTGCCTTGTCCTCGCCCTCCCCTGCCCCTCAGCAACACCTCTGGATGCCTCCTCTCCCAGCTCCAGCGCCCACCTGGCTCCCTTTCTGGACCTGGAGGGCACCCGCTCTGACCACCTGCTCCAGCCTCCTGGTCCTACCATGGCTCATTCTGTCTTCTCCACCCAACGCCCCGGCTGGACGTCATCCTGCCTCAAAAAACCCCGAGGCGTGGAGCCTCTGCACAGAATCCTCATGATTTCACTGGGGCGCTCAAAGCAGATGCTCAGTCTGTGTTTAACCACCACCCTCTCTCATCCGCTCAGTCTTTACAAACCTGCTTTTTCCTCACCTCTTCCCAAACCTGCTTCTCCAATCTGGGAGGCAGGCTTGCCGTCTAGGGCCGGCTGAGAAAATCGGGGTGTCAACTGGGGTGCCCTCATTCCCCTCACCCACCCTCTTCCCCTGCAAATTTCTCATGTCCTCTGAAGCTTCCTGCATCCATGTTTTCTCTCTCCTCTGTCTCCACTCTTATTCCTTTTTCCTATTTCCTTCCCTGGAAGTTCAAGTCTCTTACAGTATAAAAATAAATAAGCAAAAACACAAAACAAAACAAGTATCTAGCTCACCTGACGAAAGCCTCATCCCTGGAACCTTGACTGGTGGGACTGATATAACCACAGGCGGATCCAGGAGGCTCACAGTCAGAGAAGGTGATGTCATCATAGAAGCAGAGGGACAGAGGTTTGAAGATGCGAATCTGCTGGCCTGGACGGTAGGGGCAGAGGCCTGGAGCCAGAGGATGTAGGCAGCTCTGGACACCAGAAAGTTCAAGGAAATGGATTACCTCCATGGAACTTCAAATGCCACAGCCCAGCAAGCCTTGAATTTCAGCCTTTGACCTCCCGATCTGTAAGGTCATATGTTCGTGTTGTTTTTGATCACTAAATGGTGGTCAGTTATTACAGCATTCAGTGGAAACTAATACCATTTCCTTCAGTGATTCTCTTCCTCCACGGGCCCCTGCACTATCTATAGTCACCAGTGTTGGTGCTTCGTTCTCTTCTCACTCTATGTTGAGCACGTGGGCTATTTCATCAACTCTTGTGTGTGAACAGTCATCTGTAGAAATGCTCGCACCTCCAACACCTCCAGAAATCAGCACTGCAGGAGGCCAGCAGGCTGCAGGTGGGTCCCAGGAAGGCAGCTCGGACAGAACTACAAGGACTTCTCCGACAACAACAATTGGACTTTCTGAAGAGATGTTAGCACCACTCTAGTTTTCTGGAAGATTCTGGAAGGAGGAGGTGTGATAGTCTAGGTGGGAGAGGTTGCTTGGGTCTTGGGGGGTCACTGCACTCTGGCTAGCCGGCAGCAGGTTTGCAGGACAGGGTCGTGACACTGTGGGGCTGCTTCTTTGGTCTGAGAGTCACCCCGAACAACAGCAGCTGGGGGAACAGAGGGCAGGTTCAAATGAAAACCACCTGCTTTAGAAGTTCTGCTTTCCAGCGAGGGTTTGTCTCAGTGACGTAGGGAAGCAGTTTCCATGTCTCCTGTGAGTACGGTGACCGTGGGGCAGGCCATGGAGACCCGGGAGAGAGGCGGTTGAGGTTCCATCTCTGCCTGGTACTTTAAACCAGGGCTCGATTGCTGAAGCAGGGAGTTGTTTGGCTCAGAATCCCCATCTCGAGAAAAGGAAAAGTGAACTTCTGTTTGGAGAGACTCAGCCTGCTCTGCGGGGAGGCCGGCCCGCTCAGCTTCCATTTTCCAGACCAGGCGAGGGCTATTTTCGCAATGTCAATATTTGGAGCTTGCTTTTTCTATTGACCCAGGCCCTTCTTGACCCTCAGTTTTCACACAGTTGGGGCCCCTCCCTGCTTGGACAGAGGCTGGAGATCCGCTCAGCCAGCTTGGCCCTGTTGTGTGTCAGGAGCTGAGACTTTGATCTTGAAAGGGTGACCCTAGCAGCACCCTGGGCCTTTGAAATGTCACATGTTCAGACTCTTCCGTTTGTTGCTATGGAGACCTTCCTCATCGTTGCTATCGCTTGAAAATATAAAACAAAGAAACCCCAATTATTTCACAACCTTGTGTATTAGGCAACTAGCTTTTAATAAAAGCTGTTTGTAGGGGAGGAATTCGCCACTGTAGGGTGAAGCAGACAGGAAGTTCCTGTTATATCGGGCATTAAAAAAAGTAGTGACCAGTCACAGGTTAGTGGGCTGTGCAAACTCACGGAGTGTTGACAGCAAGCCAAAAAACTGTGGCGGGCTGGTCGTACCAAGCCCACAACAGGTCCTCCTGTTGCCAGATGAGTGATCAAGGCTCAGGGAACTTAGGTCACTTGCCCCAGATCAGCCTCCTAATGAGAGGAGTAGGATTCAGATATGGGCCTGGGGGCCTCCCTGGTGGCGCAATGGGTTAAGCAACGCACTGTCAAGCAAAATGCAGCCACTGCGGCATGAGTTCGATTCCTGCCTCTGACCAGGGAGGTGCATAGCACAGCAGACCTCTCCTGCCTCGACCGCTGCTCCCCTCAGCAGTGTGTTTCAAATCAGTCTGCCTGTTCTGCTCCCCGCTCTGTCTCTGGTGACTCCTCTCACCTCCCGTGACTCTGGCCTGTGCCCCAGCTCTTGTATGCATAAATAAATATGTCTTTATAAAAAAAGAAAGAAAGAAGTGGGCCTGGTTGGTGACCCTGTTTTGCACCTTTTTTTTTTTTAAAGATTTATTTATGCATACAAGAGCTGGGGTACAGGCTAGAGTCACGGGAGGTGAGAGGACTCACCAGACAAGAGTGGGGAGCAGAACAGGTAGACCGACCGAAACACTGCTGAGGGCAGCAGCGGGCGAGGCAGGAGAGGTCTGCCACGCCATGTGGGTCCCCTCCCAGTCGGCAGCAGGGCTCGAACTTGTGCTGCAGTGGCTGCGGTTTGCTTCATAGTGTGTGGCTTAACCCACTGTGCCACCAGGGAGGCCCTGTTTTGCACCTTTTGAAGTGGGTGGACATCTTTAGGCCTGGAGTCTCCACACCATCTGTGCTGCAACTGTCCCAGGCTGGGTAGGTTCATCATCGGCAACTTGAAAGGGAACCTGGGAGCCCTCTGGCCTCATCCCCACAGGTTTTTTAATAGTACCCAGGAGAAACAAGCCGGCGGGGAGACAGCAGCTTGCCCCCCCACCCCCCCGAATCTCGCAGCCGTTCTAAGCCGCTCTCGGCAGCACGGTCCTCTGCTGTGCTCCGTCCTGTGTGACGCTGCTCGCCCGGCCTCAGGCTCAGGTGTTCACATTCACACGCCCACACCACACTCCAGGTGCCCGCCATGAGGCAGCCGTACAAGACCACAGGAGCCGATCATGGATGCTAACGCGGGGAGGGCAGAAAAAGCCTTATAACTTGCACTTACCCTGCACCATCTCAGCCAGGGTTTGGCTCACTTCCCAGGTGCGTTTCCCCAGGGGCACTGTTCCTTGGGCAGGGCCCCCAAGAAACACCTTGACTTTACCCTTTGTACGCAGGCAGGCAGCAGGGCAGGTCCTCTGTGGATATGCGCAGACGGTAAAGGAGAGTCCTGGAGCCCTCAGTGGTCTTCAGGCTTTTAATGACCTTTCCATGCCATTTGTAGTGAGGCGACCAGGTGCAGGGCAGGCGGGGGGCCGGGAGGCTGGCTGGCCGCCTAGCCCTCAGCAAACCCTTACTTTCTGGGCTTACTCTGATGTCCTCTTGTAGTCTCTCTGCCGCCGTCCTCTGCTGCACTGTTCTCTGTGACGCTGCCCTTCTAGGCTCAGGCTCTCGGCTCAGGTGTGCCCACACCATATTGCAGGTGTCCGCCATTAGGGATGTACCCCAGGCCCATGCTCCCAAGTGCCTCCTGCGTTCAAGGCCGCAGGTTATATAGCCACAGCTGCATTTACCCTTGTGGTGCCAGCAAGAGCACAGAGCAAGTTCTCGATGATTCTGAGAAGATGGTTCAAGGAGGAGTCCTGGAGCCCTCGGTGGCTTTTTTAGACTTTTATTACATCATTATATCAGAGGTGACCACGTACATGGCAGGCAGGGGGCTGGGCGGCCAGGAGGCTGGCAGGCCTCCCAGCCCCCAGTGCACCCTCACTCAGGCTCTCTAGCCTCTCGTCTCTGCTTCTACTGCTCTCTTCTGCTGGTGTCCTCGTGACGCCGCCCTTATATGGTCCGTGTCTCAGCCCAGGTGCACCCACTTACGCATGCCCACTTAGGCACGCGTGCAGGACCAAAGGTGTTCACCATCAACACCAATGGTGGGAGGGCTGAAAAGCCTAAGAACTTTTCCATTTAACCTACAACCCTACACTCCTGAACCACCACTACCCAGGTTTCCATCTGGGCCTCTCCTGTCAGCCCTGGCAGACTCAGGAGCAGATTTTGGGTTCTCAAGGTGCTGTCCCCATGGGACACTGCAGGCCTGTGCTCCCTAAGCAGGTCGTCTGGGCTGGTGTGTTCATTCTTTCAGACTCGGGAAAGCGTATCAAGCTGTGAAACCCAGGGTTCCTAAGGATACTGAGCTCCTGTACAAAAAGTGCCTATTTCATTGTCAGCAAGCCCTGGTGTTGCCATAATGTAATCAGTGCGGGCACACCCTTTCTCTGGGGGTTTGGAACTGGCATTAAATGCGATCTCATCCCCAGACCTTGTAGTGGCTGATGTCCTGATGGGTGAAGAGGGAAGGCCTGCAGCCTGGACGCCACAGTCCTGAGCCTCAGAGTGGAGGACAGTGTCTTCCAGAGATGGGGCCGTGGCAGGGAGGCCCACCCCTCCCGTTCTTGGCTCAACCCCAAACCACTTCCATTCAAAGGCCGGCCAGTGCCAGCCAGCCATGACAGTGCATCACCGAGTACATGCTTCCCCACATCCTCCCCACATGCCGCCTTGGAAGGCTTCCAGGGTGCCAAGGGACAAAGGAAACGTGTCTATAGGCCTCTGCCCCAGAATCTCCAGGACCAAAAGGAACAGGATTTTCCAAATGCAGATGCCCAGGCCCTACCCCCAGACAAGCTTAGTCAGCATGTCCAGGTGGCTCAGAAAACTGCATTTTCAGTAAACTCTCCAGCTTGTGCCAATGTCATGAAAGTTAAAGAACCATTGGTAGAGTCAGAATTCCTGAGCAGGACGTCCAGTTTTGATGACCTGATATAATTCACTTGCTCCTTTGGTGCCTCCTTGAGCCTCTCTCCATCTGCACCATGGGAGCGATATAGATAACATAGGCCCTGCTAAACTGATGGGTTGGCCAAAACCTGCGCCAGATAACGCATGTTATGTCGGGATGAAAAATGCCCCTCCCCCATTGTCCACGTGCCAATTCCTGGAACCTGTAAATACCTGCTGCTGAGAAACACGCTCTGCAATGTGATCAAGCTGAGGAGCTTGAGATGGGAGATGATCCTGGATTATCCGGCTGGGCCCCCATCTATCACAAGAGTCTTAATAGAGAAAGACAATTTGACACAGAGAAGATGGCAGAGTTTGGAGTGACGCAGTGCTAGGAGAGGATGCCATGTGCATCCTGCAACGGGAGCAGTTCCTGTTGCTACGACTTGGCATGTAGGTGTCGCTGCTCCTGTCACTCATTGCTCATCCACGCCGGGCGTCAAAGGCAGGGCCTGGGCCCGGAGCAGGTGCTCCTCACCCAGACGCCTGTGTCTGTGAGTAACTTCTGCGGCGAACCATGTCTTCTGAGTACCTGGAAGGCATCCAAAAGAACAAGGCATGAATTAAACCCAAGCAAGCGGGCTTCTCTACAACCATTTTTGAAATTTGTATTTCTGATCAAATGAGGAGGGGGAGGCACATGAGTGGACTCGTGGAGTGTGAAGAATGGGGCGTGTTTTTAAGTGTTTGCACGTTGACCCAGCAAACACTTGTTCAGTGATGAGTTCAGTGGCCTGGGTTCAGCCTCTTAGAAATAAGAACCTTAGTAGTAATAAGCCTTGAATGAACACGTTTCCTACTATCCCCGGAGCTCAGGGAATGTTTCCCAACTCTATTTACACTCGTAGGAGGTGATACGTGCATTTTAAAGAGGTCATTTTGCTGTGGCCACTCCTGGAGCCCCCATTCCAGCCCAGCCCTCGCCCTCAGGTGCTCCCTCCCACCTTCTTGCACTAAATGACCTTCAGTTCCTGAATGGCACTTCAGGGTTCTCAGCCATCATCTCCCAACTTTTCAGCCATCTGCCACCACCCCCAGTATCACTATCAGGCACCATGTTATGTGGGGGGGGTGTCTAGCTCATCTTCTCTCTGTACCCCCATATCATATTTGAAGTATGTTAATTACCTATATATACAGTCGACGCTGCCCCTCTGGGCTGCTCCTCTGATTGCTTGGCTGGGCCTGCGTTGATGGCATGGAAAGGACAAAGATCACCCCGACCTGAGCCCAAGCCCAGCTGATGGATAAACCACAGACGACCACTGTCTCCACGTCACCACAGTGCTGTGTCCTGAGTACGCTGCCGTGGCTGATGTGATCATATGTACAGTCTGTGTTCAGATGTGGATTCGTAATGCTTTGCACCTGAACCCATCAGCCATCCTGCTGTGTCAGTTGAAAAAAGAACATTGTATAGAGACTTGACGTCCAGTGCCATGATAACCAGGAATCCATCCAGAGACATGTTGTTTGGGCAGAGGGGCTGGAGAGGAAGAGAAGAAGCCAGGTTGCTGTCAGTGATTCTGCTCTGCTCTCAACTGTGGGCCGTGGGCCATCCCACTGGGGTTTCCTGGGACCTTATTAAAAGGAAAATCCCTGGGCCTCATCCAAGACCAGGACTGATTCAGCATGTCTGGGGCTGGTGGCAGAAAGCTGCCTGGTTACCAGCCCACTTGGCTCTGTTGTGCTTTAGCGTTTGGAAACCAGGGCCCTCCCTCCTGTACCCCCACCCTATCTGTCCTCCCACCCCCTTGATAAGACCCAACTAAGGCCACCCTGGCCACTCCTTCATTCTCTGCTTTTCCTCGCCTGAAATACCCACCATGCCTCATTCCCTACCCAGCAATACCAGGTCACTGGCCTGGGGAGCCGGAGTAGAAGCAGGGAGAAGGTCGGGGGCAGAGGTCCCACGAAGCACAGGGGCTGAGTCCTGGGCTACTCCTGCAGGACTCTGGCAAGTTCCTTATGGTCTGTGGGTCTCAGTCTCTTAGTCTGTAAAATGAGAGTAATGCTGTCTATCTAACTTAGAACCGCTTCAGAAGTAAAAGAGACGATGTATGTAAAATGCTTAGGGTAGTACCAGATATCTATATTCTGTCTGCTTATCTGTCTGTCCATATGTCTATTGCCATCTATCTATCTCAATCTAGCTATCGATCACCTAAAGCTTCTAAACAGTTATTGCTATTCACCCAGAAATGCCCAAACCAGTGAGTGTGAAATTTGGTCTTTTTTTTTGGAAATCCTCTTGACATGTATTTGGGGTCTTCAGTCAGTATTAAATGTTAGGGACAAAATCCTTTTCAACGTTTTTCCCTGTTTACTACTGGCCTCTTTTTCCCCCATGCTGGCCTTGAATGCGTGTACTCTTGCAAACACAGGAGTATGCTTATTTTAAGCTGCCTTATCCTATCTGAAGTAGATATCTATAAATAAGAAAAACTTAGGGAATTAAGATTGGGCCACTTATTTTACACATGGAAAATAAAACGAGGAGTTAAATGTCCTACTCCTGGGTCATACCACTAGGTAGGGAAGACCTGACTTAGCGCCCCCGTACAGTTCCACCCACCCCCACTGCGGAACAAACAGCCTGACAAGTCATGCTTCCGTCTTCGTCTTCGGGGAGCCTGGGGCCATCCTTTCATGACTAAGAGCCGCCACGTACCCTAATTTAGCTTCAGCTCAGCATCAGCCCAAGTCTGTTTTCTGGCCTTTGGGAGCTTGGGGAGGTCACATACTCAAAGACCTGCTTTATCGTTGTTTCTGGAACTCCTGAACTTGTGTCTAATCAATGCTCTTGTGATCACATGGATTACCATTAGTGCTCTTCTGCATAGCCACATCAATAATGCAAGCCGAGTCATTTGGATTTATTGCTAATATCAGAATATTCGCTTCCAAATATGTGTATGGATTTTAGCTGTGACTTGGGAGGCAAGATCTCTTATCTGCAGTGCATGTGGGATTTTATCAGTCAGCAGAAAATAAATGTATATTAATTAGTGTAAGAACAAAACATCAGTAATGATTAATTAATATTTGTTGACGTCATTAATTTTCAACCTGAAGAAGTGAATACAATTTTTAAATAGTTAAGTGGGGAAAGAGTGATAAAATAATGTTGAAAGAGTGGACTAGGGCCTCCCTTGGTGGCGCTGTGGGTTAAGCAACGCACTACGAAGCAAACCGCAGCCACTGCAGCACAAGTTCGATCCCTGCTGCCGGCCAAGGGGGGACACCCACATGGTGCGGCAGACCTCTCCTGTTGTGCCCACTGCTCCCCTCAGCAGTGTACTTCTGTTGATCTGCCTGTTCTGCTCCCTGCTCTCTGTGGTGAATCCTCTCACCCCCCACACCTCTGGCCTGTACCCCAGTGCTTGTATGCATAAATAAAAATAAATCTTTAAAAAAAAAAAAAGAAAGAGTGGACTAATCAGGGCTCTCCCTGGTGGCACAAGGCTTAAGGCACAGAACTGGGAAGCTATCCGCAGCCACTGCTGTTCTTTTTTTTTTTAAAGATTTATTTATTTATGCATACAAGAGCTGGGGTACAGGCCAGAGTCCAGGGAGGTGAGAGGAGTCACCAGAGACAGAGTGGGGAGCAGAACAGGCAGACTGACTGAAATACAGTGCCAAGGGCAGCAGCGGGTGAGGCAGGAGAGGTCTGCTACGTCATGTGGGTCCCCTCCCTGGCCGGCGGCAGGGATGTGCTGCAGTGGCTGCGGTTTGCTTCATAGTGCGTTGCTTAACCCACTGCGCCACCAGGGAGACCCTGCCACTGCTGTTCTATCCCAGCCAGGGAGCTGACCCATATGGCACAGCAGACCTCTCCTGTCTCACCTGCTGCTCCCCTCAGCAGTGTATTTAGGTCAATTTGCTTGTACTGCCCCCCACTCTATCGCTGGTGAATCATATCACCACCACTACCACCTCTGGCCTGCACCCCAGCTCTTGTATGTATAAATAATTTTTTTAAAAGAGTGTATTAATCTGATTATTTTAAAGATAATAGTGGTGATATTGTGATTCTTAGTAAAAAATATATACAGCCTTTGTCCTATTTCTGGTGCAGAACCCCTAAGCTTTGGAATTTCCTAAGTGATGACAGCTATGAAGGTAAATTGGGTGTCTTATTCATAACAAGCTCCTTTTCACCCCAGCTGGGTTTATGTGAATGAAGTGACCATGGGTGACACTAAGGAAGGGGACTAATGTTGAGACCCAACCCTGTGATGAGCGGGCTGGAACTTGCAGTTCTGTGTCCCCTCCCCCTCTCCACAGGGGAGAAGGGCTGGAGATTGAGTCCCATCACCAACAGCCACCGACTGAATCAACCATCCTACGTCTCCAAAAGAAAAAGACTCAGGGCATTTCTCGGTTTGTCGATGAACCTATGGCGTTTCTGGGGGGGACTTCCCACTTGGAGAGGGCTTGGAAGCTCTGTGCCCTGGAACTGGTCTTTGAATCATCTCCACTGTCTATGCTTTTTGAAATAACATGTTTGTAGATATTAAATAATACAAATCAGAATAATGGAGTACATATCTTTAAGTCTAAGCTTTTCAGAGACGTTTGCCATAAATTTATAACATTAAGCAAAATAACCCATAAAAATTACATTTAATTTTCAGTAATTTAACTCCACTTAGTCTGCAATGCTGGCTTCTCTGTGGGATGTGGCTGAGAGGAAGCCCCTGTTGAGAGCAGCAAATGGGCCGCAGAGCGATGACAGAGGAAGCAGCAGCGAGAAGATGGAGTGAGACCTCCTCGACTGAAACGGCCACTATAAATTTACTCACATGTTTAGCAATAAAGCGTTATTATAGTTTTCATCCAGATTAGAAGTGTTCTTGTTTTCCAGAAGGCGTTCAAGGTGACGCCATGTCAGCTGACACTAGCATCTGCTCCGCTTCAGAATTATTCCTCCTAGCCTGGCAGCCTGTGCGTCTGGAAATAAAAGGGAGCGGGCACTTAGGGAACCCTTTCTCTCCACCCTCTGCTCACCCCACTGGGGATGGAAGGCGAGGACCTTGGTTTCCAGGCTGGCTGTGTAGACAGGAAAGAGGAGCAGGATTTGGAACTCCTGGTTTCTCAAGCGCCAGGTGGACCAGCACCGGGTGCTCGGAGGTGTTGTCCCGGGGCTTCACGACGCAGGAGCCTGGGGAAGCCAAGCCCCGGGCTGTGTGGGCACGTGGCCTCCTTTTACCTGCCTTTCTCTCTGCTCCCTATAGTTCGTGAAGTTTGCCAACATCGAGGAGGACACGCCATCCTATCACCGGAGCTACGACTTCTTTGTGTCCCGCTTCAGTGAAATGTGCCACTCCAGCCACGATGACTTGGAAATCAAGACAAAGTGAGTCAAGGGGAGGGGGAGCACCTGGGGGAGGGGCACTGCATGGCCAAGAAGCATCAGCGGGGCTTGCTGAGCTCCCAGCCAGATTGTTTGTCTGATCTCCTTGGCGTTGACCTCTGCTGTGACCTTGCTCTAGAAGAAAGATCATGTGGTGGGACAGCAGTGGGCAGTGGGCAGACTGGGCTCCCGACATGTGCCTTCCAAAAGAGAGGTCTCTGGAGGCATAAAACAGGGTGAGGTGTAAGGTAAGGGCCTGCTGAGCCCAGTTTGAGAGCACACGAGCTCACACACATGCACACGAGCCCACACACATGCACGTGGGCTCACACAAGTGCACACGAGCTCACACACGCACACAGGCCCGCACACATGCACATGTGGGCTCATGCAAGTGCACATGAGCCTGCACACATGCACACGAGCCCGCACACATGCTTGTGGGCTCGCACAAGTGCACACGAGCTCACACACATGCACACGATCTTGCACACATGCATACAAGCCTGCATACACGCACACTAGCCCGTACACATGCACATGGCCTCATGCAAGTGCATGTGAGCTCACACACATGATCTCGCACACACGTACATGTGCCTGCACACGAACCCTCACACATGCATGTGGGCTCACACAAGTACTCATGCTGCTCAGAAGCACACTCATTTATGCACTTTCTGCCTTCATCTCAATGCTCTCCCATAAGCCCCCTCAGCCATGGAGGCCTTCTCACTGCCCCACAAACATACAGACCTCCCTGCCACAGTGCTTTTGCACGGTCTCTTCCTGTGACTAAAATGCTTCTTCTGTGGATCTGTCACTCACGCCTTAAGGCTTTTCTCAAATGTCCCCTTGTCAATGATAACTTCTCCTGACATCCCCACACACCCAGCCCCCTTCCCCTCACTTGCTCCATACTCTACTCACGATGCCTCTTCTCACTAGAATGGAAGCTCTGTGAGGGCAGAATCCTTTGCTCACTGATGCATCTGAAGAAGCAAAAATAGTACCTGAGAGCAGAAGGCACACAATAAGTATTTGTTGAGTGAATGAATGTTTTCAGATCAGCATCTTGAATTACACTTTTACACAAGCACATACTCAAAGTTGCATAAATACTTAACCCAGAGGTATATATTTATCGACATAAAACAAAACCCTTCAGATTGCATCAGGCTGATGAAACAGTAAAAAGGTGTTTTATGTCAAACACTATCCTTGGAATCTGAAATGCAAAAGATCAGAAGTAAGTCCCTACCTACAATGACAGTGTTATGGACTGAGGGAGGCTCTAGGAGACAATGAGACAGTCTTATAGAGATAAGCAGCCCTCCTGATTGGTTCTAGAAGCTTCCAAGCTGGAGGAATACATCAGGGCAGGGCAATGGAATGGAGTCCAGTGACTTGTTCTCAAGTCCCGACTGAAGGTTTTGACTGGAATCAGACTCAGAGCAGCTGGACCCCTGCCCTAACTGGTGCTAGCGCTCTGGTGTGGGTACCAGGTAAGGCCCAGGGCAGGGTCCTTGGAAACCCCACTTAAGAACTGAAAATACAAACAACAAAATAGCCCCAGTAAATATCAAGAAAATTTGAAAGGGAAAAGCTGCCAGATGTGGGACCTTTCTGAGCTGTAAATTAGATCCAGTGCCTACTGAGAACAGAGAGGATGGGTGGTGTTCTCCTGTGCTTGCATGTTGGGGGCACACAGGCGACAAAACTGGAAGCTTTTCATTTCATAGCTCTGGATTCAGTAACCCCTCTTAGGGCAATCATCTCAAATGTGGTAAAGTATATTTTTTAAAGATTTTATTTATGCATTCAAGCACTGGGGTACAGGTCAGAGGTGCGGGTGGTGAGAGGATCCACCAGAGACAGAGTGGGGAACAGAACAGTCATACCGACTGAAACACACTGCTGAGGGGAGCAGCGGGCGAGGCAGGAGAGGTCTGCCGCGCCATGTGGGTCCCCTCCCTGGCCGGGGGCAGAGATCGAACTTATGCTTCAGTGGCTGCGGTTTGCTTCATAGTGCGTTGCTTAACCCACTGCGCCACCAGGGAGGGCCCATGAAATGTGGTAAAATATTTTAAAGAAGGAGGTTCAGGTGTAGTTTTCTTTGAAGCAAAAAAAGTCAAAAGAGAGAGTTTAGAGTTTAGAAAGTTCTTAAAACAGTTTATCATGTTTATCAACATGTTATGTTAGATATTAGGATAATAAAGGAATGTTATAGGAAAATGCTTAGGATAGAATGTTGGGGGGAGCGGACACCAATACAGTTACACTCACAATAGGGTGTTAATGCTCTTATGTATCATGCATAGACGAAAGGAAGACAGCAATGCCAATAATGGTTATCTTTGAGAGGTGACTGGGAGGGTAAGTCTTCTTTATACTTTTCTATAATTGTTTTATTTTATAATCTGAAAATAGTTTGATTAAAATAAGAAGGATAAACAAGGAACTCAGGGGCCTCCCTGGTGGCGCAGTGGGTTAAGCAACGCACTATGAAGCAAACCGCAGCCACTGAAGCACGAGTTCGATCCCTGCTGCCGGCCAAGGAGGGGACCCACATGGTGCGGCAGACCTCTCCTGCCTCGCCCGCTGCTGCCCTTGGCGGTGTATTTCTGTTGATCTGCCTGTTTTGTTCCTCACTGTCTCTGGTGAATCCTCTCACCCCCACCCCACCTCTGGCCTGTACCCCAGCTCTTGTATGCATAAATAAATAAATCTTTTTTAAAAAAAAGGAACTCAGGCTGAAATAAATGGCCAGGAAAGGGGGCTCCCTCCAAAGGGGCCAAGCTGACCAGGGCCCTCTCTGAGCTGTTACTCAGCTTTCCTCTGGTTTCTAAGAGCACAGACACCTCGTGCAGCTATAGAACCTGGTGCTGTGTGCCTCTTCCTCGACCCCATGCTCCTAAGTAGCTCACAGCCTTGGATTCTACCTCGTCAGTTCTTGGCATGTCTTAGGCTCAGGCTGGAACAGACGCAGCTGAGTATTAGAGTCAGGAACAGCTGGCATCCTAGGGATGAAGCCCAGGTGGTACTGGGAATAGGGAGTCTGGAAATCTCTAGGATGAGCCAGAAGACATGGTTTCCTGGGCTCACCGCCACCAACACAAGAAGCCAGCCAGGAGTTGTATGAAGAGTAGAAGTGGGTCCATTCTGCCTTTTGATGGACAGATGCACCCCTCACCCCCACACGTGCTCCTCTCCACGCCCAGGAGCTGGGCTTCTCAGGGCCTGAGTCTTCCCACCCTTTTCCTCACAGGATCCGAATGTCTGGCATCAAAGGTCTGCAAGGGGTGGTGAGGAAGACGGTGAATGATGAACTGCAGGCCAATATCTGGGAGCCTCAGCACATGGACAAGATCGTCCCATCACTGCTTTTCAATCTGCAGCACGTGGAGGAGGCCGAGAGGTAAGTTCAGGTGGGGTGACAGCCCTCTCTGGCTGCTTGGGCACCACGGGATCTGGCAGGTTGGTGACACCCAGCGACCAGGCCAGGGAATCTGTTTTTTTTGTTTTTGTTTTTTAAGATTTATTTATTTATGCATACAAGCACTGGGGTACAGGCCAGAGGTGTGGCGGGGGGGGTGAGAGGATTCACCACAGAGAGCGGGGAGCAGAACAGGCAGATCAACTGAAGTACACTGCTGAGGGGAGCAGCGGGCACAGCAGGAGAGGT
>JAGFMF010011433.1:1550244-1584523 GCA_019455555.1 Galemys pyrenaicus
TCCCCTCCCTGGCCAGCAGCAGGGATCGAACTCGTGCTGCAGTGGCTGAGGTTTGCTTCATAGTGCGTTGCTTAACCCACTGCGCCACCAGGGAGGCCCAGGAATCTGTTTTGTGGCTCGTTGTGTGGTAAGCCCAAGGCTGGCTCCCTAATAGCCTCGGGTCTGGCCTCTGCCGGCCAGTCGCAGCCTTACGGTCTGTGCTCACGAAGGAAGGACAAGCAGAGTTGCTGGACTCCGGGGAGGATGTGTGTGAGGATAAGAACACAAAGAACCAAGAGTCCAGTTAACTTAGTCTTTCTGGCTGCATCAGGCCCGGGAGTTTTTTAAACGCTGTCAATGGCTGCAGTTGGTGAGGATTTTCCCTCCCTTCCTCCCTTCCTTCCTTCCTCCCTAACTTCCATCAGGCCTTTTTATTTCTGCCTCACTAGCCAGCAGCCGCTCCACACTAGACTGGGTTTTCCCTGATGCAGGTCTCAGCCTGTGCCTGCCTCGCTGTCCCCTGTGAAATGGGATGGAGGCACAGGTTCCTGGGGCTGTCCACCTTGCCCTGTGAGATGTGCTTTAAAAATACTGGGTCCTCACTTTGTGTCAGTGGCGCCTGTGCTGCTAGAACGTCAGTGTGCCCTCTGCTGGCTGCCTCTGGAACAGCACCTCACTGACCAGTGAGGTTAGCAAGACCTGCTCCCCTTGGTCTCCTGTGCTCCCACCCTGGCTCCTGGCGCCTGGGCTCCTTCTTCCCACGTTCTGTGACTCAGGTGACACTGAGTCACACCTGAGCCAACCACCTTGCCTCCTTTTATTTTCCCCTTCCTCTTTCTCTCTCCCACTTTACTTTGCTTTTCTTATCCACTCTGCCTCCCATTTCTCATACCCCTTCCCCTTTTTCTTGCAAAGCTTTAGGTGCATGGAGACACTTGTGTGCCCACAGTACTCAGTATCAGTGCCAACAAAAGGAACTATAACCCTCTCCCACAATCCTCCTTCACCCTGGGCTTCACCTCATTAAGTTTCCGACCTAGGGCAGCCAGGCACTGCTCTGCAGAAACCCAGATGAGCACAAGGCCTGGCCTTCCAGCCTTTACCCACCCACCATGTGTCTCCACAGTCGATCCCCCTCGCCTCTCCAAGCACCAGAGAAGGAAAAGGAGAACCCAGCCGAGCTGGCTGAGAGGTGCCTTCGGGAACTGCTGGGCCGGGCAGCCTTCGGCAACATTAAAAATGCCATCAAGCCCGTTCTCATGTGAGTGTCCCCACCCAACCTCAACCTGGACCACTCCAGGTCCCGGACCTGCCTGCTGTCCGGGAGGTGGGTGCTGTTACCGGGTGGGGCTGTGGCCAAACCAGTGTCCACTCTGCGCCTGTGTTCCCTGCAGTGTGATGCAAGGACTGCCACATAGGGGCCAAGTGCAGTTTGGAGGAGAGGAGGGGACAGGAGCCTCCCCAGGTTGAAGGGTGGAGCCCCACTTTGTTCCTGTGTCCACAGTGACAAAGCCTTGACCTCACTCCCAGTTGGGCTGGAACTGCCTGGGAGTCCCTCCTGCTTCCCTTCCTTCACTTAACTGGTGGCTGTGGGAGGAGCTGGTCCCTGGGGCGATACCCCTCTCCTGTCTCTCCTCCCTAACATCACTAGGCACTTCCTAGTCGACTCCCATGTTTTCTCCCTCACAGACACCTGGATAACCATTCTCTTTGGGAACCTAAGGTGTTCGCCATCCGTTGCTTTAAAATCATCATGTACTCAATTCAGGTACAGTGGTTCCACAATCCAGTGTATGCCCCCCGGCCAGAGTGCCTCTGGAAACATGATGGTGCACTAAGGGAGGAAGCCGGCTATCTCCCGTGACTTCTGGCCCTGCTTGTCTGACCCAGTGCTGCTTAGCCTGCCTGTGGAGAAGAGCCAATGCAGTTTTATTTCTAATGTGTCACAGGCCAGTGCTTTATAAAATGCAATTAAAGGAATTCCTAAATAAAGAACTCGTGCAAAATACAAGCCCACAGGCCATGCTTGGCTGTCATGGCATTGTCCTGTTGCTTCCTACTCTCAATTTCTGCACTTAATCTCCATGGAAATGTGTACTTCAGTGAGATCTGGTTCCAGACCACGGGCCACACTAAGCAGCACGGGACTAAGCTAGGTGGTCCTCACCTGGGGTCTGGAAACAATGGAAAAGAAGACAATATTTTTAAATTGACTTTTAACCCATTTGAAGTGAAAGGGCACAGGGAAGATGTAGAACCTGGGCCCTCCCTGGGATTTGATCCTGCTCCTAGTTAGGCTAAGGCAGGAGGGGTGAAAAGGGACAAGTGTGTGGGTGCCTCCTCCAGCACTCACTGGCCTGGAAACCGCTGTTGTCCACCCGGCTTTCGGGCACTGGTGGAGGGCTGCCCTGGCTCAGAGGCCACGTGGGGGTGGCTGTTTGGGGACCAGCACGTCTTCCTCCCCCCAGCCGCAGCACTCCCACCTGGTTATCCAGCAGCTCCTGAGCCACCTGGACGCCAACAGCCGCAGCGCGGCCACAGTGCGGGCGGGCATCGTTGAGGTCCTGTCGGAAGCTGCTGTCATCGCCGCCACCGGCTCTGTTGGTAAGGGGCCCTGAGTGGAGGGGTGGAGACTGGGAACACGCTGTGTACAAAGAACTGCCCTTTGTGCAAAGCTGCCTTCCCTTAGAGAAGGCCAAGGAACCCTAAGGGGATGTCAGAACCAGAAGAGAAGCAGGTGGCAGGTGGGAGGCAGAGGAAGCCCCTGGCTGGAGTGCACCTGGGCTTGCCCGATAATGTAGAGCAGGGGAGAATGAGCGCGGGGTACCAGGCTTGGGTTTCAGGTCTCCCACTGTGCTGCGATAGGGCCCACGGTGCTGGAGATGTTCAACACTCTCCTGAGGCAACTGCGCCTCAGCATCGACTATGCCCTGACGGGCAGCTACGATGGGGCTATCAGCCTTGGCACCAAGATCATCAAGGAGCACGAAGAGCGCATGTTCCAGGAGGCTGTCATCAAGACCATAGGTGGGGCCAGGGAGGGGCGGGGCCAGGGAGGGGCGGGGCCAGGGAGGGGCGGGGCCAGGGAGGGGCGGGGCCAGGGAGGGGCGGGGGCAGGGAGGGGCGGGGCCAGGGAGGGGCGGGGCCAGGGAGGGGCGGGGCCAGGGAGGGTGTGGCCTTGGGGCAGTGTCTTGAGGGCCAGGGTTTGGGGCGGGGCCGGAAGAGACAGGTTACCCAGAGGAGGAAGAGCAGGCTTAGGGAATCTGGAGGGAGAGACAAAGGCACAATCCAGGACTTGGGGGGATTGTCATCCACTTATATCATGTTATTCATGAACATTGGGGAAAGTGGAGTCAGTTCACAGTACACATAGTTCAGGGACGTCCTGGGCCTGGCCTGAGTGTATACACAGAATAATTTCCGTGGGCTTCTCAGCCTGGACTTAAGATCAAAGATTGAAAGAGGTGAATTCTCCCTGTACCCCAATCCCCACTGAAGCTTCCTGCCTAAAGCTTCCACTTTGGAGCACTTGGAGGGTAAATGGGAGTGATAAAGAAAAAGGAAGGAAAAGGGAAAGGCAGAAGGCGGGAGCACACGTGTATGTTCTGTATGCTCTGGACCCTGGCAGAGAGCCTTTTAGCGGCTCATTAGCAGTAAGGGCTGATCACTTTCACGGCCTGCCTTCCGGGCCCCAGTGGAACTGCTCTTCATCCCAAACACCTTACACACACCTCAGGAGTCATCCATGTTTCTCTGAGTCTCAGTTATCTCTCCAGAGAAGCAGTCCTCACCCTTCACAGCAGTTTGCTCCACTGAAAGGCTGGACTCAGATTCTGCGGGTCTCACCTGAGCCATCCCGGCCCCCATCTTTGCCCCTAGGTTCCTTTGCCAGCACGTTGCCTACTTATCAGCGCTCAGAGGTGATCCTCTTCATTATGAGCAAGGTTCCACTGCCTTCCCTGCACCATGCCATGGATACAGGGAGGACAGGGTGAGTCTGCCTCTCCGTCCTCTCCTTCTGTCCCCTCCCAGCTTCCCCTTCCCATGTATTTGGGCTCTCTCCTTTGTCCACCTGAACTTTCCTGGTTCCATCCTCACTTTTCATCTCTACTCTCAGATCCCTCAGCAGCCTTTAGTGGGAACTTTAGATCTCAAAACAGTCCCTCAGTCTGCTCCACCAGTAACTCCCTCCCACTTTGGAGAGAGCCATTACTTCCCTGCTCTGCTTTCTGGCTTTAGGAGCCACTGTCCCATGGGGTCTAGCAAGATGAGCCTCATGGAGGACCTAATCCGCAGAGGACAGGCAGGCAAGCATGGGGTTTCTGTCCATGTCACCATCTTGCTGGGTATTTGTGTCTCTGGTCTACAGGGAGAACAGGAACCGGCTGACCCAGATTATGCTGCTGAAATCCCTCCTTCAGGTAAGTCTCTCTTGTCCCCATCCCTGCTCTGTCTCTCCAAGAGGCAGCTGCTTCCAGGAAGCCAAGAGAAGGCAGCCACATAGAGTCTTGTAGACTGCACACTGCACAAATATGCCAGTCAAAGGGGTGAGTAAGGCACTGAAACCCAGCCTGTGTTCCACTCATTAGCCTCAACGGGCACCCACAGAGCTGGGTCATCCTGGCAGGCAGGGCACCGATTTCTAATTTTCACAAAGGTTTCTTAACAGCTACTGGTTGCGTTATCTTTCAAGCACTGTACTGTCTCTGTACTATAGTGGGATCTAGTAGCTCCTGTTTCCCTCTAAGTACCTCCCCAGACCCTTTCCCCCTCTGCATGGCCGGCCTTTCTGCCTCAGTCTCCGGTGACCCTCTCTCTCTCACCAGTGCTTTACATACATCTTATTTATGTCTTTGCAGCCATCCCTGCACTCTAGATTCACTGTTTTTACAAATGCCATTCCTCTGAGCAACTTGTTAAGATATGTAGATTTCCTAGAGATTTTGAGCTATCAGTCTGAGGGGGAGGGGGTCTGGAATCTGGATTTGAAGCCAGCTCCCCAGAGACTCTTAGGTACATCACCTCCAGACATCTCACACCTAAGTGATCATCACTTGTGGCTCTTACCTCCGTCACTCCTCACCTATCACAAACATACCCCCAGTACTTTCCAAGAAACACTCATCTCCACATTACTGCTTGATGAATAATTTTCAGTTTCCAGTTAATTTGCATCCAGATTTCAAACTTGTCAGACTGATATTATTGGAAAGTCCCTGGTTCCCCTCCCTCCTGTGTCTGTTCTAGGCATGCTGAGCCACGCGGTCCCCTCCGCTGCCCCAACCCCTGCCCAGCTGTTGCCTTTCATGGTACTTTTCTAAAGACTTTGGTACTGACACAGCTCCAGCTGGTGACCTGCCAGGTCTGCGTGCACCCGCATCTCTTTCCTGGGTTTACCATCATTAAGGTTACAGTTTGGGGGCCCTCCCTGGTGGCGCAGTGGGTTAAGCAACACACTATGAAGCAAACCGCAGCCACTGCTGCTGGCTCCCTGCTGCCGGCTGGGGACGTAACCCACATGGCGCAGCAGACCTCTCCTGCCTTGCCTGCTGCTCCCCTCAGCAGTGTGTTTCAGTTCATCTGCCTGTTCTGCCCCCTGCTCTATCTGGTTTCTCTCACCTCCCCACACTTCTGGCCTGTACCCCAGTGCTTGTATGCATAAATAATCTTTTTAAAAAAATGGTTACAGTTTGGGGTACACTCAGATATATCCCCCTTCAGTGAGCTTTGAGGTTTACTGTTGGTGCCCCCAGGCTTTGCTGGCTCCTCAGTGGCTTTCTGAATCGCCAAAATCATGTTCTGCAATATGGACTGAACATATGTTTATATAGTAAAGATGTAAAAACAGTAAATGTGTTTTGCTGCTTTTGAATGTTTTCTGACTCTGTGGCATCTACTGGCTCCTGTTTTTCCGTCAAGCACCTCCCCAGGCCCTTTCCCCCTCTTTGCATGGCCCTCCTTTCCGCCTGAGTCTCCGGTGACCCTCTCTCCCTTCAGACCCTGTGAAGCAGGGATCTCCTCAAGAATGTTCATCAGTTGTGCCCGGATGGACTGGAGCTTTCGGTCCAGAGACTCCCTGGTTCCTGCCCCCCTCAAGCACTCGCTCGCTTTAACAACTCATTGTTCCTGAACACTGACCCCGCCCATCACATATCTGCAGGCTGAGCTGTCTAGCAAGTTCAAAAAGTTGCCTAAGGCATCTAGTGCCTAGCATGGAGGACAGGGAGCTGGCCTGGGAGGTGTTCGGAGAGGATGGATGCTTTGGACCCAGCTTCTGGCTCCTTCTCCATCCCCTCACCATGCCTCAGAGGGCCAGCACAGTTAGGCAGAGTCGACCTGGGCTCCCCTGCAGGTATCCACAGGTTTCCAGTGCAACAACATGATGTCAGCCCTGCCCAGCAACTTCCTTGACCGCCTGCTCTCCACCGCCCTCATGGAGGACGCAGAGATCCGTCTCTTCGTTCTAGAAATTCTGATCAGTTTCATTGATCGTCATGGCAACCGCCACAAGTTCTCTACCATCAGGTGAATTTGGAGTCTCTGTTTCAGTTGACGTGTAATGGGGGAGAAGACTCCCAGTAGGGCCTCACACCAGGTGGGAGGACAATTTGGGATGTCCAGTGAGACCCCTGGAATCCTGCGAGGGGAGGAGAGAGAGAAGGGTTGCGGGTCAGGGACAAGGATTGGAGATTTGGGAGATGAGGAGCAGCTACTAAAGGGAGTTTTCAGGTGGGAAGGAAAACAGGGGCTTCAGGGTTATCGGTAGAGACTGGGGAGAGGTCAGAGAAAGAAAGGGAAGAAGAGAAAAATCTGGGTCAATGATTAAGAAAAGAGGAGAGGAATTTGAGAACTTGGGAGAAAGTGGAGCTTGGGCTAAGAACCAGGGCTGGAGGGGCACTGGGAGGGAGCCACCCCAGGTGGGGGCTTTGGAACAAGTAAGAGTGTCGGTTAAAAGCTTAATGACACCATGTGGGCTCTGAGTGGTCTCCTACAAGGGCTAAGGTGACCCCTCTCACCACTCCCTCCAGCACCCTCGGTGACATCTCTGTCCTGAAGCTGAAAGTGGACAAGTGCTCCCGACAGGACACCGTCTTCATGAAGAAGGTTAGCAAGAGCAGCCTTAAGACACAGTGAGCCCCGGGCAGGCCAGGTCAGGCTTGGGCCTCACCTTCCCATGCCCAAGCCACCAGCCACCACTGCCACCAGAGCCCGCCTCCTCCACTCTGACTGCTTGCTTAGGATGACCTGCCAACCCCTGGGGGGCAAGCCCAAGGTCATCCTCACTCCCAAGCCTGGGGACCCAGCCTGAGTCCATCAACTGAGTTCTGCATCTAAAACTAGATCTGGCCAGCAGCTTCTGCTGTGGTTTTATGGGACCCATCGCTCCCACACACAGTTCCTGGAGGCATTTGCTTCCACACAGACTGCTTTAAAGGTGTCCTCTCCCTGCGGGTGGAGGTAGGGTACACCCATCTACCCCACCCCCTTCAGACTGGCCTTCCTCCCTTCTTGCCTCTCCTGTCTCCACCCTCCCCTTTTGCTGTCCTTACCCCTCCACAGCACTCCCAGCAGCTCTACCGACACATCTACCTGAGCTGTAAGGCAGAATCGAACATCCAGAAGCACTACGAGGCTCTCTATGGCTTGCTGGCGCTCATCAGCATAGAGCTGGCCAACGAGGAGGTGGTGGTGGACCTCATCCGCCTGGTGCTGGCCGTTCAGGTGGGGCCGGTATGGACAGTCCACACCGGGGTCGGGCCCAGGCAGGGGGACCTGTTTTGACCAAGCACTAATGAGAGTGCCAAGTGGCAACAGGTCAGTTGTTATGGAGCCTTCGTGGTTGTTCCTCCACAGAGACCACAAGCCACGGTCCTGTTTGGGGAACCACCAAGGGCTGCTTTATCCATCAACTTCAGCCTATCTTCAGACTAAAGGAGGGACATAGGGAATAGATGCAGTCTGAAACACTCCTGAGCCCCTAATATTTTAAGTCTCTTGCAGGGAGGTACTGAATAAAACTCTAAGGATTCCCAAGAGGGTGTTTATAAGCGCTGAGTGATCCCAGAACAGGCTTATCTAAAGACCACCTGGTTCCCACACTTGCCTGTGTTTCAGAGCCTTAAACACTTATGACAGATGCTTTGTTTCCAGTTCTGTCCCATGTCCAGTTCTGTCCTCGTAGATCCCTAAACCTCCCTGGTGGCTCCAGCAGCCAGGAGGCTGCCGTATGGCACTAGATAGCACTTCAGGCTTTTGGGGGGTCTTTCTGGAGGGGAGTTTACTGCCAAGGATGCTGGGAATCTGGTGGGTCCTTCAGGCCTCAAAGGCCAGGGTCTCCATGTCCTGCATCCAGGCGGCTTTCCCATTTGAACCACTAGGAATTCAGTGGTGGAGTGCAAGATCACATGCTTGACGGTGCTTGGTGCTGCATGGCAGGTTTTATAAACCAACGTTTCCTCAGTAACCTTTATTTTTTAAAAAGCCCTGTACAGTCTGACCAGATGCCTGGATCGTTCTTTACTTTGCTCACCCACAGAGGCTGGAATTTGAGGTTCCTTGGTGTCCCAGTTCCCTAGTAACTCCCACAAATTTTTCAACATGTGAATGAACCTAGCATAGCAAGCCAAGCCAGTCCTCGAGAACACATCCCAGGTCACCAGGGAAGGAAACGGCCTACTAGTGCTGGGGTTCATGGAGAGGTGTGGACGGTCAGGGTGCCTAAGCTGGAGCTGCAGAGTGAGAACTGGACACCCTCGCATCCATATTCAAGAATTCAAGAGCTGGGGCCTCCCTGGTGGCACAGTGGGTTGAGCAACGCACTATGAAGCAGACCGCAGCCACTGCAGCACGAATTAGATCCCTGCTGCAGGCTGGGGAGGAGACCCATATGGCACAGCAACCTCTCCTGCCTCACCCGCTGCTGCCCTCGGCAGTATGTTGCAGGCAATCTGCCTATTCTGCTCCCCACTCTGTCTCTGGTGGATCCTCTCACCCCTCACACCTCTGGCCTGTACCCCAGTTCTTGTATGCATAAATAAATCAATCTTTAAAAAAAAATAAGAATTCAAGAGCCCCCCCGCTCCTGGATCGTTCTAGGGACCACTCACTCCAGCTTTAACAAGGGCAGCTTCCTTGCCCAGGAAGTTTGGGGCAAGTACTAGAAAAGGCTCAAACTAGAGAAATGAGCCATCTCTAAAGAAGGGGGGGTACCAGTATGGCTTGTCAGGAAGAAATTCCTGAGGCCAGTCTGTGTCGCCCCAGGATGTGGCCCAGGTCAACGAGGAGAACCTTCCCGTGTATAACCGCTGTGCCCTCTACGCGCTGGGCGCCGCCTACCTGAACCTCATCAGCCAGCTCACCACAGTGCCCGCCTTCTGCCAGCACATCCACGAGGTGGGTTCCTCAGGACCCGGAGAGCCGGGGATGCCCCTGACCAGTGTTTCCTTGGAACTCTTCCTTCATTGCCTGCACCCCGTGCTTAGTGTAGCCGGGGGTAAGCGCTGATGTAGGAGCTCGTCAGGTGAGAGGTCACTGGCACACCTCATCTTGTGGTCGATGATGCCTCAGTAGTACCTAATACCAGATACAAGCAAATGCCATGATATGTCAGAAAAAGATATTTGAAAACATGCTGGAGTATTTGCAGGCAGAATATGATGCCTACAATGGGCTGTAAGACACTAGCAAAACAAGCTATAACAAAAGGACCCCCAGTCTCAGCTGGCTGGAAAGACTGGAGGGGGTGCATGGAGGAGGGTGCTGATCGCTGTGCCAAAGACCTCCCCCAGGATGGCAGGCCCTTTTGAGTCTCGGGGATAAGGAAGTGCTGGAAAGTCAATGCTTGGACATCCTCATTGTGAAAATAGCAGCAGCACTGCCTGCACATGCATGCCAGCTGTGCCTCCTTTCTATAATGTTCACCTTTCTTGTCAGAGGTCTGCAGAGGAGACAGAGGGACACTGAAGATGTACGTCACTGTCCAGCAGGGAGGTTTTGCAGTGGGCTTGGGGAGCGGTGCGCCCGTGCTCCCTTTTTCACGTTTCATTAGGAAACAGGACTGTCTCTCAGGAGCAAGACCTCGCAGCCTCTGGGGGCTCCGTGCACTGTGTGGGACGACACTCAGGGCATGTGTGTCCTTAGTGGCAAAGGGCTCCTCGGAGTTCTCTGCGTGGCGCTGCTGAGCTGACTCCCTCAGCCCAGCTGTAGGGTGCTCTACCATGCAGTGATGGGGGAGAAACACTGAGAGGAGGGCCCTCCCTGATGGCGCAGTGGGTTAAGCAATGCACTACGAAGCAAACAGCAGCCACTGCAGCACAAGTTCGATCCCTACTGCCGGCCAGGGAGGGGACCCATATGGCGCAGCAGACCTCTCCTACTATGCCCGCTGCTGCCCTTGGCAGTGTGTTTCAGTTGATTTGACTGTTCTGCTCCCCACTCTGTCTCTGGTACATCCTCTCAACCCCTCATACCTCTGGCCTGTACCCCAGCTCTTGTACACATAAATAAATCTTTTAAAAAAAAAAACACTGAGAGAACCCAGCTCTTATCAGGATTCCTTCTCAACTCCAGGTGATAGAGACCCGGAAGAAGGAGGCTCCGTACATGCTCCCCGAGGACGTGTTTGTGGAGAAGCCCAGGTGAGGAGACTGCTCAAGGCCACCCAAAGCAGCTGAGGAAGCAGTGGGGGGTCTGAAGCCAGGGGCTTAGGCGCCTCCTGGCTCAAGGGCAGAAAGTAGACCCTGTGCCTTTGACCGTGACCTTGAAGCCCGGACTCAGGGTCCATGTCCCGGAGCAGGCACTGGGGTGTCCCTGAGGGTCGGGTAGGGTGTGAGTGTGTGACTCAGCCTCCAGAGGCTCATCAGCCAGACCCTGGGGCCGCACCTGGGGGAGTCTTTCCTCATAAGAAGCTGCCTTGGACCCCAGGGGCATCAACACCACGTCAGCATCAGCGGACTGAAGGAAAAAACATTCTCAAGAAACAGAATGTGCAGCAATGGGGAACTCAGACTCAGCCACACACAAGGCAGATGGTAGACGAGTGTTCGTGTAGAGTAGTCGCTGTAAAATAGGTAAATGAAGCCGATGACAGCCAGGGATGCGGCAGCGTCTGTGTGAGTGTGGGTGTGGCGGAAGGGTTCTGCCCATAGGAAACATGCTTCCCCAAGTGGAACCAGGGGTGATCCTCTTGTCTTTGCTTCTGTCGTTTTGAATAGTGAACATTAGTTCCTTGTAACAAGGAACATCACGGAAAATCACCCCAGCTGCCCTCTGCTCTGACGCGTCTCTTCCCTGTGTTCATGTCCAGGCTGTCTCAAAACCTCGAAGGAGTGGTGATGGAGTTTCTCTTCCGCCAGAGCAAGATCAGTGAAGTCCTGGGAGGCAGCGGCTACAATGCAGACAGGCTCTGCCTGCCCTACATCCCTCAGCTGACGGGTATGCACGCAGGCCAGGGCCTTCCAAGCCTGCCTCTGGCTCTTGGCCGGAAGGGCCCCAGTGTCAGGAGCTTGTAGGTCACCTTCCACAGCACCCTGGATGTCACAGCAGGTCCTGAGAGGCACGGTGGGCATCTGTGGTGACAGCTCTTGATTCTCCATGCTCTCCTCCTCGGTATAGGATCCTCGGCAGTAACCGGCCCACAAGACAGCCCGGCTTGTGGACGCGAGAACCCCCACTGTGCTGGAAAGGGCACAGAACCAGAGGCCTATTTGGCTGCAGCTTCCTCAAAAGTCTTAGACAAGTCTCTTGGCATCTCCGAATTTAAGTTTCTTTGACTCTAAAATCGGGACATTAGCAGTACCTGCTCGAGGAGATTGATGTGGGCTGCACGAGCTGATGAAGGCAGAGGCACTTAGTAAATGCCTCGCAAGCAGCAGCTATGAGCCCACAAAGCAGATGGGACTTGGGAGAAGCTTTCTGGTCGTGAGCACCTCCAGTGTGCTCACCAATCATGTCAGAGTCTTGGCCTAATGAGCAAAACTCAGCACCCTGAGGTGGGCAGAGGACGGCCGTGGCTGCGGCTCTTGTGTCCCAAGCCCTGGGAGCACTGTGGGCCAGGCGTTGGGCTGGGAGACTGGGCTGGAGGCGGGAGCCTGCCTCGCTCTCGGGGGTTGGGCTGGGAACTCCAGATCTGGGCTTTTCCTTTCCCAGATGAGGATCGCCTATCCAAGAGGAAGAGCATTGGAGAAACCATCTCCCTGCAGGTGGAGGTGGAGTCCAGGAACAGCCCAGAGAAAGAGGAGGTGAGTGTCCTGCTTCTGGTACACTGTCCCGGGGAAGCCCGAGGACCCCAGGGGAGGGGCTCCTCCTCTTTCCAATTCAGTCTGTGCTCCAGATCCCTTAAATGCATTACCAATTCTCAAATAATTCCTAATTCATACTTACACTCATCGTATATATTTCCATCTGGAAAAACTCTTTGTCACACACACACCATGAGAAGGCCATAAAATCACTCGAAAGACTCCCCATTTACAATGGAAACTGACATGCTCCTCGTTGGAAGCTGGAAGGCCCAGCATGAGAAATGAGGGGAAGAAAAGCTCACGGTGTTCCTTGCATCTATGGCAGTTTCAGTGCTTTTTAAAAGAGAGAGCTGCAGCTTAACTCTCTCCTTCCCTCTTCTCTGGAGGGCCCTACTGGTGTCTGTCCATATTCACCTGTGACCTCTCCCCTGCGTTGTTTCTTCTGTCTCAGAAAATAAAGCAAATATACTCACAAGTAGGAGAGAGTAAGGAATCAGAGTGGGAACACCACATTTCCTTCCTCAAATGAAAAGAAACAGGGGAAGGTAACGGAGGCCACGGAGCCAGAAGGGCACCCAAGCCGGGTGTGGTTGTTTTAGGGGTGGCTTTCCCCAGGAAGGGGATCCACAGAGGTGAGGGGGAAGCCGCAGCAGGAAGTGGGGAGGATGCACACCTGGGTGAGATAGAGACTTGGGGTCCCCTGGCAGACACCCCAGCATTCCCCAGTCTCCGCCCTTCCGGGCTGGGGTAGCCATGGGGCACAGAGTGGGCGCTGAGCCTTTCCCCTGGTGACTGAAGCAAGAAGTCTTTAGGGTCAAAATCAGCCTCCCTGTCACCGTGACCTTAACCACTTTGGCAAATTGTTGCTCATTCTCCCCACGTCACCCCATTCTCCTTCACGTCTTTGCTAGTACTGACGCCCACGTCTGATTCACCCTTGGCCTCGACCTCTGCCGCGTGAATCACCTAGAGTGAAGACTGTCTTGTGCTCCGTTCGCTCCACAAGCCTCCCTCTACCTGCCCTTGCCCGGTGGTCTTTCCTGTCGCCACCACATGGTTCCCTCGTGCCTTGCACCTTGCATCTGATGGTGCTGGCGGTGGCTGGGGAGGATGCATCCTCAGAGTGAGTGACAGCCCAGCACAGTTCTCTCTGATGTAATTCCTACACTGACACATGGTACCATCTCGACTAGATGCCTACATCTTGCACAGAGTTGGTGCTCGCTTAGTATTTGGTGAACAACTTTATTTCACATCTGCATTGCTATCCTTTCCTACTCATACGTTACATGCCAAACAAATCAAAACAAGTACAACTCAGTGTATTTTCACGAAAGGAATATACCTGTGCACTCGCCCCAGCTCAGAGAGGACAACATTGTCACTGCCCAAGGCCCCCACTGCTCTCCTCTTTCCCAGCAGGAGCTGCTCGCTTACGACACTGCTGGAACTTGACATTAATGGAATCATTCTCTCCTATGTCTGCGTCTTTCACTTAACATTGCACTTAAGTGACAGTGTGTGAGTCAGCCTAGTGTCTTGTGGAAAATTCCTGGAATTAGTCTGGCTCCTTCACTGTTCCCAGCATCTGACCCGAGACCACACCCAGGGGTACCCTGTTTTGGGTTTGATTTTCTACCTCCTTTAACGGGCTCTGCAGAGACCTCAGCTCCTGCAGCCCAACCTCAGTGATCCTACTGTATAAATACTCATCACCTTGGTGGATACTTGAGTATCAGAAGTCTTCAAAAACATTACTCAGTACTTGAAAGTGACATTTGAGATTGTATCTGGCAACTGCCTCCTCTTCTGGCCAATGTTTTCTGTCATGTTCTCTGGAGACTTTGTAAATGATGATGTGCATTTTCCTCCCACAGGATGTGATGGGACAAGCTGTGAGTGTGGGGTGGGGAATGGGGGACGTGCGAGTTCTTGACTCTGATGAGGAATTAGCCTCCCACCTCCATGTCCCTGCTCCTCAGCTGGTGGCTCTGTGCTGCCCAAGGAGCTTCGGGAGTCCTGGTGAGAATGCGGGTGTCCTGAGGGAGTTCCCCCCCCCCCATCATGGCCTTCTGAGAAGCCATGGGGCTTCCAGGTGACTGAGCAAGTCAAGGCTGCCACGCTCCCTGCCTCCCCCTCCACTCTTCTGAGCATCTCTGTTTCCGTCCCTCAGAGAGTGCCCGCCGAGGAGATCACCTATGAGACGCTGAAGAAGGCCATTGGTGAGTGGGCAGCCCCTGGGTTCCAGGTAGGGGAGGTAGGGTGGTGCTGGGGCGCCCGTGAGTGGGTACAGCCCAATCTATGCCTGCAGGAGGGTTGAGCACAGAGGTGAGGGGAGCAGCTGAAGGCCTCGTGTGAGCACGCCCCTACCACCAACTCAGCCATTAGAAATCCTGGGCCTCCCTGGTGGCGCAAGGGGTTGAGCACCTCACTGTGGGGCTTCCACAGCCACTGCAGCTCGAGTTCGAGCCCTGGCCAGGGAGGGGGCCCACATGGCACAGCAGACCTCTTCTGCCTCGCCTGCTGCTCCCCTCAGCAGTGTATTTTGGTCCATCTGCCTGCTCTGCTCCCCACTCTGTCTCTGGTGAATCTCTCACCCCACACCTCCCGCCTGATGGGGCTATGGCCTCATGTGCCCTCTGGCTGGTGGCCCTTTTCTGGCACGACAGCTGTCTCTACACATAACTGACTGAGGGTAGCAAGTAATTTTGTACAATTACGTGGACTATCTTTCTGAGAGGAATGTGATACAAAAACAGGCTGGCCAGGGTACTCAGAAGGAATTGTGCCCATACATATTAGTGGTGGTAAGAGTCCACAGTGCAGTTCCTTCCACCGTCTGCATCACCAGCCAGGGAAGTATTCCAAATGGGAGGATTTTCCTGATAACTGATGCCAGACTGTGCCTTCAAATGCCAGACCTCTCTTCCTTTTGTTGTCATTGGTGGTTGTCTTTCCAAACACGCCCAAGTGGAGAAACATGCTGATGCCCCTCCTTTTCTTTTTCCTCTAACTCATTTTGGAGCCAGGAGGAATGTGAAGGCACCTGAATGGCCTCAGACTACTCTGCCACAGGGTTCCCTGTTGACTTTTGTGGTCTCTGTGCCTTTCCGTTGTCAGTGTCCCTTTAAGTTATCCCCAAAGGACAGCTTGTCCTCAGAACACTCACGGAAAAGTCCTGCTGGCAGGGCAGCTGCTGGGGCTTAAGAGCCCAGTTGAAGGGTCTGGTAACTAGTCCTGACGTTCTCACACAAGCGCAGGGCTGAGCCTCAGGCAGAATCAGGAAAATGGCCCCTAGTGTTGGCTCTGCCCCCGTGCTCCCATGCCTGCTCACCAGTACGGTGCTCCCTGGAGGAGCCCCCTATCTTTCAGGCTTCTTGGGCTTCTGTCCCCCCGTCAGCAGGGTGGGACCTGAGGGCTGACCCGGCTTTCTGTGCTGCAGTGGACAGCGTGGCAGTCGAAGAGCAGGAACGTGAGCGGCGGCGGCAGGTGGTGGAAAAGTTCCAGAAGGCGCCCTTTGAGGAGATTGCAGCGCACTGTGGGGCCCGGGTGAGTGAGGCCTAATGGGCCAGTCCCGCCAGTCAGTGGACACTGGACTCAGGTCCCAGACAGGACTGACTCTAGAAGATCTTGGCACCTTTGTCCCCTATAAATTAGGATTTAGATCCCAACACCACACTGCTTCCCCAGGAACCAGTGAAGTTAGGAGCTAGTCACACTTGGCTCTAGACCTCAGAGTTTTCATAAAAAACTTCCTCATAAAAAGAGGGCGTTCTGGGCCCTCCCTGGTGGCGCAGTGGGTTAAGCAACGCACTATGAAGCAAAACGCAGCCACTGCAGCACAAGTTTGATCCCTGCCCCCGACTGGGGAGCTGACCCACATGGCGCAGCAGACCTCTCCTGCCTCACCCCTCAGCAGTGTATTTCGGTTGATCTGCCTGTGCTGTTCCCCACTCTGTCTGGTGGATTCTCTCACCTCCCCCTCCCCACACCTCTGGCCTGTACCCCTGTGCTTATATGCATAAATAAATAAATCTTTTAAAAAAGAGAGAGAGAGAGAGTTCTGCCCTCAGGGGCTCCTGTATCAGACAGATGGGTTAAATCACGACAGTCCTAGTAGCAAGTATGTAAGTAGCACTTACTGTGCACCACGGCATCCCCTTTTGTTAGCTTATTTCATTCTCAGCCCTCGAGGCTGTGGAGCCTCATGTCACAGAGCCAGGAAGAGGGAAGATGGCTGTGCTGGCAGCAGGGCGGTTTCCAACGGAGAGAGATGGAACAGTCCAGCCTTGGGAAAGATTTGAAAGACAAGGCAGTCAACAAGGAGAAAGATAGTGTCTCTGCTTAAGGATGGAGCACAGGGGCCTCCTTAATGGCACACGGGATAAAGTCACAGTACTATGAAGCAATCAGCAGCCACTGTGACATGAGTTTGATCCCCAACCAGGGAGCTGACCCACATAGCACAGCAGAACTCTCCTGTCTCACCTGCTGTTTCCCTCAGCAGTGCATTTCAATAGATCTGCCTGTTCTGCTCCACATTCTATCTCTGGTGAGTCCTCTCATGCCCCACACACACACCTCTGGCCTGTACCCCAGTTCTTGTATACATAAATACATAAATCTTTTTTTTTAAAAAAAAGGAGCAGACATATTTTGAAATTAATGATAGGCCAGGATTTATATGCCCCAGTTTCATCTTAGTAACAATGAAATAGAATGTTATCACAATCTACAACTTATATTTTATTGTACTTTTCCCTCAGTAAAAACAAATGCAATTTTCTTTTGTAGTATGTTTTTAACATAGGACATATAAATTATAGCATATAGCTACTGTATATTTGAAATATACATGTTTGTCTCTATTATCTATAGCTATATAAATAAATGTACACTTGTAAACATGAATATAAATATAAGTATAAATATAAGATGGGTAGGTGTAACACGACTTTTTCTGGACCTCAATGATCCTAACCTCTTGGTCGCATTGTGAAAGGTAGATGCTGCTCATTTCATGAGCCTGACTTCAAGCCCAGCTCCCAAACGCAGGCACAACCTCACACTGGTATGAGGACTTACTTGGAGCCAAAAGGAACCAGAGCAAGCATTCTCCCTAAAGCACCAGTCTTGCACAGCTACTCCTTGTGAGTTGAGGAAAGATCTAGAACTAGCCCTGAGCCTCTTAACTCCACACCCAGCAGTAAGTGCTGGAAACGAGATCACATGGTCTCCTTCCTAAGGCTACAGCTTCCCCCACTTGCCAGCTGGCCCCAGACAGGTAAGCTGGTGTGTCAGCTGCAAAGGTGCAGGGCCCCCAGCTCACATTCCCTCTGTTTGTGTCTAGGCATCGCTGCTGCAGAGCAAACTCAATCAGATCTTTGAAATCACCATCCGGTAAGTGGCTGCCCTGGGCTGGGAACCCCACCTCTCTGGCCCAATGTTGGGACCCGTCTCCCTAGTCCTCCTCGGGTACCGGTCTTCACCCTTGCTTTGCCAGCCTGTGTCCAGGCTGGAGTCAGCCCCTGGCTCCCCCAGACAAGGAAGTAGAGACTAGACAGAGGAGGCAGCTCTGTGAAGCCCAGTACTCATCCAGGCTGGAACTGTGCTTTCTGAAGCAACAACATCACTGTAGAGTGAAGGGAAGCTTGACTTCAAGCTGTAGGTTCTAGAACAACTTAAAACTAGGAACCCATGGAGTCACAAAGTTGCTGTTCAGGGGGAAACCCAAACCCGCTGCCCTGTTTAGGTGCCGGGGGCGGGACTACAGAATCCCTCTTCATGCCTTTGTTCCCCTGTGTTCCTGCCCCAGCCCACCCCCAAGCCCATCCGGGACCATCACAGCAGCCTACGGCCAGCCTCAGAACCACTCCATCCCGGTCTACGAGATGAAGTTTCCAGATCTGTGTGTATACTGAATCCTGAGAGATGGAGCTCTTCGCGGGGTGGGGCCTGAGGGTCGGGCTTTCCCTCGCCCACCCCTCCAACATGGAAATCCAACTGGGACCTCAGCGAAGAGGCCACCTTGAATGACAGCAGTCCCTCTGCGTCCCCCCACTTAGGCAAGGTGGAATCTCTGCCCTTCTGCTTCCTCCCTGTCTCCCCCAAGGGAGGTCAGCTACCTGCCCCTCGGGGCCAATAAGCATCTCACCTGCACCTTTGTGTCCTCCATTGCGTCAGCCAGGGGCCGAGAAACATGGGGACATCTCAAGAGAGAGGCAGAGGTTCCGAGGTGCTCCTGCTTGATGCAGCGAGTGAGGACTTTCGTGGAGTGGGTCTGAGGGGACATCTGAGGGGCACAGATATCCTTCCCTGCGAGGGGGCTGGTGGAGGCCCCTCTGTCAGAGGAGCCATAGGCTGCACTCTGGAGGAGGAGAGACCACTGGTCTTGTAAGAGCGGGAAGATGGCCGCCGCTCTGTGGGGTCCCCCCTCCCCACTTCCACTTGTCTGCTCGCCTTGCCAGGTGACTCTTTCTATTAGTAATTCACGTTAAAACAGGAACTGGGGTAGAGACACCGTGGCGGGAGAGGGAGGCAGCAGGGAATGAAATGAAGGGTGCGGCTGCTGGAGGGGTCTGGGCAGCGTGGGCCGCCGCCTGCAGCGGAGCAGCGGGCCCAAGCGGGCGAGTCCTGCAGCTTCTTCTTGTTGGCTTTGTTCTGAGGAAGCTTGCTCGCCCACGTGTGGCCCCTCCTCTGGGTTTTTCTCTGAGTTGTGGCCTCTCTTCGATGCTTTTCACCTGAGGGTACCCCGTGTTTCTTCAGCCTCTGGATCAAGGGGGGCGGGCACAGAACAAGATCATCTAGCTCCAGATCCAGATCCACAGAACAAGATCCATCTGGCTCCTCAAAAGGAGGAGGCGCCGCAACAGTCCCAGGCCCACCCAACATCACCTCTCTATGGAAGAGACTCCAGCCTGGCTTGCGGGGCGGGGGGGGGGGGGGGGGGGGGGTGGTAGTTGGGGGTTGAGGGAGGGACACCCTTTAACAAAGGGTCACTTTGTTACTTGATAAAACAACCTTTAAGATGTTTCATTTGAGGAAGGGAGGATTCTGCATCTAATGATGGAGTGATTTCTTCACTCTCTGGGCAAAATCTGAACATCAATGCCAAAAGGCAAAGCTTGAGGCCCAGGGAGAGGCTGTGGTGATCACTTTGGGTTCTTGGGTTCTGGGCTTCCTTTCCCCTGGGGGCCTGTCTGCAGAGGGGTAGCTACTGCAGTCAGGAGGAGGCTGCCCTCTTTGCTTCCCCATCTCACCCCAGAGGCCTCTGTGCCTCTGAGCCACCTCTGGAGGGCGCTGTCCTGGGCCTCCCCTCCTCCTCCAGGCATTGTCTGTGGTCCAAAACAGCCCATTTCTCCTCTTCCAAAGTTCCCATGACTTTTCTGTCTGATGTAATTCACAGTAAGGTGTGAATGGTCAAATAATTCCTCCCTGAAGAATGTGCTTTTTAAAAAGAGGGAGGTTAAGTAAAAAGGGGACCCAAAGGGACCCCTTTCAAGGGCACAGCTTTGGTCAGTGGGTGCGGGGTCAGCAGCAGCCTGTTTGTGCTAAAGGGTGGGCAGGCTTCTTGGCTCACGCTCTGCACGCCCTGCAGGTGGCCCTGCACAGAGGCACAGTGAGAGCCTGATTATCAGGATGACCCGTCTCCCGAACAGGGAGACCCTTAACCTACACGTTTTCCCACTGAATTTCCCAAGCAATGCATTTCTTGGGTTGGGGGCCTATCTGACCTCCCTCCTATAGTTCCCGCCATTGGTCACTGCCTCTGAGCTGTGGGCCCTCAGCTTCCAGAAGGCCTGCATGATTCCAGGGCCCTAGGGGGCCAGCTCTTGCTCTCTCCACGAGCTTTTGACTTTGCCCTGTGACTTTGGCTTATCGCAAACCAGTTGTAAGCATGGACTTAGATTTCTCCTTCTTTTAATATCTCTATCAAGAAACCAAGTTTAAAATAACTTGAAACAACCTTGAAGGCAGATAACCTTTGGCAGAACCTTTAAAGAATATCAATCTTGGAGCCACAAATGTGTCTTTCTGCAATGGCTCTTCCCTCTTTAGCCCCTGCTCCATGCTCACGGAAACTGTTTGGTCCTTACGCCTACTTGAATGTGGGGGTTCTCCACCTGGCATCTCACCCTGAGCTCTGTCCATGGGCCCTGGTTCTGGGACTTGTAGATCATCACCCTGAAGCCCCTTTTCTCAAGCCAGCAGGACCTGTATGTCCGCTTAGCTGTCTCCGTCAGAACAGAGTGAAGCAAAGGGTTCAGGGCTTCCTGTTCTTCATACACTGGGCCGAAGCAGCTTTCCCTTCCTATCACTGCTGCTTAGCAAACATGTCCTTCTTTTGGAGAACTGGCCATTTTTTAGTGCCTTCTTGGTTTCAAGTTAGACTCACACTCAGTAGAATATTAGATTGCCTGCTCCAGAACAGCACCTAGGTTCTGGTCAATCATGCCTCGGTCCCAGAAAGTGGAAGGTGGTGTGAACATAAACAGAAGTTAACTTGTCAAGTAAGCCATCTCCACCCCAGCACGAGGCCTGGGAGAGAGGCAGAGCGGCGTTGGCGGGTGCCCGGGCCCTTGGCTAGCTTCCTTGCCTCCAAGCCCTGTATGGTAGACCTGCCTTTTTTGTTCCTATTCTCTGTTTTGATTTTGAGCCAGCAAGTCCATCCAAACCAGCTGCCCCCCCAAAGCTACCAAGGACTCTTGCTGGGCAAAGGGAAGGGTTGATGAGCATTCTGCTGACAGTGCTGACAGTACTTAAGGAGCCTGAACGTATGTGAGACCTATGAAGTTCTGTTGGCTTGGTTGAGGCATACATGGTAAGAAGCAGTCAGCAGAAAGCCCCGTGTGCCCCTGGAGGCTCCTGGTTTCCTTGCAGCAGGGTCTCCAGTGTCCTGCGCCTCTTCCCATTGTCCTCTCTAAAAGTAGAAATCAGTGGTTTCTTGACCCTAGATGCCTCCTCACCACAGAAGGAATCCAAACAGGTCAAAGTAGAGCTAGGAAAGTCCTCGGGTACCCATTGTCCAGCCTTGTGCCCCAAACACAGGTATAAACAGGTAAACTGTGGAAAGGTGGGCCCTGGGGTCAACTAAGGAGCATGAAGAAGCACAGGCATGTGTACATGAGCCATTATCTGAATGTTCTGGGTCTCACCAGACACATCTCAACTCCCCCAAGTCAGTACAACCTTGGGAATTATCTGGGGGCCCCTGGGTCACAGTACCTTACAGTTGCTATTCCATTGCCCCCAGGCCTTCTGACGAGTACAAAGAGGTAGTCGAGAAGTGAGGCTACTGCCCCCAATTCCTCTTCATGATCATAAAATGGCAGCTGGTCAGCTGGAGGTCTGTGGGAAAGGACTAGACCTGAGTTGCTAGGCTGAGTATCGGGGCGGGGGAGGGGGGGGTCTTGTGGCAGGCCGCCCCTGGTTCTCCAGACCCACAGACCCTGTCAGGTAGGTGGAGTGGAACAGGCCTCTTCCTTACACCCAAGGAGATGTTTCAGGGCAATATTTGCTTATTCATCCCCTTAACCCTTCTGGTTAAAGTGCTCCTTATCCCAAACCCTAGGACCCTAGAGAATGGTCATGGGGTGGGGGAGGGGCAGCCAACAGGGGAAGTAGGGAGGAGACAAAGGGACTGTGGGAGGAGTTCAGGGGCCCTCTTGGGACAGTTGCTTATGCCAGGTCAACCAGTTCTTTTCTCCTTCTGGGGTTCTTGGGGCCTCAGCCTGTCATCTCCCCTTTTGAGCTCTTCCTCCATGACAGTTAATTCCAGCTCATGGAGGGCAGAGCTGTAAGTTCACAAATGCTGCAGCCCATACAGTGTGAAGTGTCTGTCCATTTGACCTTCCTGACCTGGCTGAGCGTGTGTGTGCCCATATGTGTGCCTGTGTCATGTAGTTCACAGTTGATGAGACATGTATATAGTAGCTGACGTATTTATATGTGAGTGCAGAATTAGTGCCTGTGGCAGTTTTCTGTATTTTAAACTCATTGAATCAAATTAGTTTTATTTTAAGGCAGGGGAAAGAGGTGTGGGGATTGGGGGGCTATGGGACGAAGGACTCATAGCAAAATCATTCTTGGGGCTATTAGTGGTGGTTTCCCAATGAGCCTTTGTGATGCCCTTTTCAAATAAATGTTAATGTTGTCACCACATGGTTGTCTGTTTGATTTCTTTAAAGTAAATGGTTTTTTGAGATGCAAACAGGATCTGAAAATACCAGCATTAACCACTGACATTTAGCCACCCCCTTCTACCATTATTTTACTTTCCTCAAAAGGAAAGGCTGCTGTCAGGAGACCAAGAGTCCCAGCTTGGGTGCATCCTCAGGTGGGGAAGCGTGGACCATTTAGATCTCTATGCTAGTGACTAGAATCCAGCTCCATTTTATATAAGCCACACTGGGAGAGACTTTTAGGAATTTCGCTTTCTGATTCCCCTTACATCAGGCCTTAAATCCAGGGTGCATTCCAGTTTCCATTACAAGTTAGAGCATCAAAATATGGGGGAAAGTGCCATATAGATACACATGTACACAAATGTTTCCCAGCCAACTTTCCTCTGAACTGTCCTCTGCTATGTCTAATGCCGTTGGCATGGATATGTGCCTCTGTGTGTGTCTATGTGAGTCTTGTAAGTGGCAAATGTGAAAACACCCTGGGGACATAAAAGAAACACACACCTGGCCTTGGGACACTTAGAGTTTCCCTGGGAGGAGAGCACAGGACACATGTACAGCAAGAGATGTGGCATCAAGCCAGACAGCAGGAATCTCAGTTTGGCTCAAGTTGAAAAAAGGATGATATTCAAAATGGTGGAGGAGCAAGGGTTCCAGGCAGAGAGTGAGGGAGGACCGGAGAGAAGAAGGAAAAGACCAATAGGTGCAAAAACAGGAAATGGGATATGGTAAGGAGAGTGAGCCTGATTGACAAAAACCCTAAAGGCCCTAGTAGTTTGGAATTTATAGAAAATTGGGATGAGGTGACATTTTTGGCTCTTTGAACCAGGGAATGTTGTATATCTCAGTTAATATGAAGAATTTATGCCTGATGGGTTAGGGAGGAGAGCACTGAAGACAAGATCAGTGATTAGGAAGCTGTCAAAGTAGTCAAGCTGAGTCAGGCACACTGAATGAAGAGCAGCACTGAGGCCCAGCAACATGGGGAAGAAAGCTTGGGTATCACAAGGAGGAAAATATGGTCAGAGGAGCTCAAGGCTTGAGGCCGAGGAACTGGAAATACTATGTATACTATGCCGTACTTATGCAGACGTGTCTCCTGGGGTGTGTGTGTGGGGGTGAGACCATACATTTGAGAATATCTGTGAGTTGCCTGGGAATGTGGACACAACCGTCTACAGTCACACTTGGCTCTTCAAAGATAAAAACAATATCCATCACATCCATTTACTCAATCCCCTAACAGCTCTCACACTATGGGTAAGAGAAGTAAATCCTAGAGTTGAGACTTGTTTCAGGTCATAGAGGTTCCCATCCGGTCCCTTCCTGTCATGGACAGCTTCAGCCAACATCAGACTTGACTTGAGTTGAACCAGAGTCAGGCGTGACCCTGAGCCACTGTGGTCCCTCTCTCCTAGGAATCCTGTCTTTTGACATATCTGCTAATTGAACAGTTTTTCCCCATCCAATAGAGGGTGGGAATCGTAGCTACCCAAACTACTTGGTCTGTTGAAAGCCCATGGAGGGGAAGGCAAAGAGGCATACATTTTCTGTCCATTTCTACTATGTCTACCACCTGGTCTCATGGAAAATATGTCTCACTTCCAATATGTGCTACTCTTTACTTGGTGGATATATATCGTTATTCTCCATGTCAGCATTCAAAGTCAGAGTCAGTTGTGAATGAAACAAAAAAGCTTTTATTTCCTAATACAGCTTTAAGAGGCTGAACATCTGCCAGGGTCCCCTCCTGGGCGAGCAAATCACCTAGGCCAAGGAGGCCTGGAGAAAAGGAGAGGGGGCTTAGGGTCGACTTCACAGGGAAAGAAGCCACTGCACCCTCACTGGCCCTTCTTGTGAGCGTTCTTGATGATGGCATTTTTGAACAGCGTCACGAGGGGCGTCTGGCTCTTCTCGGAGGTCATGAAACCACCATAGCGCTTGTCCTTGGGCGGGCTGCCCCAGCGGAAATGCTCCATTTTATAGGCCCCGTCGTCTTTCTTCTCCACCGCCTCGGTTTCTGCCACCAGGCCGTACTCCAGGTCAGCCGCGCTCTCTGCCGGGTCCTCGGGGTGCTCGCTCAACAGCCCCCGCTTGAACTCGACTGGGAAGGCCTCTGTAGACTCGTCCTCAGCGCCATTGGGGTACACCTTCACCGGGCGCCGCTTCTTGCCCACCGGCTTGCCCCAGCGGAAGTGCTCCATGGAGTAGGAGCGCTTGCCCTCGCGCAGGCCTGGCTCGGCGCCATCGCCGCGGGCCCCAGGGAGGCCATCGCCGGCCACGACGACCTCCTCATCACGCTTCTGGCCCGGGCTGCCGCTGCTGTTCCGACGGCCAAAGCGGTCCCAGCGGAAGTGGCCCATGACGTACTTCCGGGGGTTCTCGGCCAGAGGCTGCTCCTCGCCGTTACCCGGGAACACTGGAATCTCAGCCGAGAGGTCGGGCTGGCAAGCCCGCAGGCACGCCTGGTGGACGAGCACGGAGCATGAGGGCTGCGGGCTACTGCCCCACCCGCCCCTGGGGTCCAGCTCCCTGCGCTCCCCGAGCCACATGCAACATGGAAAGCGGGGTGATGGGCCCCTGCCCAGGACGTCTGCCCACTGTCCTCGAGGCACCCACGGGCATCTCACAC
Source organism: Galemys pyrenaicus (assembly GCA_019455555.1). Taxonomy (NCBI): domain Eukaryota; kingdom Metazoa; phylum Chordata; class Mammalia; order Eulipotyphla; family Talpidae; genus Galemys; species Galemys pyrenaicus. Next base: position 1,575,282 of record JAGFMF010011433.1, read on the forward strand.
TCATTCTGGGGCTTGCCTCTCTCGTCCCTTCTGGCCTTTTGACCACTTCTGCCTGTTAACTGCAACAAACCTCATCCCACTCAGCCTTTACTGTGTAAACAAGGACAACAACGTCTTTCAGCTAACACAATATTTGATACAGAAGAATTAATCAGTAAACGCCAAGTGGGTGGTATTTGTTGGCACCTGATGAAAACTGAGTAAACATGGTTCAATTCCAGTCTGGGGCAGGGGTATTGAACTGAAACTCTGAGGAAAATCTCTCTAGGTAAAAGAGACTTCTCTTCCTAGGTAGAGTTCTAGACTTCTCTCTAGGTAAGCAAGACTTCTAGAGACTACATTTTCAAAATGCTTCAATCTTGCCCCAGTGGTCTTCAGACCGACCTCACGCCCTGCCCCAGTGTTGTCCATTTACAGCCCTCAAAACTCCCACACCTATTTAGCACCTTGTTCTTTCCAGTCTTTTGAGGTCCTCTCTACTTTTTCCAATTAGCTTTGGGAGTGGGTAGCTTACTTCCCTGTACATCATTCTACCTGATAGGAAGGGTAGCAAGCTAGGGTTATTTCCATTGTATGCCTCTCAGGACCTGTTTTGTGTTCTCTGTCTCCACAATTCAACTGTAAAACACTTTTGCCTAGGAAAATGGCCTATGGGCTGCAGCCTTCAGTTACTCAGGATGCAGATAAGAAACAGAAGGATCCCACCCACTTTGTGGAGTTGGCAACCCCAGGGATTTAGAATTACAACACTGCAGAATGTAAATAGTGAAAAATAAAAACTCTCTCACTTAAATTCCATTCTCTGAATACATAATGAGACAGGCAGCCCACAGAGTAAAAACGGACTTTGGCCAGTTTCCACAACTCGTTGGCGACAGAACCAGTACTAGAATCCATGGGCTCTGATTAGAGGCCAGTGCTCTCTCCCTGGGAAGCTGTCAACAGAAGAGGCTGTGCAGTGATGTCTCCACGCAAAAGTCTCTTGAGTTTCTCTAGTTTCAAGGAATTTCCTGGGCTCTTTGTTTTTATTTTATATTCCACATGAATATAAAATGTTCTTGTGTTTTTGAGACTCCCCCTTCACCTTAACTTTGTTGACAAGCACAGAATGTAGTGATGAGCATTTTGCTCTCACCTAACAGGTGCGGGCAGCAAACAGTGGAATCTGTCACTGACACCACCAGTGTCTTTTAGTTCTTGAATGTGATATCATTTCTCGTGTGTACCTCCCAATACAGAAACACACACACACCTATACACACTGTGATGACCTGGAGGGAGCCTGGCACAAAGGACTTTACATGTTGGAAAGCCTGCAGAAGGTCAATCTTCCAGCCACCAATAAGAAGAAAATGGGATCTGGGATTTTCCTTCTCCCTCCAGAGATGATTTGTGGTACTACCTAGCTGATTTTGTAACTGGTAGTAGATAGAAAGGGAAGAGAAAAATGAATGAAAATAACAAATGGTAGCATAAAAATTAAAATAATGTACTAAACTATTTAAGATGTAGGATCAATTGAGAGCAATTATTGTTATTACTATTATTGCAATGGTTATAATTATTTAATGATATGATCTCTAAATAGCTTAAAATGGAATGGGATCTCCATACAAGAAGACAGGACAGAAAGTAAAGATAATGAAGAAGAAATTGTGGACCAGGCCCATCTCCTGTTTTCTCTCCTCCTTGACCCAATTCTGACCCCTCTAGACTTCTGCTCCTGCCATGCATTGAGTTACCTGACACTAATTGTGAATTTTCCTTTCCCTAACCCCCTTTCTTATGCACTATCCCAGCCCCAACCCCAGTCTCATCTAATGCCCAAGCAAGATGGCAGCCATGGTCCACGTACCAGCAGGTTACTTTCCGTGGTGAGGTCCTGACACTGGCTGCTCTCCAGGCACCAGCCACGTACTTCCATGGAGACCTGAAGCAGCAAGACCAGCAACAGGGCCCCTGAGCGGCTGCAGCATGATCTCGGCATCTTCCAGGCAGGCAGAGGCTCTGCAGAGGGAAATAAAATTGGTAGGACCCCTGCAAGGAGCAGAACAATGTCGGCCACTGACCAGGAAGGACCTCAAGCCAACATTAACAACACAGTCGCCTGTGGAGCTCAGGGCTTTTTGAGGACAGGAGCAGTTCAAGAGGAAGGTTGGTGTTCTGGGTGATGGTTTGAGTAGTAGTAGAGGGGTGGTAGGGAGTGGGTCCAGGGTGAGATGTACAGTTTTTTCCTTTATCTCCTGTTAAAGTCAGGTCCTAAAGGAGTTTAGAACTGGGAGCTATTTTAAGAATCATCTGTTCCAGCCCTGCACTTAAAAGATGGGGAAACTGAGACCCAGACAGAGAGACAATAACTTGAGTGTTCTTGACAAGGTAAGGGTAAATTCTATTTCCAGCGCAGAGCTTTCCTATCTCACCACCTTCATGAAACTATAATTCTTTTTTTATTATTTATGCATACAAGAGCTGGGGGGTGCAAGCCAGAGGTGAGGGGGGTGGGGGTAAGAGGATCCACCAGAGACAGAATGGGGAGCAGAACAGGCAGATCTACTGATCTCAGAAATGCACTACTGAGGGGAGCAGTGTGTGAGACAGGAGAAGTCTGCTGTGCCATGTGAGTCACCTCCCTGGCCAGGGATTGAATTCCTGCTGCAGTACCTCCCAGCAGATGCTGAGCTCAAGAGACTACAATGCAGTGAAGAGGGGTGCCTTTTGTCCCTCTGACCAACTATTCCCGAGCCCTCTAGCTCTCACCCTGCTATGTCCCCCTTTACCCAGGTGAGCCCCCTGAATTCTGTCGTCAACTCACCACTGACCTCACACTTAGTTTGGATTTCAGAAGCTCTCAATCAGCTGCTTGGCAGAAGTCTAATTAAATGAGAAAAGTCATTCACATTAAGGTGTGGATGACCAATTGTCTTATCTCTCCTGATAACATTTGCCTTTTAAAATAACTGCCTAAAAGAAATCTTTTATTTGTGGAGACATGGACCAAGTTATTCTTATGAGGCAAACTTTGGAAGTGAAAGTTCTCCCTTGCTCTCACTGTGGCCTTTAGGAAGTCATTTCCTTCTTTCTGCCCCACCCTCACCCCTTTCCCCAAAAGCTGAGGCAGCTTAAGGACTCCCTTCTGAAAGGTTGCCAGGTCCTGCCTGGGTGTTTTCAGAACAGACATTAGATGGCGCTGGCAGCCAGTGAGCCTGCCCTTCAGTATCTCCGGCTGAAAGATTCCTGGTCCACCTTGGTGTTCAGTCTTGACTGGGGACAGGCTACTCTTGTAACCTTTTGATGTTCTGAAGTATGAAGCCTGAACGTGCTGGACAAGGCCATTTAGATTAACACTCTGAAACCACACAACACATTTAAGTCAGAAAAATGCTTGGATTTACAAGGAAAGCAGGAATAGAATAGTTACGTATTACTATGTGATACATATTATGTGAAACAACATATTAGAAGTAAAACTATAAAGGTTTGACAGTCCCTCCAACTATCCTTCAAATCTCCTCAAAGTTGGTCTTTCTGGAGATTCTAAATATTTTCTAACAATCTACCCTATAATTTCAGCTTTCCTGGAAAACTTCAGGGAGCATTTCCTTTCCTTCTACCCATTGGCTGTATGGCACAACATGTAACATTTTCACTTCCCACTCCCTCAGAGCTCCATTCTATAACTAAAAGTTCATTCCTAGAAAGCAACATCTTTTTGTTTGTATTTTCTACAACGAATAAATTTTACCTGTGTCATTTTTTTAAAAGAAATAAAGTAGTGGAGAGATGTCAATTATTGGACTTTTTGTAAGTAGGGAGAGTGTTACAATTTAGTAATTGAAAGTCTTGGAAGAATAACTAGAAAAATTTAATTTGTTAATAGTGACATTAACTTTATAATAAAACTATTCTTACTAGAACCTCATAGTATTCCCTATGAGCTTAACAAAATATTTTGTTTGATACTTTAAAATTACACACTGGTCATTTCCTTCTGGAAAGCTTAGAGGAGCAGAGGTGTAAAATTTTGCCTTGCACGTTAATAAACATGCATCAAGTCCTAAAAAAAAAGTTGTCAAAGAAATATTGGGTCATTTAATAAATCACTGTATGTACCTTAACAACTGACAAACACTGTCACATTTCTTGTCTCTTTTCAGTTATTCTCTGAGAACCATCATCACCTCTCCCTTTATACACAAAGAATTTGGGAGATCTAAATATCCTGCAGATTCTCCCTTTTTCACTAGAAACCCTCCTTGGCTTTGCTTAGTTAAAATGACTGCTCCCGCCCTACATTCTATGGTCTGAAAGACAGAAGAGGTCCACTCTGTTACGTTCTTGAGGGCAGACACAACGGTTCAGGACCTTGGATAGTTCCCACCCGGCTACCCCATTTTAAAACCAGTTGGGACTTGGCGAGGAGACCCTTGTGATTATCACAGCGTGGCCCCATTCGGTGGGCCGGGAAAGGAGGATTCAGGGGCCTTCATCCACCAGAAAGTCTAGAATGCAGGGAATTAATTATGTCTTTCAATCTTTTCTGTCCTGTTTTCATGTCCAACTTTAATTTGTGGTAAATATCTTTAAAGAAATGACACCACCCAGAGAAAGAGGAGCCAAAAGACCGAGATCTGCCCAGAGGGCGGGATGAGTCTCAGGGATTCTAGCAGCTTTCCTGCCCCCTCCCTCCTGTTTCCTCACCGGAGCCCCGGGACCCTGGGAGAGTCGGGACCCTGGGAGAGTCGTGGCCACCATCAGCTCCTGGAGAGTCTACCCTCAGCGACGAAGCCTGTCTCCCCCTGCCCGGAGGCTGGCTGGTTCAGCTCGGCTTGGCTGTGGGAGGCTCTCCAAACCGGCCGCAATCATTACAGAAAGTTCTCAGAGAACTCAGGACCGTGGCGAGCTAAAGGCACCTCAAGTTCTGGATCAGAGCCGAGCCCGGTGAGGGCATTCCAAAGCCCTGAGGCAGGGGGACTGCGGGGCAAGAGCGAGGTTCCGCGCTGCTGCGACCTTACCTGTCGGGGAGGCAGCTCTCTGGACGACTCCCAGGGCACCGAGGCAAAGATGCTCGGTGGCCTCTGTAGGTCGCTTCTCTTGCCTTCTTTGTCGTCCTTCACCGCAGCCTGCTCAGAGGACTTTCTCCTCGGTCCTTAAATACCTGCTGAGTTGCCTGGGTGGGCGCTTCCCGTCAGCGTAACAAGCAACTCCCTCGTCCATGGCAAGGGGGGGCTGTGGGGAGCTCGAGGTGAGTTTCCAGGTAGGGCTGAGCAACAGGGCAGACGTTCCCGGAAAGGGGGCTGGATCTCTGTCGCCAGCGGCTGGAATTAACACTGACCTGCTGAAAAGCGCACCTGGCAGCTGTGAGGAAAGAACTTAATTAAGAACGGTGTTGGGTCTCCAGTTAGGACCAAGGGCAGCTTAGCACCCCTGTGTGGGGCAGGCTTCGCCCACATGCTGAGGTCTTTGAGGAGAGGGTGAAGTTACCTGCCTGCGTGCATGGGTCAGCATCTGCCTCATTCACATTTGGAGGTAAATATCACCGCAAAGAAAGCACATCTGTAACGCCTCAGATTTCACCAGCAATGGCAACTGTGATATGAAGGTGTCATGGAGAATGACAATCTCTGTTCTGGGTTGGGGGGACAAGGGACCGAGGTCAGGAGTCACTCCTGTGAAGGTGAGTTGCATTGCCTCCTGGGGGCTCTCTCTCCAAAGGTCCAATCCAGGGCAGGCTTCCTCCCATTCCCTAAGCCCTAAGGAAAGAGTCTTGTTAACCTTAAGCTAGTAAAGGCTGGGTGCTCCGTGAAGGGCAGCTTAACTACCTCCCCTGTGGCAATAAACTGGCAGGGTGGTCTGAGGACTCTCAATCTGCAATGTCAGACCTGGCCTTGGAGTTCTGGCTTGGCTCTAGTCCGTAATATCAGACAAGGGAGGAGAGGTCCGCACGCAAAGCTGCATGCAACAGGAGAGCTTCTTCTTTAACCTGGAATAAGGAAGCAAAAACAGATTGTGAGGAGTCCTGGGGGTGGGAAGCAGTGTTGGAAATAACATGAACTTCAAATCAAGGTGGTTGTTTAATCTTCTGTTGGACCCCAAAACTCCCTTAATAATTCCTGGTTGGTGACACTGACTTTCTACTCATCCACTCTTTTCTTTGGGGCTCCAGAAGACATCTAAACTCCTGACTAGTAAACAAGGTTTTATCATCATCTGACCTTGACTTCTTTCCAAGGTCATATTCCATTTGCCATCTTGCATCCTGGCACTTCCACTATCTACAACATTCATAGCCCCATGCACACTGCTTTCTCAAACCTTCATCTCTTTGTCCATGCCACTTCCCCAAATGAAGCACCCTTTTCCTCCAGCCACCCAGGGAAATTGGATTCTTTCACTAAAGTTTAGCTTGTCACCATAACCTGCTCACTGAAGTCCTCCTTGGTCACTTGTCCGCCCAGGGGCCCGAAGCGTGGTTCTCTGTTCTTCAGAGAACCCCATTGCCATCTCATCTGTACATGTAACCTTCCTTGCTAGAACAAATTCCACTCTATCTTCCATCTTCCAGCTATTCTTAACCCTACCTCTACTAGGCTTCTGAGTCCTCTCAATTAGATTGTGATTTTATCTTATTTTTTCCTCGTATTATTTGTATAACTTCAAAAGGCAACTGGCAGTAACTGAAAAGCCAGATCAGAAAAGGTTCAGATTGGCCCAGCTCTTGTCTTCCATTGTCAGCTGAGACTTTATACAAAGCGGAAACCACTTTGGCTGAGATGAACTGAATGGCCTCTGAAGTACATTTAGAATCACTAGGCAGGCTGGTTGGGGAACCAGGATCCAAGATGGGTCCAATGAGAAAGAAAACCAGACCACCACCAGTAATAAGAGGCCACAAGTGGCATGGGCAACACCATGGGTTTTGGACACAGATGTCACTTCTAGCCCTAGCTGTTAAACCTATTGTGAATTCCTGGATTGAGACTAATTTGATTATTGTATGTTCTCTTTATATAGCACTGGGTTTCATTTCCTAATATCTTATTTAAGATATCTGCATCATATTCATGAGGTGGGTGTATATTTTTTTTTCCTATAGAATTCTTGTCAAAGTTTTGTATCAGAATCATACTGTCCTCATCAACCAAATTGAAAATCCTTCCCCTTCCTTGTTTTTAATAATTTAGTAGAAGAATTTGTATGAGGCCTCCCTGGTAGTGCAAGAGGTTAAGTCTCAGCACTATGAATTATCCACAGCCACTGCAGCACGAGTTTGATCCCAGGCCAGGGATCTGACCCACATGGTGCAGCAGACCTCTCCTGTCTCACCCACTGCTCTCCTCAGCACTGTATTTCAGTTAACCTGCCTGTTCTGCTCCCCACTCTGTCTGGTGAATTCTCTTGCCTTCCCACACCTCTGGCCTATACCCAGTTCTTGTATGCATAAAAAGAAATCTTTTTTAATAAAGAATTTATATACAGTAGTAATTATCTCTTCCTTAAATGTTTGGGATGATTCACCAGTGAAGATATCTAAGTTGTTTGTTGAGCAATTTAATTTTTTTTGTAAAGATTTATTTATGCATACAAGAGCTGGGATGCAGGCCAGAGGTGTGGAGGTGAGAGGATTCACTAGAGACAGAGTGGGGAGTAGAATAGGCAGACTGACTGAAATACACTGCTGAAGGGAGAAGCAGGTGAGCCAGGAGAGGTCTGCTGTGCCATGTGGGTCACTTCCCTGGCTGGGATCCGACTTGTGCTGCATTGGCTATAGATAGCCTCATAGTGCTGCAACTTAACCCCTTGTGCCACCAGGGAGGCCCCCATGTTGAGCAATTTTTAATAACAGATTCAGCTACTTAACACTATGCTGATTATTTCTTCTTGTGTCAATTTTGGTAAGATACGTTAGTAAATATTTCTAGGGATGTGTCCATTTCATCTAACTTTTAAAATTTGTTGATTTAAAGTATTTCATTGTATCTTAATATCTTCTTAGTATCTATGGGATCTGTAGTTATGGTCCCCTTTCATCTGATATTGGTAACTTATTCCCTCTTTATCAATTTTGTTAGTTTTTATAAAAGATCATTTTGAATTTTCTTGATTTTCTCTATTACATGCACTTTTTTCTAGTTCAGAATTTTACTCTTATTATTTCTTGCCTTCTACTTTATTTTTTTTAATTTTTTTTTAAGATTTAGTTATTTATGCATACAAGAACTAGGGTACAGGACAGAGTCCAGGAAGGTGAGAGGATTCACCAGAGACAGAGTGGGGAGCAGAACAGCCAGACTGACTGAAACACACTGCTGAGGGGAGCAGTCGATGAGGCAGGAGAGGTCTGCTGCGCCATGTGGGTCACCTCTCTGGCCGGCAGCAGGGATCGAACTCGTGCTACAGTGACTGAGGTTTGCTTCATAGTGCATTGCTTAACCCACTGCACCACAGGGAGGCCTGCCTTCTACTTTCTACAAGTTTAATTAGTCATTCTTTTACTATCTTCTTGCATTGAGTATTAAAAATATTTTTACTTAGGTAATTGATATTCAGCCTTTATTCTTTTTGACATATATACTTGTGACTATAAATTGATTTCCAAGTATGTCTTTAGTCGTATCTCATAAGTTTTTGTATGTCATATTTTTATTACTGCTTATTCTAAAATATCTCCTTATTTTCATTGGGTAATTGAAAAGTATTTTGTTTAGTTTCCAAATATTGGACATTTTCTAATTATATTTTGAAACTAATTTTTAGCTTAATTCCCCAATGATCAGAGGAATTCTTTATATGAATTCATTCCTTTGAAATGTTTTGAAGCTGTTTAATGGATAAATACATGCTCCATTTTGATTACTGTTTCATGTGTACTTCAAAAGAATATGAACTTTGTGGTTACTCAAATATTTTATGTCCTTTTCTATACCTATATTCTTTATGATTATCTGTAATTTATTACTTACTCAGATAGTAGGCTTTTAACTCTCCCCATTATTTTGTGAATTTATCTACTTTTCCCTCTAGGCTTCCCCCAGGTTCAAGGGAATAGATTATAGATCCCAGTTCCCAAAGAAAGAATGTCAAAATCCTATCATAAGAAGAACATATAGGGTAAGGTATACATTTTTTTTTTAAAGATTTATTTTTGCATACAAGCACTGGGGTACAGGCCAGAGGTGTGGGGGGTGAGAGGATTCACCACAGAGAGCTGGGAGCAGAACAGGCAGATCAACGGAAGTACACTG
>JAGFMF010011433.1:1584573-1595044 GCA_019455555.1 Galemys pyrenaicus
GGGGAGCAGCGGGCACAGCAGGAGAGGTCTGCTGCGCCATGTGGGTCCCCCCCCTGGCCGGCAGCAGGGATCGAACTCGTGCTGCAGTGGCTGCGGTTTACTTCACAGTGCGTTGCTTAACCCACTGCTTTACTTCACAGTGCATTGCTTAACCCACTGCGCCACCAGGGAGGCCCGGGTAAGGTATACATTAGTGAAGCTTTTAAGGAAAATACAACCTACTAAAGTCTATGTATAGCCACAACAATTCAAACCCCTCCGAAGTGCAAAATATGTTCATTCACTCCCTCACAACCTCCCGTTCTCATCCCACTATGGGATTAGCCTGAAGTCCAACGTTTCATCATCTAAATACTTTCCAAGTGTAGGTGAAGTTTCTCAGGAGGATTTCCATAAATATAGCTCTTCTCAATATAAAGACCTATACAGTAAAGAGGCAAGAGGGGCCCAAACACCCCAAGTACAATGGTGGCACAGGCATAACCATTAGAGATCCTCCCATTTAAAAAAAAGGGGGAGGTAGGAGACCCACAGGTGCCCCCAGTCCATGGATATTCTGAAATCCTGTTTGGCGCATGTTACCGATTCCTTTACGATACAGTTCTGTGGTTCTGTGGTTCTGTCGCTTGGGAATGAGTCTCCAGGCTGTTCCCATCCCCTGTGTCCTCTCCCCTTCTCTATAACCTCTGGGATTCTTGGGGCTGGGGTGATGCTCCTACACGGGGCCGCGGGCGCAGGGCCAGGGCTGTTCTCGTCATCCCAGCTTTTCACCTTTGAGAGTTTAATTGGAAAAGCGATGTCACCAGGGTGTGAGTGTTACAAAGACAGGTGCAGAGTCGCCTCCACAGCGGAGAAGGAAGGGCTGGGAAGCCAACAACCCCGATAAGGGTGGCTGAGTGGCCAACACCATGGTGGGGGCACAGGAGGGTGGCCTTGCCCTCAGCCCAATGGCACAGGGCTAGGCAGTAGGGGACATCTCACTGGGAGAAGAGAGGACTTAGGGAGCTTGGCCCACTGCTGAGAGAAATACCAACTCCAGCCTCAAGGGGCCAAGCAGGGGCCCTGCTCCACTTGGTTTGCTCTTCTTCGCTCAACCTCCAAGGACAAGCCAGGTGCCTGCCAACCCTGCTTCCTGTCAGAAAATAACTCCCTCCTCAGGGCTCCTGGAGCCCAACCGGGGCCTCTGTCAGAGCAAGTGCTTCATTCCTGCTGTGGCCTAGGTCAGGCCTAGGCCTGTGGAGACTCAGGCCTGCTCAACTCATGCCCCTTGTCAGCAAGAGTCATTCTCATACTCCAGGTATGAGAGATGGTAAGGGTCCTGGTTATAAACTGGAATTGGCACTCAAGAAATATTTGCAGAGAAGACTGGAAGGAGGGAGAGCAGAAGGGAGCCCCTCTTAGGCCTCAGTTTGCAGAGGCTCATGATTCTGTCAGACTCTCTCTAAACTTCAAGCTTGTGTCTTCTCTCCTACCACATGTCCAAATTAGAAAGAGCTCAGGTCTGCCCCTTTCTGTGTGGGGGTGGGGATGGGGGTAAGGTACAAAGGTGCATCCTCCCTGGTTGTGGCAGCCCAAGGACCAGATGCAGCTCTGAGGGGCTCTGGTTCCCAGGATCCTCACTGGAGATCCCTTGCCTGCTAGTCGCCTCCCTTTTCACAGATAAGAGGATACTGAGTGTCCTGCGTGCCCACACTGGGGAGCTACCTGCTCATGCTACCTCAGATGCCCGGAGAGGGCCCCCGGTGGGAGAGAGCTGAGGCCCCTCTGGGGACAGAACATAGCACAGGATCCAGTCCACCCCCAGGTAGACACTGCAGAGGACCGTCAAGGGAGCATCCAGCAGGGCAAAAGGGAAACCGGGACTTTGGGCAGGGCTCTCCGACCCAAAGGTGAAGGAGGGAATGGAGAGCAAGGTGGGGCAATGGATGGGAGAGGCAGGGAAAAGGCAAGAGACCCCCAGGAACAAGAACCAGAGAGTGTCATGGTCAGACCTCGGGGTCCAATCAGACGCTGCCCGAGTCCTTTGCCCTTCCCTATTCAAAGGAAAGCTTGCCTCCTATGCTCTGGCCCTTTTCTATTCCAACTCCCAATCACTGCTCCCCCTTTTATGACTTTTATTTAGAAGAATGAAGTGCTGGAGATCTTTGACATTGTAGGTTTATCAGTGAACTAGCTCTCTCTGTCTCAGAATCTCATGGTGTTGTTAGGGGAGAAAGACCCTCCTAAATAAATTACACAAATAAATTATAAACTTCAACCCCATTCCAAATCTACAAAATCCAAAAACTACAAATCCCATGAGGTCATTATCGAAAAGCAGATCACTGGGACCTGAGAGTGGAGTTAAGCAGCCACGCTAAATATAAAAGCAAACATGTAAGCCTTGGGGGGCTTTCTCTTTTCCTTAAAAGACAACTCTCAATGGGCCCTTGGGTTCCAGCTCCAAAAAACTGGTAAAACATTTACAAATCTTTATCCCTCTTTTCTCCTTGTGTTATTCACTATGCTATTTCTCCTTCTCTTATAAATAAAACCCTTTATTAACCTTTATTATGTGTACCTGCAGTTAAAGCATTATAAATACCTTTCAAGTGTGCCGGTAAGGACCCAGTCAGGCAAACCCATTTTATATTAAAATTACCCTGTAACAGGGTGACCCTCTTCTTGTCTGTCATGTGAAGTGCCCCCTGTCCTTGATTCCCCAGTTCCCAAAACACAGGATAAATATTCCTGGTCCTCTCCATTACTCTTTAGAATTTATAGCTGTGTTAATTCTCCATACGCCTGTTATTAAATTGATCACTTTTCCTTCACTGATGTTTCAATGACTCATCCAACCCGAGAAGAAACTAGAGAGGTAGGGAAAGATTTCTTTTGTGCCCCAACCTAAATTTGAAAGAGTAAACCAAGAACTCTGCAACCTTGGACAAGTTTCTTTACCTCTCTGTGTTTCTCTGGAGACATCCAAAGAGCCCCACGCACAGTGCTTAGGAAGATTCTTGCAGGTGTGATAAATCCTAATACCTATATGATTCTTGTCACTAGGAGTGTGAATTATGCAGTAGGGGGGAGGGATCGAACTCAATCTGCAGTGGCTGCGGTCTCCTTCATAGTGCGCCACCAGGGAGGCCCCAGATGCTGAATTATAATGCTGTGCTTGTATCATGTTAAAAACCAATGGTGAATTATGAATTCCTCTGGGGAGGGCCTGATGGGGAGCTGACAGAACTAGACTCCAAAAAAGCACCCTGAAACCTGGAGCAGGGGTTGGGGAGGGTCCCACAGCCCACTCCCCCTTTGACCTGAGAACTGTCTAAAGAATTGGTATTCAAAGCCAGAACTCTAGAAGTACAGTGTCAGTAGGAGTTACATGAATATTTTTCTTCTCTTTAACAAAATTTTTGAAGCACCGTTGGTTTTTAACATGATACAAGCACAGCATTATAATTCAGCATCTGAGGCCACTGCAGATTGAGTTCGATCCCTGCCCCCTACTACAGGCGGGGGAGGGAACAGACCTCCCCTGCCTTGCCCGCTGCTCCCCTCAGCAGTATATTTCAGTCAATCTGCCTGTTCTGCTCTCCACTCTGACTCTGGTGGATCCTCTCACCCCCCATACCTGTACCCCAATTGGGCCTGTACCCCAATTCTTATATGATAAATCTTTAAAATAAAAAAGTTTTTTAATTTTTTAAAAATTCAGCATCTGTATAGACTGCATTTTAATCTAACATCTGTCTAGTCTACATTATGATCACCATCTAAAGTCTAGTTTCCATTCACCACTATGCAATTGAACCCCTTTACACAACTCCCTCTCCCCAAACCCCTGCATCCCACACATCGTGCACATTCTCAGCCAGGGCTTGGCCCTAGTGGGTCTTGCTGTGTCCCCCATTTAACACTGCTCCTGGGCCACTTCACCAGCCTTCAGTTTGACCTCAAGGGCAAAGAGGAATCAATTTGTGCCGAGAATTGGAATGAAAGAGATTTCAACTGACCTTTGAATGGGGTTTTAATTTGCTTTATTACAGCCAAAGGGGCCTCATGAAGAGACCCTTGAGACCGCTTTTATCCACTAATGCATGCATTAGTGAACAGCCTGGCCTTTGTCAGATGCCTGGGGGCAGAGCAAAGGGGACTGCCTGAAAGGCCTGGAGCTAGCCCCCACACCCCTCACAGAATCAGCACGCAGCCCCCTCAGGGTCCTAAGCAGAGTCAAGGATGGAAGAGCCGGAAGGGCAGCCCAGCTGGGTCCCAGGCAGGCTGGGGTCTTGGGACCCCAGGCCACCTCCCCTCTAGGCTCTGTCCCTTCTTCATGGACTGTGGCCCGTGGAGGGAGAATGGATGGGGCTGGATGGCCCCTTGGTCCCTTCCAGGCCTGAAGGTCTATAGTTTTAAGCTCAGATCTAGAGTCAGATGCTTTAGGAGAAAACCAATCATCTAGAGAAAATGGCCAAGAATGGGACACAGAGCCCAGTGGGCTGAGGACCTAAGCTCTGTGCCTCAGTCTTGGGGGCCTCTCTCAGGCCCTGTTTCTCTCGACGCTTCTGCTTGGGCCCCAACTATGGGCCAGCTAGTTCTCTGTTCTCTCTGCTCTGAATCAGAGAGAGGAGGCAGATGACTCGCCTTTTCTTCTGGGCACAGTCCTGCAGACAGTCACTTGGGGCGTCCAAACAACCTCTGGATGGCCGTCTCCCGGACAGAGCCCATGGAATTGCTTCTCTACAGAGGGTTAATTTCTTTATTTATTTCTTTATTTATTTTTATGCAAGAGCTGGGGTGTAGGCTAGAGGTGCAGGTAGTGGGGGTGACATTCACCAGAGACAGAGTGGGGAACAGAATAGGTGGATAGATTGAAACACACTGCTGAAGGGAGCAGCGGGCAAGACAGAAGAGGTCCTGCTGCAGTGGCTGCAGATAGCTTCATAGTGCAGTGACTTAATCCCTTGTGCCACCAGGGAGGATCCAGAGGGTCAATTTCTATGAGACAACCTCGGACAGAAGCCTGTGAATTCTGCCTTAGAAATGCAGGTTCTTTTCCCCTGTACTTCATATGTGGTGTCTGGTCACATAGAAACGTGTTCTTTCAGAACCATTTCCTTATCCTAAATTCCTTCTCCCTCCCTTCCCTCAGTAATTCTTGCTGTGCAATCAGAGTGGACTTCCTGGAGGTGGGGTCTTGCTGAAGATGTCATGGACACTAAGGGTACACTAGTTTGTCTTATGTGATGCCCCTGCAGCCACTTGTTCTAGACAGAGCCCAGGCACAGCTGCCACTGTTCTGACGCAGTAGCAGTCATAATGGTCCTTTTGTGGGGAAATGCCTTTGTTAGTGGCAAGACAGTTGCTTTTCCAGAAGAATGCCCAGTTCTCCAGCCAGAGGTTGAGGTAGGGAGTGTGACGCAGCGACCAGGAAGGATGCTGATAATGTACATCCATTAGTGCCTCACAGGAGAGGCATTCAGAAGCCCTGGAACTGTCTGCCTCCTGGGCCCAACAATGGCTGCATGGAGGGGTCTTGAAGTGGCCTTTTTACAGGCTCTCAGCTCAGTCCCTATCTCTGAGCCTCACCCATTGAAGCCCAGCTCCCATTTCCAGGCCCTGCTCACTGAGTGGAACAGCCAGGACTACAGATCCAAGCAGCAGGCCTGTGGCTGGGAGCCCAAGCTGTGTCCAGGCACAGAGTGGTGAACAGTGACCTGCTGTGGGGGCAGCAGCTTCTCTGCACATGTGCCCTTGAGCACGTGTGTGCTATGCTTGTGTGAGAGTGTGTGTGAGTGTGTGTGTGCGTGTGGTACGAGGACACCTGAAAGGTAGTTTGTTTTTTTAAAAAATGGCCAAAGCCTTTATGTCCAGGAGAAAGTGATCCCTACAAGCATCCCAGGACAGTTGTCCTGATGCCAGTGGGGATGGAGCGTGGATCTCACCCTTGGCACGCCCTCCAGGACCATCTCTTTCAACTAAGAAGGCCAGTGTCCTGATTCTGAAGTCACATTTTTCAAAACCTATCAATTACACCCCGTTCTATCTCCTTTTTGTTATATTAGGTCTTTATATTGAAATTGTTTTCTATTTATGATGGGTACAGGAAGGAAATATTGTATTATCTGTGAATTTCATTTCAAGAGAGTAAATAAGACCTAATACAATATTGCTCTTACAAGCGAGTCTTGGGTCTCCCTGGTGGTGCAGGGGTTAAGTCTCAGCACTATAAAGCTATTGCCTGCCACTGTGGCATGAGTTCAATCCCCAGTCAGGGAGCTGACCCACATGGTGCAGCAGACCTCTCTTGTCTCACCAGGTACTCCCCTCAGCAGTGTGTTTCAGTCGATCTGCCTGCTCTGCTCCCCACTCTGTCTCTGGTGAATCCTCTCACCTCCTGCAATTCTGGCCTGTACCCCCATTCTTTTATGCATAAACAAATTTTTTAAAAAACCTAAAAAAAAAATCCACTGTCCAGAACACAAAAGCCACTCATACAACTCAACAATAAAAGACAATAGATTCAATTAAAACATAGGCTAAAGATTGAATAGACATGTCTGCAAAGATGTAGACGACCACCAACAAAGAAATGAGAAGATGCTCCACCTCATTAGCCATGAAGGAAACATAATCAAAACCACAAGACACCACATCTCATGCCCTTGGGGTAACTAGGGTAAAATGAACAGAAAATAAAGAGCACCGATCAGGACGTGGAGACATTGAGACCCTCATACCTGCTAGTGCAGTGTCAAATGGTGTAGCATTGTAGAAGTCAGTCTGACAACTTCCTAAACACTTGAACCCACCTTTATCGTGTGAGCTACTCATTGTGCTACTAGGCATTTATCCAAGAGAAATGAAAACCTACATCCACAAATGCCTTATAATGTTCACAGTGACTTTATCTATGACAATCATGAACTGGAAATGTTACAGGGCAACACTAATATGAAATGAGTTTGTGCACCTCCCTAGTGGCACAGTGGGTTGAGCGATGCACTATGAGGGAAACCGCAGCCACTGCAGCACAAGTTCGATTTCTGCCACCAGCCGGGGAGGGAACCCACCCAAGTGTGTGGTGCAGCCAGAAAGGGCACCCACATGGCACAGCAGACCTCTCCTGCCTCACCGACTGCTCCCCTCAGCAGTGTGTTTCAGTCAGTCTGCCTGTTCTGCTCCCCACTCTGTCTCTGGTGAATCCACTCACCTCCCTGGACTTTGGCCTATACCCCAGCTCTTGCATGCATAAATAAATAAATCTGTAAAAAAAAAATAGAACTTTAACTACTGGCATTGTTACAGGGCAGGGAGAGGGGAGAATTTTTTCTTTTAGATTTATTTATGCATACAAGAGCTGGGGTACAGGCCAGAGGTGCGGGAGGTGAGAGGATTCACCAGAGACAGAATGGGGAGCAGAACAGACAGATGGACCAAAATACACTGCTAAGGGGAGCAGGGAGCAAGGCAGGAGAGGTCTGTTGTGCCATGTGGGTGCCCTCCCTGGCTGGGGATCGAACTCATGCTCCTGTGCAGAGTATGCTTCACAGTGCTGTGCTCAACCCGCTGCGCCACCAAGGGGCATCCTAGAATTTTTAAACTTGCCCTCTCTAAATGGGTTTTGTTATTTGCTGCATTAAGATAGACATAAGATTTTGAATAGAAAGGAACTTTAATATAATTAGGGTATAATATAGAAAGGATATGAAATAGTTACTAAGAATTTATTTTTTTGAGGGTAAAAGTTTTGAGGATAAAAAGGATTGGGGAGACGCGGTCGGCATTGTCGAGTTCTCCTGTGCGGCCTTTGGGTCAAAATGCAGATCTTCGTGAAGACCCTGACGGGCAAGACCATCACCCTGGAGGTGGAGCCCAGTGATACCATCGAGAACGTGAAAGCCAAGATCCAGGATAAAGAGGGCATCCCCCCTGACCAGCAGAGGCTCATCTTCGCTGGCAAGCAGCTGGAAGATGGCCGCACTCTTTCTGATTACAACATCCAGAAAGAGTCCACCCTGCATCTTGTTCTCCGTCTGAGGGGTGGCTGTTAATTCTTCAATCTTCCATCCATAGTGCCCTATAATACCATTACTCTGCACTCTAGCTATTTGCCCCAATTTAAGTTTAGAAATTACCAGTTTCAGTAATAGCTGAACCTGTTCAAAATGTTAATAAAAGTTTTTGTTGCATGATAAAAAAAAATAAATAAATAAAAATAAAAAGGATTGGCTTAAAGCAAGGTTTAAAAGCCTGCCACAAGTTTAAAGGACTTTTTAGTAGAGACTTATAGAAAAGGGATAGAGTTAGATAAATTTGGGAGGAAAAGAGTAAAATTAAAATTAAGATGAAAGCGTCCATTATTAAGCTCCCACAGGTCTCTTACTTACATTGTAAAGTACCGAGTTTCCGTGGGCACCCCAAAAGAACAGATGGCGACTCTCGCTTTATACTGGATTACTGCAGCCACGAGGTAACGACCCTCGCCTTACACTGCCCCGTCCGGACCCTCTCTAAGCTCTACCCCTGTTCGCAGTTTGTCCTTCGGGAGATCTCGGTGGAACCTCCAAATGTAAAGTACCGAGTTTCCGTGGGCACCCCAAAAGAACAAAGAGTGGACACAGGGCTGCAATGGTCATGTAGAGCTTTAGTTACGCCAGCATGCTGGGGCCGACCGTTCAACTGTGACACGCAGGTCTGGCTGAGGCGATCAACCCCGAGAGGAAGAAGGGGTGAGCTTTTATAGCCAATTTCCCGCTATTACATAGGTTGCAGCCAATAAGCTGAGAGATTAAAGCCCGCGCAATGAGCACAGCAAATAGCTTTAAAGAAAACCATGTTTCAAAAATTTAAACTTACAGGAGATCCATTTTGGGCGGGCTCAGGCTTCTGCCCCGTACCTGGTGCACATTCTAAGATAACATTCTTGTTTCATCCGCCCTGCCCTTAACTGCTCAGGAGAGCCTAAGGTATGGGACCAGCTGACCTACTAGATAAGGCCTGTAGCTCGTTTTTCAAGTTTCAGTCAGCTAAGTTTAGACAAACTCTGACTCTAACAACATCTGTTTCAACCAGTCCAAAACCAAAAAGTGCAGTTTTTTTTACATGTCCCTTTGCTTTACGTGCCTTTTTTAGCATTTTGTTTTTTGGGGTTTTTTTGCAGCTTTTTATTTTGCTTTTTTCCCCCCTCCCTTCCTTCTGTCCTCATTTCCTTTTAGTATTTTTTTATTTCTGCTCAGCTCCACCCACTTAGGGCGGAACTGGGATTTTGGAACTTCCCCCCTTCCTGGCGACCACCTATTACAGCATGAAGTGATCGATACGGAGATTATTAGGAAAAAAATTTAAAAATAATAAAATAAAATGGGTTTCCCTGACTGGGTTTCTACCCTTGAGCTTGAAAGGCTTTTATAATAAGCTCCAACTGCAGGCACACACAGCAAAAGTTAATAAAGGGACTTATTTACAAGAGAAGGGGAAATAGTGTAATGAATAACAAGGAGAAGAGAGGGATACAGATTCCTAAATGTTTTACCAGTTTTTTGGAGCAGAAACCCAACTGGAACCCAAAGGTGCGCTGAGAGCTGGCTCCGAAAGAAAAAGGGGCCCTCCCAGGACACCAGAGACAGAGCAGGGAGCAGAACAGGCAGATGGACTGAAACACACAGCTGAGGGGAGCAGCGGGCGAGGCAGGAAAGGTCTGTCTTTGCTTTTATACCCAGCCTGGCTGCTTAACTTTACCCTCAGGTCCCAGTGATCCAGTCTTTGATCATGACCTTGAGATTTGCAGTTTTTGGATATTGTAGGTCTGGTGTGGGGGTTGTGTTGTGGGGAAAACACCCTCTAAATGGATTACACAAATAGGTTATGGACCCCAACCCCCACTTCAGACCTACACTATCCAAGAACTACAAATCCTATAAGGTCATGATCTAAGGGTGGATCACTGGGGCCTGGGAGTGGAGTTAAGCAGCCAGGCTGGGTATAAAAGCAAACAGGGCCCCTTTTTTCTTTAGGAGCCAGCTCTCAGCATACCATTAGGTTCCAGCTCTGAGAAACTAGTAGAACATTTACAAATCTGTATCCCTCTCTTCTACTTGTTATTCATTATGCTGTTTTCCCTTCTCTTATAAATAAAACTCTTTATTAACTTTTGTTGTGTGTGCCTACAATTGGGGCTTGTTATAAGTGCCTTCCAAGTGCTCGGGTTAGAACCCTGTCAGGCAAACCCATTTTATATTAGGGTTGCCCTATAATAGCTGGAGTTCATAACTTATTTGTGTAATCCATTTAGGAGGACCTTTCCCCCCTAACAGAAACACCTCAAAATTCCACCCACAGGTGAATGAATCAGCTCTGAAACTGTTAGGAAAAAAAACCCTCCTAACTTCCATATGATCCAGCAATCCCACTCCTAGGAATATACCCAAAAGACACAAATACACTGATTCTAAAGAATACCTGCACCCCTATGTTTATAGCAGCA
>JAGFMF010011433.1:1595515-1766458 GCA_019455555.1 Galemys pyrenaicus
GGTTCCTCCCTTAGGAGGAACATAAGGGAACCAAATAAGGATCAAGGAAAGGAATAAGAACAATAATAATAACAATAACAGCAATAAAGACACAAAAAATCCAAAATTGAGGAGACAAGGACAGACTGGGGACACTTGGTGGGGAGGCGAGAGGGAGGGTTGAGGGAAGATGGGAGCACGAGGGTGCTCCCATGAGGTGATGGTGCACTGGTGAGATGGTGATGGGGAACACATGGGGATTACAATTGATGGCAAGTATATGTAAATTTTTTTAAAAATTTTATAATAAAAAAATTAAAAAGTTAAAAAAAACCCTCCTAAATAAATTACACAAATAAGTTATAAACTTCAACCCCCATTCCAAACCTACAAAATCCAAAAACTACAAATCCCATAGTTATTATCAAAAAGCAAATCACTAAAACCTAAAAGTAAAGTTAAGCAGCCAAGCTAAGTATAAAAGCAAACACATGGGCCTGGGGGGGGGGGGGGTGGGGGGCGCAGCGCTTTTTCCTAAAGAGCCAACTGTCAGCGCACCATTAAGTTCCAGCTCCAAGAAACTGGTAGACTATTTACAGATCTGTAGCCCTCTCTTCCCCTTGTGTTATTCACTACTCTATTTTCCCTTCCCTTATAAATAAAACCCTTTATTAACCTTTGTTGTATGTGCCTGCAGTTGGGGCATTATAAGTGCCGTTAGAACATGCAGGTAAAAACCCAGGTATGTGCCTGCAGTTGGGGCATTATAAGTGCCGTTAGAACATGCAGGTAAAAACCCATTTTATATTAGGGTTGCCCTGTAACAATATGTTTATGCAATGCACCATCCCCAGCAATTAAAAGGAACAAATCCTGATACACACAATAACCTGGACGCATCTTGAAATCTTTACCTGGAGTGAAAGTCAGGAGAGTTCTCAGTGGCGGGCTCATTTATAGCAAATCCTCCAACAGACCAAGGGCAAGGGCCTAACTGGGAAGAGATGGGCGGGAACTCTCTGGGGTGGAGGCAACTCTATATCTCGGTGGGGTGTAGGCTACACAGGTGTAGGCGTCTGTCAAACATGAACAAAGGTCCTTTTACCATGTGTGAATCACACCCCAATTTAAAAGGGGAGAGACTGGTGGGCAGGTTTCCTCTTGAGGGTCTCTGGATTCTTTAGCAGCCCAGCAAAGCCATGTCCCATACATCAGCCTCCCAAGTGGCCCAGGGCCCGACTTCCGGCCTGTGGTGGCTGGTCCCCCACACGTCTGGTTCTTCATAGCATTGGCCCTGCCTGAGCGTCCAGGGGCCCCTGCTCGTCCGCTGGGACCAGCGGGGAATGAGGTCTGCTTGGCCTTCTCTCCGGAACAAAGCCCTCTGGGGCAGTTGCTACCTCCCTGGCACAGGCCTAGATTGGGGGGGCTGGGAGGGACGAAAACAAAAGGGGGTAGTCATGTCTCCATCTTCTCTCTGTGCTTTTAAAAAGCGCAGGAGTGGAGTGGGGGCAAGGCTTGCTGCGTACCCAGTAGATTTCCCAGCTGGTGCGGGTGGGGAGATGAGCCGGGGGAGGCTTTCAGGCCAGCACGGCCCTGCTCTACATCCGCCTCAGCGCCGCAGGCAGCCATTTGCCATCTGCGTTTGTGTCTCGGCCTTCACTCTGCACTCTAGGTGAAGTGGGTGGAAGACAAAGGCCCAGGGCCCAGTGACTCGAGGCCGGATATGTTTCAGACGCTAATGGTGGCCAGACCAGGGTAATGGGATGTGAAGGGCACGGGGGATGGAGGAAGTTCTCAGGGGGATGGAGGAAGTTCTCAGGGAACTAGGTTCGGGCCTCCACTGCCCCTCCACTGCCAGCCTCCCAGCTGCCCCCTCAGGGGCCTGTTTGTTCATCTAAAACGACAGATTCAACACCCTGAGGCTTACAGGTTGGAACATGGTAGGCAGGACTGTGTCCTTTTCCAGGACTCACTGTTCTTCAGGCCTGAGGCTGGTCAGAGCGTGTAGCCTAGGGGGGGGGGTCTGTCCAGACTAGGACCGCCCCCCCCCAACCCCCGAGGCCAACGCAGGGCCAGCGAGTCTGTGCTGGCCGACACAGGGCCCTGGAGGGCTGCTGCCTCAGGGGCCCCTGAAAGTCCCCCTCAGAGGGGGAACTCAGTGCCTCCATGTTGTGGGGCAAATGGGCTGCGGTGGAAGGAGGGGGGAGGGGCATACACCGCAGGGGGTGAGCCGCTGGCTGTGGCCCGATGGGGGACTTTTTTTTTTTGCTGTTTTCAGAGAACATGGAGGAAACCGAGTATGGAGGGAGGAAGCCGGATGCCCACGATGCATACCCAGGGGTTTCTGGGAGCTCTCGTTTGTTTTAAATCTCTTCCCAAACTCTGAAATAAGCGCACATTCGTTAGTGGGGATGGGCCGCGGGTGCTCCGTAGGCGGGTGTGGGGCAGCAACAACACCGGAGCGGGTCCTGGCCTCTAAAACACACGCGACAGCGTACGCCCGCTCGCCGCACCGAAAAAGTAAACAGAAAAACTCCTCTCGCTTCCTGCCACGCTGTCTGAAATACCCACGTTCCAAAATGATGCTACACGCCAAAGTCTCGTCGTCAAGTGCGAGGTTGAAGCTGGGGGCACCGAGGCCGTGCGGTCCAGTGTCCTCCGCCCACAGCTTCTCTGCCTCAGTGAAGACGAGTCGCCGCTGAGGGGAGCACGTGTCACAAGCAGGAAACTGGAGAGACGGCAGCTAGAAGGGCCCGGCCTGCGCGGACGCGGCAGGGGACGCTGTAAATGGGGCTGGGTCTTTGGAAACACTTCACACGGCCTCGCTCTCAGGCCCTCAAGGCCGCAGGTGAATGAAATCCTGGTGTCTGGGGAGGAACGCTGAGGAGGGAGGGTGGAGGCAGCAAGCACTAGGATTTGCATATGCATTTTTATGCATGAAGAATTTACATGAAAACAAAACACAGTGTTTCAAAAGGACAGGCTGGGTGACCAACTAACTGCTGGATTTGTGAGATTAGGGCATCTTCTCTAGTTATCCTGTTGGTTCCTCTTTTTATTTTTCTTCAACAACTGCTTTGATCATGTATGAAATTTTAAAAACAGTAACATGGAAGTAAATTCCTGACCCTGAGTATAATAAATTTTTTTTTTTTAAGAACCAATTCTTATTCTTTCAATAAGAACCGAAACAGGGGGCCTCTCTGGTGGCACAAGAGATTAAGGTGCACTATTATGAAGCTATCCACAGCCACTGCAGCAAGAGTTCAATCCCTGACCAGGGTGGGGACCCACGTGGTGCAGCACACCTCTGCTGTCTCACCTGCTGCTCTCCTCAGTGGTGTTGTAGGGTAAATGAAAATGATCAAGGCTTTTCCGCCCGCCCTCCTGCCATTAGCATCAATGACAGACACCTGTGGTCCTGCACGCATGCCTGATGGCGGCACCTGGAGTAGGCTGTGGGCATGCACAAGTGGGCACACCTGGGCTGAGACATGAGGCCACTGTTACAGGGCAGGGAGAGGGATGCCCCAGAACCCCCAAACCTGCCCTCTCTGAATGGGTTCTGCCCTCCGCTGCATCAAGACAAACATATAAGGCCTTTAATGGAAAGGAACTTTAATATAAATTTTTTAATTTACATATATTTGACATCAATTGTAATCCCCATGTATCTCCCATCACTGTAACACCAGTGCACCATCACCTCAGTCCCCCATGCTCCCATCTGCCCTCCACCTTTCCCCTCTTCCCTCCCCACCAAGTGTCCCCAGTTTGTCCTTGTCTTTTCATTTTTGGTTTTTGTTTCTTTCTTATTGTTATTATTATTTTTGTTCTTATTCTGGAAAGGAACTTTAATACAGTTAGGGAATGATACAGAAAAGACAAATAATACAGTTATAAGTCAAGCATCCAAGGTTACCCATCTCCTTGAGGGTAAAAGTCCAGTCAAATAGGATTGGCCCAAAGCAAGGCCTGAAAGCTGCCACAAGTCTAAAGCACCTTTCAGTAGAGACCCATAGAAAAGGGTCAGAAAGGGTCAGACAAATCCGGGAGGAAAAAAGCAAAATCAAGATGAAAGCTGCCATTACTAAGCTCCCCACGGGTCTCTCACCCACATCTGTTCTAACCAGTCCAAGACCAAGAAGCAAGCGCAGTTTCTTCACATGTCCCTCTGCTCCACATGCCTCCTCCAGGTCTCCTCGGGGCTCTCCATACTGCTTCCTTCTTCCTCCTTCCTTCTGTCCTCTCCTATCTTCTCTCTCCAGCAGCTTCTTATTCCCTGCTCAGCTCCACCCTACTTAGGTCAGGACCGGGAACATGGAACTTCCCCTTTTCCTGGGGACCACCCTGTTACAACACCAGCAGAGAGCTGAAAGAGAAGAGTAGGCAGCAGAGAAGGCGAGCAGAGGCTAGAGAGCCCAAAGAGTGAAGATTCACCTGGGGTTAGGAGGCCTGTCAGCCTCCTGGCCACCTCCCCTCCCTGCCTGCCCTGTACCTGGTCGCCTCTGGTGTAGAAAGATCAAAAAAACCTGAAAAACGCATGGAGGGTTCCAGGACTCCTTGACCCGTCTGCTCTGATCGTGGAGCACCTGCTCCGGGCCTTGCTGGCACTACAAGTGTACTTCAGTCAGTCTGCCTGTTCTGCTCCCTACAGTCTCAGGTGAATCCTCTCACCACCACCACCCCACCCCCCCCCCACCTCTGGCCTGTACCCTAGTTCTTGTATGCATAAATAAATCTTTAAAAAAAGAACCATAATAGGGTGAGGAAACACAGGTGCAGGGGGTTAACGGTGTAGTAGTGGGTGAAACTAGACTTTCAGGGGTGCTCACAATGTTGTCAATAGGAAAGGAGGGAGATGGTGACTGAGCAAATCAGGTAAGAGGGGTCAACTGTAAGGTGAATAGCAGAAGCCAGACTTTTGGCAGGGATCACAATGAGCACATTCACATGTTGAATTAAAATACTACACACCTGTGACCTCCCTGGTGGCGCAGGGGTTAAGTCTCACCACTGTCAAGCTAGCACCAGCCAATGCAGCATGAGTTCAATCCCCAGCCAGGGAGCTGAGCCACATGGCACAGCAGACCTCTCCTGTCTCACGCGCTGCTCCCCTCAGCAGTGGATTTCAGTCAGTTTGCCTGTACTGCCCCCCACTCTATCGCTGGTGAAGCCTCTCATCTCCATACCTCTGACCTACACCCCAGCTCTTGTATGCATAAATAAATAAAATAAATATTAAAAAAAAACATTACACACCTGAATGTTATAAACCAATGTTACTTTAATTTTAAAAATACTTTTAAAAAGAGCCAAAACAATGATGTGGAAGCGTAGTCTTCATAGCTCAAAGCGCCAGCGAGCATCCACAACAGGTGTATCAGAGACAGAAACAGAACTAGGCAGAGGTATGTCGTTGGAAAGCCTGGCTATGAACACAGACGCGGCCTTTATAGTTGGCTGTTCCTAAATGCAGAATGCTGTTATAGAGATCTTGTACAATTTAGCCAGCCCACCAGCGACTGAGGGCAGCGCATGTTCCCAATTTTGCCAGCTCACCTCTCCCATCAGTGTGTATTGAGCTATCAGGTGCAAAACGTGGTGCAAGAGCAGGTGCTGGAAATTCACCATAAACAAAGCAGGCTTTGTTTATGAAGTTATGTTATGTTGCAGTTATGTTTGTTTTTGAAGTTATGTTTCATTGAGAGACAGACACTCAAGAAAATAAACACCCAGATAAATGCATAATTACAGATTGTGATAAAGAACATGGAAGACAAAGTATTAAGGAGCTCCAATATGGTGCAACATTTGAAATTGATCAGGATTGTGATGACAATAATAATAATAATAAACATTGCAGGAGATGAAGCAAGCAGTTAAATCGCTATGAAAAGCAAAAAGCTGTTTAAGGAAGGAAATATAATCAGGGCACAAATTTGTCACTGCAGTGATTAATATTTAGATCATTCCAATTATTTAAATGTAAAGTATCAGGTTAGGGATCTTGGAAAGGAGTAGGGTCAGAGGAAATCAGTAATTGTTTAAAATGGATACATCAAAAACAGCAGCAATAGTATGTTATTAGAGAAACGGAATAAACACCAGAAAAAAGGAAAGTGGCGAGTTGCTTCGAAGACACTAGAGGACTAGATGTTGAAAAGGATGAAGTGGAAACATTGCTTTTTATTCATTCACTTATTCTTTCCTCACACACTAAGACAACCGAAGCACCAAAGATGCAGAAGAAAGCAAAGCAGCCAAAAAATGGGGTTTTCATTTTGGAAGGGGAGACAATAAATAAGTGAAATTCACCCTATGTTAAGAGTGGTAAGTGCGATCGGAAAAAAAAGTGGGAGAAAAGGATGGACTGGGGAGGGCATTACAATTTTACACAGATGAACCAGAGGACATTTAAGTGACATTTAAGAAAATAAATGGAGGAGGGACCTTCCTGGTGGTGCAAAGGATTAAGTCACAGCATGTGAGGCTATGGCAGCAATTGCAGCACAAGTTCGATCCCTGACCGGGAGGTGACCCACATAGTGCAGCAGACCTCTCCTGCCTTGCCCACTACTCCCCTCAGCAATATGTTTCAATAGATCTGCCTGTTCTGTTCCAACTCTGTCTCTGGTTAATCCTCTCACTGTCCTTTCTCCCACCCCCCACACCTCTGGCCTGTGTCCAAGTTTCATTGAGAGAATGCAAGAATGGGTAAATCTTTAAAAAGAGAGAAAAAAATGAAGAAAGAAATGGAGGACGCAAAGAGAAGCCACAGCTGGGAGAAGTGCACACAAAGCAAAGAGAAGAACAAGTGCAAAGGTCCTGTGGTAGGAGAGGTCCTGTGGGTTGAGAAACAAGACCTGTGTGGCTGGACTAGAGTTAGCAGGGGAAGAGAAGTAGGAGATGAGGCCGAGGTACCTAGTGTTCAGGTCAGGGAGTGCCTCGGGGGCCACTGGCTGTCCCTTCTATTGGTAGTTGATATTCTCACCATGTGTTTACCGAATTTTGGTTCACTTTGTGAATGCCTGGTCTGGCATTTGCAATGTTCAACTGTAGGGCAACTCTGCCCTCTGGTGGCCACTCAGTGCAGCGCCACTGTGAAAAAGCTTTTACAATTAAATGTAATGTAAACTCATCACCTTAAAATCCTTGATACTGTCAAGCTTCCAATCTTCTGACGGTTTCACACCAAGTTCATGCATTTAACCCAGCATTTAGTGCACCCTCTACATCTAGGCACTGAGCCCAGGGTGTGAACAGAATAAGGAATAGTTCCTGTTTCTGTGCTGCTGATGTTCTGGCTATAACCACACTGTATTTTTAACCTGATGTTTTCAGGTTTTTTTTTTAAAGATTTATTTTATACATACAAAAACTTGGGTACAGGCCAGTGGGGGGTGAGAGGATTCATCAGAGACAGAGTGGGGAACAGAACAGGCAGATACTGAAATACACTGCTGAGTGGAGCAGCAGGCAAGACAGGAGAGGTCTGCTGCGCCACGTGGGTCACCTCCCTGGCCAGGGATCCAACTCATGCTGCAGTGGCTGCGGATGCTTCATAGCGCTGTGCTTAACCCCTTGCGCCACCAGGGAGGCTCCAATGGCTTCAGTTATATTGTAACTGGTGCTGCCTCCTACTCTAAGAATTACTGCTGATGGCCAGGTGATGGCCAGCCCCTCAGGTGAAAGTCCTCAGCTGAGTGGCTTCTTCAAATCAGAATGAGGCAGGGAGCAAGCTTTTAGTTCCTTTCTTTGCAAGAATGAGGGGAGGCTGCAAGAGAGCCTCCATGAGGATTTAAGGTCTTCTCAGGGGTCGGGGACCTGGAGGTGTGTTCTACCCCACAACTCCCACCCACCAGGCATCCTCCTAGGGCTGAGGGGCAGCAGTAGGCAAAGCACTGTGCCCACCAGGAAGTGGGAAGGGGGATAAAACACATCATCAGAAAATAATACCAGTTTCACTGTCACACATGAAAGGACAGAATAGCCGTCCCTCAGCCTGACTGAATCTGAGGGGTCCGCTGCTCCAGGGAAGCCTCCTTTAAGCGCAGAACTCAGTAGTACTCAGGGCTGGGCAGAGGGGGGCAGAGGGGGAAAGAGGGCCAGGGCCAGGAGATTTTCCTCCATACAACAGAAAGCCACTATAGGGTTTTGAGCAATTTTTTGGAGCGGGTCTGGTGTTTGAGAAAGCTCCCCTGTAGCGAATATAACCACTTAGAAAATGTACTGGAAGAAAAGAATCCATTTATAAGTGTAACAGAAAGACCAAACTATTTAGAAAGTCACTTATGGAGAAATAAGTAAACCAGATCTAAAAAAAAAAAGCTGTAAACTTTCCTGAGGGACAGAAAAGAGGATTTGAATTATGGAAAAAAACATATTTTTGTCTTAAACAAAACAGTATTGTAAAAGTGTAAAGTTCACTTAAACTTACCAATGTATTTGCTACAATCAAAGAATAAAACCTCCTGGCCACACATCCCTCCTGGCCCTACACATCCACCTCCCAGTACTTTCCCTTCATTACTGAATGACTGTGATTGGAATTACTTTCGTAATTACATGTTTCACGCTGCCAACCCACCACACTGATGAAAGAATGCTGAAATTCAGCTGGAATGTATGTATGTGGAAATGGCCGCTACACTTCTGAAAAATAACCTTACGGGGTAGCGGCCCGCCTGTGACGATGCAGCTGCTGCTTTTCACAAACCTTTTTCCCTTTACAAAACAGGAGCGCCAGTTCCCCCACCCACCTGTGATGATGCAGGTGTTTCTCTTTTTCTTTCTCCTTTTCCTAATAAACCTGTCCTTTTAAAATGTTAACAAAAATAATACTCTTACCAGGTCATAAAAATTGATTCTAAAGCTGGAGTAAAGAAAGCTACTTGTCACAGATACAACTGTATGCAGGAAGATCAATAGAACGCCATCGAGAAGCCAGAAATAGAACCAACACTTGTGGAAATTTAGAACGTGATGAAGGTGGAACTATACCAGGGAGGAATGTGGAGTGTTCCGCAGACAGCAGGATGTGGCCAGCCCTCCAGACAGTTACATGTGGGCCCGTGTCTTTCTCTTTCCCATCAAAATAAACTGCAGGTGGAGCAAAGATTTAAATGTGAAAGTCAAATCATGAAAATATGAGGATAAAGCGTGGATTTGTTTCTTTAATATGGAAAAGCATGACACTAATTCCATAACCATAAAAGGAAAGATTAATTCATTTTATCCTCAAAAGCATGAAAGTCCCTCATGGCAAAAACACATAGTAAAAAGGCAAATGGAAAATTGCAAAGAGAAATGTTCAGTCATATGGGAGACATCGTGTTAATTTCCTTAGCTACAAAGAACTCTTAGAACTTAATAAACCAAAGATCGAGAACCCAATAGAAAGAACAGGCCAGAAGACACAGAGCAGGGAAAGAGATCCGGTGAGTATGGGGCCCAGAACTCAGCCTCTTACATTTTAAAATACAAATGAAAAGAAGTTATCATTTTCCACCAATCAGATTGACAAAGATATGGGCCAGTGGAGGGAAGGGGGAGGAGAAATAGACTGTGGAAATCAGCACAGCCTGGATGAGAGATAATGGGCGACAGAGATTGACACTTTAATTGGACATCCCCATTAAGCCAGCAATTCCACTTCTAGGAATTGATTTCCCTGCAGCATTATTTATAAGAGCAGCAGGCTGGGAACAACAGGGCAGAATCCTGGCCCGTGGCGATATGGAAAGATCTCAGCCTGCACTTTGAAGCAACAATGCAAGGTGTGGAGGTCTAAACTGTTGCGGTTTCAAAATTGCATGATATGCATATGTATAACTAAACATTTATGTGCAGTTACACGCACAGGAAAACACATGCTTTGAAACGGATTGGAAGGGTATAGAAGAATTACCTCTGGAAGGCCTGGAGGTTGGCGATGGGAAGGAGGGGTCCATTTTTGACTTTTCACTTCCTAGCCTCCTTTACTTGAATTTTTGCCAGGAGCCTGGATTTTCTATGGAAATGATACCAAAATGTGTCGATGCTACAGATATTCTTTAAGATCACTGGGGCTGCTGCAGTGTGAACTGAACACAGGCTGCCGGTAGCTGGTACACAGTGCGCATCACACACCACATGACAGGGCTGGGGTGGTGGCTGCTGAAAAGACAGGAGTGGATGACAGATTTACTTAAAGGGCAGCACAGACAGGAAGGAGGTGAGAACTGGGGGGTCCTGGAGTCAGTCTCCATGCCCCTCTTTATGCTCTACAGCAAACATCATCTGTAAGCCAATATACTGCAAGCTCCATAAAGACAGACACCACATCTGTTTTGTTCTCTCCTGCTTGGCATAAGCCCCAGCGGCCCCAGGACCTCCCTGGTGGCACAAGGGGTAAGGTTGAAGCACTGTGAAGCTATCCACAGCCACTGCAGCACGAGTTGGATCCCTGGCCAGGGAGCTGACCCACATGGAGCAGCAGACCTCTCCTGTCTTGCCCATTGTTCCCTTCAGCAGTGTGTTTCAGTCTGTCTCTCTGTTCTGTTCCCCACTCTGTCTCTGGTGGATCTTTGCAACCCCCACCTCTGGCCTGTAACCTAGTTCTTGTATGAATACATAAAAATCTTTAAAAAAAACAAACTGGGGGCCTCCCTGGTGGCACAGTGGGTTGGGCAGTGCACTATGAAGCAGGCCGCGGCCACTGTGGCATGAGTTTGCTCCCTGCTGGGGCCGGTGAGGGGACCCACATGGCCAGCAGACCTCTCCTGCCTCGCCTGCTGCTGCCCTCAATCAGTCTGCCTGTTCTGCTCCCCACTCTGTCTGGTGAGTCCTCTCACCCTCTGCATCTCTGGCCTGTACCCCAGCTCTTGTATGCATAAATAAATCAATCTTTAAAAAAAACTGGGTCTCCCTGGTGGTGCAAGAGGATAAGTACCGCATGATGAAGCATCCACAGCCACTGCAGCACAAGTTTGATCTCCGACCAGGGAGGGGACCCACAAGGCGCAGCAGACCTCTCCTGCCTCACCCGCTGCTCCCCAGCAGGGTATTTCAGTAGATCTGCCTATTCTGCTCCCCACTCTGTTTCTGGTGAATCTTCTCACCCCTCCTCACCCCCCACCAACCTCTGGCCTATACACCAGTTCTTGTATGCATAAATAAATAAATAAATAGATAGATAGATCTTTAAAAAATAAATAAACCCCAGTGACCCCAGGAGGCAGGTCTAAGCAGGCCCCAGCACTGGCTCTAAGTTCTCAGGACCTGGCAGTGGGACACTCACCATGAGCTGCTGCAAAGACAGGCGCAGAGCAGAGGAGGCCTCTGGACGACAGCAGGGCTCTGTGCACATCACCACACACCGCTCAGGGACAGGCCTCGGCGCCAGGTGGGGGCCTGCTCAGGACGCACCTGCTGCACTGGCATTTGAGTGGATAGCACCTACCCCAGATCCCCACTAGTGCATCACCTCCCTCCCCCATCATTCACTGCCCCTCTGCTTGAGCCAGAGTTCCTGCCTGGAGGCAGAGGCAGCGTGATGGAGTCTCCTGGTTGAGCAGATGTGGCGTCCAGGCAGGCTGCTCAGACTCCCTGCTTGCATCCCTGAGTCCAGCTCCCACACCCTTGGCCCTGCCTTGCGCTCACTGCTTACAGAAAGGGACCCTGCTCTGGCCTCCCCTGCACCCCCAACCCCAACCAGCAGCACCCCAGGTCTACTGAGCAGGAAGCCCAGGTGTGCTCCAGAACCACCAGGGAAGTCAGGATGGCTTCTCGGAGGAGGTGACTTCTGAGGCAGGCCTTGAAGCATGAGGAGGAACACATTTCTGCCAGATGGAAAAGAGAGGCGGCTGTTCAGGCTGCAGCAGGCTTCTCCAGGCGGGACAGAGGGCCTGGGAGGGAGCACTGAGGCGGTCTGACCGGACAAAGCTCTACAGTTAAAGCCGCACCCCGCTGGATCAGCACGCAGGGCGCTGGGAGCCGCTTCTCACAGGGATCTAAGTTGCACCTGAGGGAGCTCACCTCTGCCCCAGTGCCTGGCATACCCCAGGGCCGAGGTGCGCAGCAGTTTGTTGACCCGGAAAAGAGCCATTTGCAGCTGAGGTAAACACACAAGTGTCAGTAGAGGTCAAAACGGGATGCTGTTGCCTGGAAAGCCGAGGAGGAAAACTCCGCGGGTTTCCAGCCTGTGTGCTCAGCTCTTTCACATCACTCATCTCCTGCAACCCCAGCCCAGCCCCAGCCCCAGCAGGAGACGCAGCAGGTGTCAGCGGCTCGCCGGGATCCCACCGCGGCCACAGGGCCCTTCCCGCCCAGCCCAGGGCTTGCTGTTCGCCAGACGGGAGCCCCGGGGGCAGATTAGAGGAAGCGGCCAGTCGCGGCTGGAAACGCAGCGCGCGGAGGTCGTGGCGCCCCTGCCGGTGCGAGGGGCCGCTGCTACCTGCCCTGGGAAAGCGCAGCCCGAGCCGCGCCCGCCAGCCCCGCCAGCCCCGCCGCGGCCCAAGTCCCCACGGCCCCTAGTGTTAGATGTTGGGGTTCTGCGTCAGATATCCCCCAGAGAAGGCCTTCAAGAGGGTGACTAGATTGAAATAAAACCACCGGGCAGGACACTGGGGGTAAATTTACACTAAATATAACATACTGAAGAGGATACACTGAGGCTAATAATTTATACACTGCTTATTGAAATTCAGGTTTAGGTGGCCAATCCTGTATTTTCTCTGACCGTCTTAACTGGAAAAAAAAAAAAAAAAAGGTGATTCAATGAAAACAAGACAATAAAAAAATACTTAGACTAAAAATGTGCCAAACATAATATTTTAAATATAAAGTAAAATACAAGATAAGAATAAAATAAACCAGAGGAGAAGGCCGGGCCACGCACCCCGCGGTCCAACAAGGGCGTGGCCAGCTGGCCCTGCAGCCCGGCTCTCCCGGCACTTCGGGCCTCCCGCGCGGCCAGCCCCGAATGACCCCCAGGCCGCAGAAAGCTCCGGAAGTGCTGCCCCCAGGCTCCCCTGGCTGCGCTTCCCGAAGTGCAGACCTGTCGCGCAGAACCCTCCCCCAGGGCGCCTGAAGGACTGGACGCAGCGGTTACTCAAGCGCCTTTTAACATAATCCAGTGCGTTCTGGAAATGGCTTCCTTCCCTCCGAAAGGAGCGCCCCAAGAGTGAGCCAAAGCTGCTTTGTTTTTGGAAAGTCCCGCGCCCCGACTCGGCCTCGCCTCGTTGCTGCTTTCTCAAGCTGGGGAGAAGGTGTGGTCGCCACCTGTGTCCAGAGCGTGCACCAAAGGCCCCCGGAGCCGACCCCCTATGGCTCCTGCAGTTGCTTTCCTGCACCCGCGTTCTGCTCTTGTCCCCGCTGACACTGTGGGGCAGAAGCAGATGGCGGTTTCCTTGTTTTTGCTTTTTTTCCCCTACAAATCTGAATGCCCAGGCCCCGCTGGTGGCTCAGGGGTTAACGTCTCCGCTATCAAGCTATCAGCCAGTCACAGAAGCATAAGTTCCCTCCCAGCCAGGGAGCTGACCCACAATGCTTGAGGGGAGCAGATCGATCGCACCCCTCTGGCCTACACCCCAGTTCTTGTATGCATAAATAAATCATTTTTTAAAATGCCCAATGGCAGAGCAGAGAATTTTCACTCACCTGGGAAAAAGCCAATCCTTACCTTAGAAAAGGCAATAATAAAGATATTACATTAATGATACATAGAATAGGTATAAAACTGCAAAACCTGGCCTCCCTGGTGGCACAAGGTGTTCAGGCGCAGCACTGTGAGGCCGCTGCAGCACCAGTTCAATCCCTGACCAGGGAGGGGACCCACATGACACAGCAGACCTCTCTTGCCTTGCCCGCTGCTCCCCTCAGCAGTGTGTTGCAGTGGATCTGCCTGTTCTGCTCCCCACTCTGTCTCTGGTGGATCCTCTCAACCCCCTATACCTCTGGCCTGTACCCCAGTGCTTGTGCATAAATAAATAATTCTTTTTAAAAAACAAAACAAAACTGCAAAACTTTAGGCCCAGCAGCCCCCTTGTCCCCTCCCCCGCCCCACCCCCATGGATCCTAATGAAAAGTAGCTGAAGAATGAAAGTGCACGTGAGGATGTTCATTCGGCCTCCTGACCACCGCCCAGAGCCCAGCAAGGGAGAATCTGGTACAGGATTTCTCACCTCATGCTTGGAATGCCCAGAGCCCTTAGGCAGCCAGTGCCCAGGGGGTGACCTTCATAATAGCATCGTAATGAAAAATAACTGAAAGGAGACATGCCCATGGACCACCGCTCCTTGAGAAAGTGCTTTTATCTGGAGACTTGTAGACCAGCCTGCAGTTGTAGGAACTATTGCAACCTATAGCGTTTCCCTCAGTGGTTTGCAAAACCAGGATATTGCCAGTGATACAATTCATGGACTCCTCCAGATTCCCTCAGTTTTATTAAACTCATGAGTGTGTGCTTCTATATAATTTTATCAGAATTGCTTTTTTTTTTTTTTTAAAGAACACATGCTTATGTAGAAATGTGTTAAGGTGGTGGGATTTGAGAGATTTTCTTTTGAACGTTTCTCTTTGGTGTGGCTATACTGTCTTACCAATTAGAAGAGGAGGAAGGTTGGACAAGAGGAAGCAGTGAAGAGAGGAGGGAGGCCCGGGCCTTGGTGGCAGGAGGTTGGGTGCTCATGTAGCTGGGCCGGCTGGGCAAATCAAGGAACATCTCCTGAGCTGCAGTTCTCAGGGATCAAGGGGGGCTCACTACCCCTGCCCTGGCTACTAACAGGGCACTGTGAGGTTGTTTTGGTTCCTCCAGGCCCTGAACCCAGTCTGCTCACCAGCCACCTCAAAACATGAGCCCCTTGGAGAGCTCTGCGCCTCCAGGGCCTTCTCACCACTCACAGACCGGCCACCAGCTGCTCTCCACTGTCTCTCTACCAAACATTCCCAGCTGCAAAAGGCCTAACTCTGGAATCGAACTTCATGCTCAAAAAACGAGTCTCATGGGGCAGTGGGAGGAGAATGGGGTCTGCAAGGGAAGCAGCAAATACAGTGCCCGCTAGGCCTCCCTCCGCTGGCCCTGAGAAAGTCTGCTCAGGCTTTCTCTCCAGTGAGGCCCACCAAGGCCAGGGGCAGGGAGATGCTTCCACAGATGTCCTGGGCTCCTTTCCAGGTGTATCCTTCGCGTGCCTCGCGCCCTGTCCCCTCCACCAGGGAGAAAACCCATAGGCCTGTTTCTGAAGACGTTCCAACTCAAGGAGCTTGTGTTTTAACTGTAACTCATAAAATGTCTGGTCCAGAATTTCACGGGGCCCTAGAAGCACCCCTGACTGTCACCCTGGTTAGCCTGGCTGTCCTGAGTCTGTGGCATCCCTCACTTTCTCCTCCTGTGATTGCCCACCTGATTCTGTAAGGCAGGGAATGGCAAACCTTTTCTAAAAAGGGCAAGATGGTAACTATATCAACTCTTCATACAGTCTCTGGCACAGCCACTGAGAAAAACCCGAGTCAGAATGGGCAAGGTGGTGAGCCTATTCATTACATTTTATTTACAAACACTTGCTATGGGTTCAACTTAGCCCCTCAAAAGATGGGCTGAAACCCTAACCTCCCAGTACCAATGAGCATGACCTTATTTAGAAATATGGTCTTCGCAGAGAGCAAGTTACAATGAGGTTATTCGTGTGGGCCTGGATCCATATGCCCAGTGTCCTCAGTGGAGGGGAATTTGGACATAGCCACACAAAGACAAGGCCATGAAGACCCAGAGGGAAGATAGCTGTGTGAAGATGAGCAGAGAGTAGTGATGGGGCCACAAGCCAAACCCACGTGCACGCACACACGCGCGTGCACGCACACACGCGCGCACACGCACACACACGCACGCACACACACACACACTGGAAGGGCAGGGAAGTGGGCTCCCCCCTAGGGGCTTCAGAGGGAACAGAGAGCTGCCAACGCCTTGACTGTGGCCTTCCAGCCTCCAGAACGGTGAAACAACACACCTCCACTGCTGCAAGTCACCCAGTTAGTGGCAGCTTCATATAGCAGCCCTAGGAAACTAATAAAACACTGAAGAAGGAATTTTCCATCACGTTCACTGCGTCTTTCATCTTCCCCAGGTACTCCTCTTCAAGCCCGAATGCCAGACAGCCTTTGGATCAGCATGGGCACCAGTGGGAGGCTGAGTGGGGTGCCTGGCTCCCCAGGCTGAGAAGGTGCAACTAACTGGGTGACTTAAAGCCCGCAGGAGCCTCACTCCTCACTGCCAAAACCTTTTAGGAAGCTGAGAAAACGAGGGTCGGACAACCAGATACTGTCCCAGAAACTTGGTGTGGGATGCAATACCAGTCAGCCCAGGCTGATGTCTGGATTGGGAGCTCGGGACACAGCCTTCAAGTGGCCATCGGCGACAGATACAGCAGAGGCCTGGGAGAGAAATCCGGGAGCAAGAAGCCTCCCGAAGCTGGGCTCTTGGCGGCTTATTCTTTGTGCCCCCCTGTGGAGCTTAGGTGGCCTCTTGGCCCTGCAGTCAAATCAGCTGCCCCAGGACAAGACAGACCCAGCCCTAGGCAGGTTCTCAAAGGTTCTCTCCATCCAAGGGAGTCCCATCTGCCTCCCAGCGCTGGGCTTGTCCACAGGCCTCAGGCCCTTCCTGCAGCTGGCTCCCAGGGCCAAGAGGCCCTTCCAGTCATGCCAGCTGGGGAAGCCTGTCAGCGGCTCTTCACAAGGTCAGGCTGGCTCCCCACCCCAGTGGTGCAGGTCCAGCAGCGCTTTAACAGAGACGGGGATCCACCCCCAGTTCCATGACGAGGGGTTAGGTGTCCTGACGGTGGGCATGCGGGTGCCAGCCTTATCTACAGAAAGCCTCAGCTCACAAGCTACGCGATCCTTTTTTATAAATAAACACACACATTCGTGCATATCCATTTAGAGTCGTCTTGAGAGTTATTTAGAGTCTGCACATACATTTATACAAACACATATATACACGGAATAGAATATATACTATATATAAATAAAAACATAGGCATAATATCCTAAAATGTCAACAATGGTGTTTCAAAAATAGTTTTTAAAAATAAAACTTAATTGTGGTATAATGGACACATAATAAACTGCACCTATTTTAAGAGTACAGTTAAATGAGTTTTGACGAAAATATACACCCATATAACTGCCTGGCGGTGTGACACTTTTGTGCCTTTCTTTAATTTGTAATATTTTTTTTAAAGATTTATTTATTTATGCATACAATCACTGGGGTACAGGCCAGAGATGTGGGGATGGTGAGAGAATCCACCAGACAGAGCAGGACACAGAACAGGCAGATTGACAGAAACACACTGCTGAGGGGAGCAGTGGGCGAGGCAGGAAAGGTCTGCCATGCCATGTGGGTCACCTCCCTGGCCGGCGGCAGGGATCGAACTCGTGCTGCAGTGGCTGTGGTCTGCCCCACAGTGCGTTGCTTAACCCACTGCGCCACCAGGGCGGGCCCTAATTTGTAATATTTTAAATTCAGTGGCCCGGTGTGACTTGAGTAACTGGAGAGAGAAAGGGAAGGTGGGAAGGAGGGAGGGAGGGAGGGAGGGAGGAAGGGAGAACCTAAGCTCTGGTGTTATATTCAGTGTCCAGCAGAGGCCAGACCCTTAGGGTTGATGGGGGATTTCATAACCACCAACCCTCAGGGTCCTGTTAAGGCAGAACATTGACCATTTTGTTGGGTAATAAACCACAGCTCAGAGAGGTCACTTTATGACTAAGAGATCACACTGAGTCAGAACTGGTGAGGGAAGGGCTTGCCCTGAGTCCAACATGTCGTGTCCTCTCCATACTCCAGGCTCAACACCAACGGGACTTTCTCCAGGCCTTTGGGTGTCCCTAGCTCTTTGGAGCTGTGGGAATGGGGCCAGTGTCCAGTTCTCGAACAGAAGCCTCTGAACCCGGCCCTCAAGAACAGCTGCACCGCCCTCTGGGCACCAGTTTAGTTCAGAGGCCTACTCCTGGCAGAACGCTGCCCTTGGCCCCAGCAAGACCAAAATGCTTTTCATGTTGGCTAAACACACCTGAGGGGAGAAGGAAACTAGGTCAGAGAGAATAGTGCCCCTAAAACACACACACACACATACACACACACACACACAACCAGGGATGAAACCCACCACAGCTAAGTGTCCTTGGGGTCGCAAAGCCAGGAGTGGTCAAGGCCTCTCCTGTGACTCAGAAATGCGTGTTGAGTAAAGCGCAGGGCAAACAGAAGGGTACCAGGCTTCAGTGTGCCCTGGGAGGAGGTTGGGGGCCAGAGCAACCCTATGCAAGTCCCCAATTTGTGCCACTCCTGGACCCTCCCCCACACATGGACACATACGACTGGCAAACAGGGCACTGAATGCTCCTGTGCAGCCCAGCCTGGGCTGGTCACCTCCACATAGCACCACCTATGATTCTCACAATAAGCCCATCAATTGTTGCATCATCCAGGAGTTCTTCCTGTGAGAACTGCCTGGAGACATCCTAAGGTCCCCCTCAGGTTGAGGTGACCCCTTCCCCTTTCTCAATCTGCCACTCCACGGGACATGAAAACCCAGGAGAGTGGCCCTCGCACCACACAATGGGGCCAGTTTACAAAGAGGGGCCATGAGCCCTTCTATCTGACATCACATTTCAAACATTAATGCTAGAAAATGGTCAGACACAGGCACCAGGCTGGACAAATGGTCCCACAGGACTGGGTGCTCCAAGAGGCAAAGGTGTGTCTCTATCCTAGGGGGTCCAAGATATCATAGTTGCTGAGAGCTCTAGGCCCCTTGGAGCCCACCCACCCAAGGGGGAAGGGACATTCCTGAACCCATGAAAATTCCAGGGAGCAACATAGGAGGAAGGGACAGCACCATCAGCTAGACCAGCAAGGGCAGTGGGACTGAGGGCATGCATGAGTGGATGGGAAAGTGGGAGGGAGGAGGACAGTGGGGAGTGGGGGTGGCCAAGACCTGCTGGAGTAAAAGTTGTATCAGCAAATCATGATTCCAGGAGGGTCATGACCTCTACCCAGCCAATTGTGGAAGACTGAACGCTCCTCCATCTCCCATCACCCTCTTTGCTGTTTTTCTCCTAACTATACTATGTTTTGTGTTTTTTATAAACATACAGTAAGTGTATTCATATTAGCAATGGAACATGATAGAGTGGCCACTCATTTCAGCATGGTTGATAAATGTACCCTTCAAATAAAAGGTAAGAAAATCTGAGTCCAAAATCAGAAGACAGATGTAAAAAATTAGAGTATAGCCACAGAATGGAATAGTATGCAGTCATAAACAGGATGCTTTCAAAGATATTTAGTAATGTGGGAAAATGTGTTCACATTAAAATGTCAACAGAAAAATATATGGCACATATTGGGTCCTCAGCAAATGTTAGTAATTACTATTGCAAAACTAAATTTTAATTTTAAAATAATTTGATATTAATAAAGTTGTGTTTGTATTCAATGCAAAAGAAAAAGAGAAACAAATCCTAATAGCAATTATCTTGGGAAATGGGATGATGAGTGGTTTTTTTCCACCTTTTTCCGTTATCTTGATTCTCTTAAAATTTGATGTAATTTATATAACTTTAGACCCTGAGAAGTTATGAAATATATATGTGTATGTGTGTGTGCATGTGTGTGTATATGTGTATGTGTATATACACACAATAACAACTAAAGAAAATGATTAGCAAAAATGATAAGAACCACTACAGAAATAAACAAGGGACTGAGATAAAAATTATTAAGGAAGGGATTCAAATAGATGCCAGGGTAGGCCTTTGTTAAGAGGGTTTATGTAGCGGTGTCTGGTGTACAGTAGGAGCTTTAAAAATAGGAATCTGGGGCCTCCCTGGTGGCGCAGTGGGTTGAGCAACGCACTATGAGGCCGCAGCCACTGCAGCACGAGTTCGATCCCTGCTGCCGGCCAGGGAGGGGACCCACATGGTGCRGCAGACCTCTCCTGCTGTGCCCGCTGCTCCCCTCAGCAGTGTACTTCTGTTGATCTGCCTGTTCTGCTCCTTGCTCTCTGTGGTGAATCCTCTCACCCCCCCACGCCTCTGGCCTGTACCCCAGTGCTTGTGTGCATAAATAAATAAATCTTTAAAAAAAAAAATAAAAAATAAAAATAGGAATCTCCTGCCAAGGTTGCCCATTATTCAACTGGTACTGCTGCCTGGCTGATGCCCCAAAACCAGGCTGTGAAAACAAACAAACAAATAAATAAATGGAGGCTGCAGATCCACCAGGCTCTAGCCCCTTGGTGGGCAAGCAGGTGACCCTTTGCCCATCCCTTGCCTCTATCCTAAGCCCCATGCCCTGTCTCAGCTAATCCTTATCGCAACCTGTGAAGCAGACAGGGCCCAATTCTCTCTCCCCATACACAAATTCAGAGAGGTTAAGACACTTGCTCAAGGTCACACAGCCAGTCAGGGCTTTCAACTCCCGTGTGCCCCCCACTCCACAGAGCAACCCTCCGTAGTGGGAGGTAGAAAGGACTCAGGACTAAGCATGGGAGTGTGACGGGCTACACACCCAGACCTTTGAGGAGGGTGTGGGGAGCCACCACAGGGACCTAAGGGAACCAGCCCAAGACCTGTGAAAGGCAGAGGGAGGGCAGGGAACTCAGGCAGTGTGTGGGCAGGTTTTGACACTCCAGTGGCGGCACTACGCACCCTGTGCCAAGGGGGGAACAAATCCCATTTGCAAAATGGGATAATAGCACCCAGCAGAGAGGTCCCAAAGGTGAAATTAGTTAATACAGAATGATTTCTGGTACCTACTGGATGCTCCATTTATGTTAGTCATATGCTTATGTTCCAGACCTGATCTGGACCCTGGGTATTCTGCAGAAACAAGGAAAAGTCACTGTTTGTTGAACTTTTCATTTTGATGAGGAAAACAGGAAAAAAAAAAAAAAGGTAAGTAAAACAATGAGTAAGAATTTCAGAGGTTGGGCCTCCCTGGTGGCACAGGGGTTAAGCACCACATTATGAGGCAGCCACAGCCACTGCAGCACGAGTTCGATCCCTGGCCAGGGCAGCGACCCACATGGCGCAGCAGACCTCTCTTGACTTACCCCCTGCTCCCCTCAGCAATGTGTTTCAGTCAATCTGCCTGTTCCGTTCCCCACTGTCTCTGGAGAATCCTCTCACCCCTACACCTCTGGCCTGTTCCCCAGCTCTTGTATGCATAAATAAATCTTTAAAAAAAAGGAATTTCAGAGGTTGATAACTATGAAGATAATAAAACAGAAAGGAGTGGACATAGGCAACTTGAGATAGTCGGGGAGTGTTTCTCTGAACTGAGACTTGAATGATAGGAAACAGGCAGAGCAGGGAAGTGATGAGTAGCTGTCCAAGGGCACACAGCATGTGCAAAGGCGCTGTGATGGGCACGAGTGTGCAGGAGGAAGGCCAGTGTGGCTGGAGTGCTGTCAGTGTAGGGTGGGGCCTCATGGGCCAAAGGGAAGTGTTTATTCTTGTTGCAACAGCTATAGTGGATGGATTTCTAAAAAGGGTTTGGCATTTAAAAAAATTTTTTTTAAGATTCATTTATTTATGCATACAAGAACTGGGGTACAGGCTAGAGGAGCTGGGGTGTGTGTGTGAGAGAATTCAAAAGAGACAGAGTGGGGAACAGAACAGACAGATTGACTGAAATACACTGCTGAAGGGAGCAGCAGGAGAGGTCTGCTGCACCACGTGCGTCACCTCCCTGGCCGGGGATCCAACTCATGCTGCAGTGGCTGCAGCCCACAGTGCAGTGTTTAACCCCACGTACCACCAGGGAGGCTTGGGTTTGGATTTAGTGCGATTGCTCTGTGTTGAATGGGCTGGAAGGCACAGGAACAGGAGCAAAGAGAGCTGTGGTGGCAGGCTGGGGACAGAGCCTGTACAGTGAGGGATTGGATGATGGAGAATTATGCAAAAGCTGGAGAAGAAGGATGGTGAAAATGGCCAAATCGAAGCTATATTTAAAATTTTATGCTGTCAGAAAAAGCTGGTGAACTGGATGTGGGATGTGACAGCAGGAGGGGAATCAAGGTTGAGTCCCAGGGTTTTGACACCAATTAAGCCCCCGTTACTAAGATGTAGAAGACAAGGAGCAAGTTGGGAGGAGACCAAAAATTCTGTTTGTGACAGGTAGCATTTGAGGTGTCTGTTTAACACCAAAAAGAGAGAGAGGCGGATATTTGAACCTGGGTCTTCAGGGTGGGAACATGTGAGGGCCTTGGGGCCCCCAACATTTAGAAAACAAGAAGACAAGCCCCAGTGGGGTGGGAGAGGGAGTGTGTCAGGAGCTCAGGGAAGCAGGGGTTTCAGAGGAGGGCAGCTTGATCCTGAGGGGTCACGCGGGGTGGAGGGAGCCCAGAAGCAGAAGCTGGAGTAGAGAAATGGCATCTGGAGAGGGTCAAGGGGCAGTTTCAGATGGAGAGGTAGCATAGGGGGAATGCCAGAGGGAGCCGCAGCCCGGCAGGAGGGAGAGGTGGGATTCAGAGGTGGGTGGAAGGAGATCCCAGTAGGCAGGAGGGCTGGGGAGGCAGAGGAAGGCAGGGGTTATGGAAGTCCTCTTTCTGGGCCAGGGGCGCTCGGGTAATCAAATGGTTCATGTCTCTGTCACCTGACCCTAGCCAGGCCAAGCAAGGGATGGATACACAGAGGTGGGGGGTTCCTTGGGCTTCAGAGACTCCCATCTCCTCTGCTGGAGATGGCCTTGTGAGCCCATCAGGATGCTTCTCCAGAGGCTGAGTTGCCTTCTTTGACCTCAGTGCAAGGATTTTGACCAAAGCCTTGTACTGAGTGGCCTCTCTGCTCGCTCAGCAACTCGCCCCCCCCCCGCCCCCCAGCCCTATGGCTAGGCCTGGCTGGGGGCGTCAGAGGCCACCTGCTTGACAGGAAGACAAGCCAGGTTTCTGAGAAGGGAAGACTCAAGATGGCCTGACTTTTCCGCCCAAGGTCACAGAGGACTCCAATCCAGGGCTCATAAATGCAGCGGCCTTTCTTCTGACACAGTTCAGGGTAAAAAATAAAGGGTTGGCTGGGGCCTCTCTGGTGGCGCAGTGGGTTAAGCAAAGGACTATGAAGCAAACCACAGACATGCAGCACAAGTGCGATTCCTGCCCCCCCCCCCCCATGAGGGGACCCACATGGCGCAGCAGACCTCTCCTGTCTCGCCCACTGCTCCCCTCAGCAGTGTACTTTAGTCAATTCTGCTGCTGGCTCTGTCTCTGGTGAATCCTCTCACCTCTGCACCTCTGGCCCGTACCCCAGTTCTTGTATGCATAAATAAATGCATAAATATTTAAATAAATAAAGGGTTGGCTGGCTGCTCTCTGGGATTTGAATCTAAGTTCAAAAATTGTTCCAGGTGTCTACTCCTCAGGGGCTTTGGCCTACACCTCTCACCCTCCAGGCATTATCTTCAAACCCAGCTGCACTCCCACACAGGATTCAGCTCACAGGAGAAAAAGGTGCCACTGAAGTACTGGGGTGTACCGAGTGTACCAGAGCCAGGAAGGAAAGGAGGTTTGGGAGTGACACCAGGAGACTGTGCCAAGAAGCCTGTGCCCTGGGGTATGACCTCCTTTTGTCCCCTATCTCATCCTCACTGCAGCCAGTGCCCTAACAGCCACAGCCCAGGATTCCACTCAGCACCCATGCCTGACACCTTCAGGCCCCGGCCATCTCAGGGGAATGTGCCCTCTGCCCCACTCACAAGGTCTTGTCTTCTGCCAGCCTTGACCCTTTCCTGTTCCCCATCCTTGTACCTTATTTCAATCAGGAAATTCACAGGATGATTTGTAAGGAATGAAAGCATCCCAGCAGCTCTCTCCCATCAGATCTGGCCAAACTCCCCATCTTGCATGACCCAGGATGCTCAGTGACTTTCAGAACTAGTTGGCACTGATGTCACTTCCTAGTTCTCCTTGGCCCAGGGGCTGGAGCTTCAGAGATCCTGTTTGAATTCCAGGCTACTTCTGGGTAGGCATACCCATGGGCTAATTTTCCAACTATAATGACCAAATAGGGGTGCTTCCACCACTTGCTTCTTGCTACACATGTGTAGCCTCTCAAAACATAATAATTAAAAATGTTTTAAGTCTTCACTTTCCCGCTGAGGTTAAGACACTTCCAAATCGATCATACCAGGGCCGATGTTCTCTCTGAACTGAGCGCCTCTGTGCTAAAGTGGACTGTTGCTGACCCATTTGAGTGAGTCAAAACAACCCAGCTTTTGCTCTTCCACTTTGGCCTCAGAAGCCACAAGTCTGGGAATCTGTCTGATGGAAAAAAATACAAAATGGGGAGGGGAGGGTTGGGGAAAGCAGGAAGTTGACACAGGTATTTATTCCAACTCTACTTACAGCAAAAATAAAATGCATATATACACACACCAGTATCCAAAAAGAAAGTGCGTGAAAAAGAGAAAAATGCAATCTACATCAACGCTGAAAAATACTGAGGAAAAAATAGGACAAAAGTTGAATGTACATTAACAATTTTGTAAAGAAAAAAGGTTCTGTGAAAGAGGCCTGCCTCCTTTTTCTCAAAACTGCCAGCAACATGGTGTGGTCCTGACCGCCACCCCCCCCCTAAAGTCTGGCGTTGGAAAGAAACCTTGAATAACCTTCCTCGGGAGAACCAGCCATGAGACCTGCCTGGCACCTCACCGAGGAGACCGACCCCTCTGGGGAGGCCCGGCCTGAAGGCTGTCAGGCCTGAGGGCTGTCGGGCGGGGTCAGCCTCCCAGCAGCTCTGTGCTGGGGTTCCTCACAGGTGGGGGGAGACAGGAATCTAGGACGCCAGCAGAGGAAAGTGTCACTGTGTGACAGAGCTCCCCAAAGCCCAAGGCACCAGGCCAGACCTGAGGGCTCAAGGAGAGTGGCGGCCCCAAATGGCTGTCCAGCACTTCTTCAAGGACCAGGGACGGTCCCCTGTGCTGTCCCTCGGTGGTGAAAAAGGACATTCTTTAAGCTGCTGCCTGGCTCTGGGGCCACCCAGAACCATCCCAGCCTCTTCAGCCAGCCCAGTCAGTGTTAGCACATGTCTCTCAATTCTCTTGTTAGGGCAAACACCTCAGTTCATTCCAGAATACACCAGCACTGCCCTCATTGCCTCCCGCCCTCTGAGCTGGAGAAAC
Organism: Galemys pyrenaicus; assembly: GCA_019455555.1. NCBI lineage: Eukaryota > Metazoa > Chordata > Mammalia > Eulipotyphla > Talpidae > Galemys > Galemys pyrenaicus. The sequence continues at coordinate 1,620,651 of JAGFMF010011433.1, forward strand.
CTGGCCAGAGTGGGGAATAGCCCCACAACCGAGGTCCTGCAGTTGTGTGACCCACACACTGGCACACGGCGTTGTCCTTTCCTGGGGCCAGCCTGAACTCTGACTGCCCGCTCCAGGGCAGAACTGACTTGTCCAGCAACCTTGTGTCACTAGAACTTAGTTTAGAGTTTCAAGTCCATCAAAGGCTTTTTCCCCACCCAGGTTACAATCCCTATTTAAGCCCCTGCAGGTGATGTTTTCAAAGGAAGAACCCGCATTGTCTGGACCCCAGGCTAGCCGCTGCCCCATTAGGTCCTTGAAGGCTACCCCTCACCCCCCAGAAGGCTGTGCACAGTCATGTCAGGGGAAAGGAGACGCAAGACAAAAGGACATTCTTACGGTGCTTTTTCCATTTATCTTTTTGCACAAAAACAGTCCATTTATTCAAGTGTTCTCCAGCACAAGTACATTAGAAAGGAGCTTTATTATATTTTTCTGGGCACAAAAAAAATGTGATGAAGGCGGAATTGACAGACTTTCTACATCTGCTGTACGCATTGACCTCTTTAATTATTTCATAAACAGCTATGTCACGAGCATCACTTACACAGATACAACAGGACACCAGGGAACAGAGAGGAGGATCCAATTGGGGGTCCACAAACACCCCTCCCTAGATGTCCCAGAACCAGACTGTGAAATGTACATTATTATTGTCAATAAATAGAGAAGCAACCCTAAAAAAAAAATACAGTGGTGAAAGGATGCTGGAACCAGGGGAAAAAAAAAAGGAAAAAAGAGGAACGGAAGAGAAAGGTTTCCAGGGCCAGGGAAGGGAGAGGAAGGGCCGGGTAAGTCCTGCATTTAGCTGCGTGGAATGTGGAGTAAAAGTGCTCTGCCGCCGGGGTCAAAGCGAAATCGTCTGTAACAGTAAAAGTTATTACCAAATCAGCTACGGAGTTTATTCTTCAGTATGAATACATGATTTCCCACAAATAAGTAAGCACCCGCTACTTCAATGCCTCAGCTAAAACACATGAAATCGCTCATTTAGTTTTCAAGTACAAAGTTAAAATGCCTTTTTAATAATAATATATCAGAGTAAAATAATAGTCTCTTTTAAACTCCACTACAAGAAAACAAAACAAACAGTCATTGTCCAGACAGCAGACTTAATTTAACAATATATATTTTTAATAAAATGTTTTTAGCACCTTGTTGAGTCACCTCCTCCCCCTGCGTATTCTAAGGAATTTCGGCATTTTCGTTGTCTGTTGTATTCTAGGGCTGGGCCACCCAATTGTCAGCAAGTGAAGCGGGACTAAGGTGAAGCTCTGATCCCCTGCTCATCGCCTCAGACGCAGGCCGCAGGCCGGGCCAGCAGACTAGGGGCTGGGGGTAGGGGGAAGCTTTCCAATTACTGGACCCATTGGGGTCCATGGGCCTCGGCTGGGGTGATCAGCTCTCTCTACTCGGAAAGGTACTTTCCATCTGTCCTGTTTCGAGCCTGCTCTTTTCTCCCTCCCCCCAGATTCCACTGCCACAAGCAAGAGGGCACCAACCCAAGGCTCGCCCACACAAGGCTAAGGGGGGCTCGCTTCCCAAAGGCCCCCAACCGTCCTTTACCAAAATGTAAAGATTGAGAGAGCTTCTGGCAGAACAGTGGGCTCTATTCTCTGCGCTGGTCTGTCCTCTTTCCTCCCAGATCCCCCAACAGTGTAGTTAATGGATGCCTCAGCAGTCAATGGCAGATAGGGCTGGTTCTAGCTCTGGACTAGTCCCCCACCCAACAACTCTTCCATCCTGGGATGCAGGAAAGGCTTCAGCTGGGAGCAACCAGACTAGATAAGGCCTAATAATAAATCCAGATTCCTCTCCTCCTGGGATCAAAATGGGTGTCTGGATAGGAACTCAGTTCTCACCAGAACCGTGGCTCTGCAGTCCCAGCTGAAGGAAACAGGCTCCTGTGCCAGGCAGGCCAGGACCCTAAGCCAGAGCTCGAGGGGCTCCCACAAACTTCCTGAAAATGCTGTGCCACAGCAAGTCTGCACCAAGCAGGAGAGTGGCAGGAATTCAAAACCGCCCCCAAATCTGTCTGTTCCTACATAACTGAAGTGAGGAGACTCCTGAATGCAGCTGTCCTGGGAGTATTTCCCAGATGGCGTCACTGAACCATTCCTTCCTTGGCTCCTGCAACAGGCCTTCTTCCTGTGCTGGAGATGGTCGGTATTCCCAGCGCGGCTTCCCCAGGATCATGAGGAAGCAAGGGGAGCCCAACCTTCCTGCCAGGGCTGCCTGTTCCAATCAGCACCCCAGGGATGCAGCAAAACTCCCAGAGCCCTCTACCAGTCAACCTCTGCCAGGCCCAAGTCACAGGCTAAGATGTCCTAGACACTCCGTGGCAAGTCCGCTTTCTAGAATCACACCCAGGAGCAAGGCTCTAGGGTCGAGAGAAATACAGCAATTGCCCTCTATCTCCACCCTCACCTGCTGCTCCCCAGCTGACTGCTCTGCAGGTGCTCCCAAGGGAAGGGGTCACTAGCAGTCAGTTAGAGGCCCCCAGCTTCCTGCTGGAGACCAGCTTCCTCCTCACAGGAGCCCAAGGCTCCATGGCCTTGCACCAGCTCCCTTCCTCCACCCTCGGACCACAGCTACCCTTTTTGGCAACATGCGTGCCTGATCTCTGCAGGCAGCGAAGCATCCTCCTGACCCCTAGTTCCAGGGTACATGGGCCTGCTCTTTAGAAAGTCCCACGGCGAACATAATCCAGCATTTTTCCTGGGCCTTCCTGGCTTCTCTACCCCACTGCCTCTGCCCCAATCATTACAGCAAGTGCAGCCATCCCTGTCTCAGCCTCCCAGGCCCCTGCCTCAGCCTGCTGAAGTACAGCGCCTTCAGGTGACCTGACCTGTCCCCAGAAACCACTTGGGGGGGGGGGGGTGGCCACATTGGCACATTCTCAAGGTACCCTGCACCTTACCAACTTCTTGGTGGGGCCAAGCCCACGGGTTAGACTGGAGGAAAAGCTGGTGACGAACTCTCATCCCAGGAGTGGGACATCTGGCCGCCTGGGGGCCTAGTCAGGTTGCTTGATGGGGGACAAGCACGCTAAGTACCAGCAACAAGGCCCGCCACATCCTCGGCCACCAAGTTCCCTACACTAACTCCCTGAGGGGGAGCCTGCGCACCTGGGAAAGGCCAACTCCTTCACCTGGGCAGTAGACAGAAGGTCCAGGAGAACCAGAGGAGCTGGCCCCTCTAGGCAGAGGGTAGCCCACAAGACTGTCCCAACACTGAGGCTGGGAAGACCTTGGCGTTGGCCGGCGGGGAGGGAGCACCTTGGACTGCCTGACGCAGCCCTCCTCCCCCCAGCCCTCCTGAAGTGGTGCTGGTGGACTCCTGGCCAGGAAGATGGAGCCTGGCGGGAGCAAGGAGGGGGACGGGGCAAGCACCACAGGTAGGTTCCCCGCTCCTAGCTGCGACACCTGCCACCTTGTCACGGCACTGCCAGGAAGCAATGGGGTGTCTTAACCAATCCGACATGGGAGAAGACTGGGGTCCAGGACTAAGCACCCAAAAACAGGAGTGGGAGACTGAGGCCGCCAGCTGTGAGCTTTCTCCTGAGCGATGAGCAAGGGAATCAAAGCCTTGGTTTAGCTGTGTCCAATTGCTAATTTGCTTCATCCCAAAGATTGAGGTTCAGTCCCGCTTTTTTATTTCCCCAATGAAAGCCCCTGGCCAAGACAGACTTGGATGCCAATTTTATTTTGGTTGGGGGAGAATAGGTAGGGGGAGTTGAGGGCTGACTTGACTGGTGCCTCGAGTTGCAGGTCACTATCACAGGTTGCTAACAGAAGAATCTTGACATCACCAGGGGCAAAAGAGATAGAACGCTACCTGCTAGAGGAGAGCACCTGCTAAAATAAAACCTCCTCCTTTCCCTGCCTTCAGCACCTAGCAACTTCTGGGATTGACAGTCTACCTGCAATCAGGGCAACAGAGGTAAATAGCTGCAGGGCCGACTCCACAAAGTCCTGAATCCTGGGGAGAACAGCGCTGGGAGTTCCCTGGCTGTGTGTGTGTGTGTATGAGTGCATTAATTATGCACCATATAGAAATAGGTTCCTGTGTGTGCGTGTAGGATTGATTAGTGTGGGGCTTATGTCTGCAGTGGGGTCCGAGGCTCACCATTCTGAGCCCCCTTGCCCTGCTCCCCACTACCTAATATTTCTTATACATGACCCTATCTATGTATTTATATAGCGCCTAGTACCATAGGCCCTATCTTGCTGGGGATGAGAACTTGAGACCGTGTGCTTAACAGCACACCTCCCAGCTCTGCCAGTCCCAGGAGGTGCCATTCCCCCCTCCCATTATAAAATATATATCTCTATATGCCACATATCTACACCCCATCTATTCAGGCAAGCATCTGCCCAATTGGGCCCTCACCCTGGAGCCACCTCCGCCGTCCCTGCCTACCGCCAACATCAGGCAGCCTGCCCGCCTTGGTAGGAAGAGGAACAAGAGCCGTGCACGGGGCTCCAGGTGCTGCTGACTCCAAATCAGAGCACAGCTATCATCAGACCAAGTACTAGAAAAGAAACACACACCACTCCAATCACACACGCGAGGAGAGAGACGCCCAGCCCTCCCCCCAGCCCTGACACACGCGACTCGAGAGGAGGGGAAGCAGAAGAGAAGAGGACGCCAAAAGGCTGCCCAGCTGCCGCGGCGCCCGGCAGCCCACCTGGCCCGAGGGGAGGGGAGCCAGGGCACCAGGGCCACCAACTAGAAGCACCCTGCTCCCCGCACCTTGGTTTGAAACCTAAAGGGAGGGGTGTTGGGTTTTTGTTTTCTTAAAGAAAATCTGAAAACAAACATAATTATAACCAGAACCATAAGAATAATGATAACAAAAGGTGTCGTCAGCCTCCCAGTATAAAACTGCAGCCTTTGGAGATGACCAAAAACATCGCATTCCAGGGCCCACAGGCGCCTTGTGCGCAGAGGGTGGGTGGTGGGGCCTCATAAAAGAACACACAAAAGGCGACTTAGACAGGAAAGCACCAGTACGTTTTGTATGTTTTTTTATTTGCTCCAGGTGGGGTTTTAACTGTCACTTTCCCATATGCTGGATTATTTCTGATCCCACACAAGGAGCCCACCAATCGGCTAATGTGAGAAATCGGGAATGAAGACCCCTTATCCTGCCATCTCACCGAGAGGGGTCTCCTTTTAGAAAAAAAATCGAAAGGTTATTGCGTGAGCCTGAATGAAATTCCACTCAGCTTTCCACGGTCCCCACCACCTCATTGTACCCCCCCTTTTTTTTTTTGGCAGGGAGAAATGGGAGAGCGCTGTCCTCAAGTGCTTCTCCTTCACCTTTTTAAAAAGCAAGGGGAAAAAGAGCTCCCCAGGATACCAACTTATCTTCAAGCTGTCTCCCTTTCTCCATCCTTGGTTAAAACCCTTTGCACATAAGGCAACATGGAAGCTGATGTTTTTACTCATCTCGCTGTTTTAAAGCACCATTTTGAAGTCAGGTTGTACAGTAGTTAACAGTACCTTTATATATATATCTCATATCTATCATATATATATAAACTGTAAACAAGAGGTAACAGCGGCTTCTAGAAACTGATTTTCTTCAAGGTTTCCTTGTGGTAGGCACCTAAAATACTGTATAAAAGGGTCTCGGTGGTGTTCTCGTCTCCCTGCTCTAGATGGGTTCTGCTCTGCAAACCAGGAATGGTGCTGGCAAGAGGCTCGGGGCGGGGAGGGAGCCTGCGCCTGAGCGTCTTGCAATTTTCTGTCCCCTGCTTGTGCTCCTATCTGATCAGGCCAGAGACAACAAAAGATATATAGTTTAAAAAAAAAAAATCCAATATATAGATTTCTATAGAATTTTCTTTTTCCCCCCCTCGCTCCCATCCTTCCTCTGCAAGGTATTGTTATTCATTTTTGCTACTGATTTTTGCTGCAATAAACCCTCTTGTTTCAGTCACAGCAAGAAACAAAAACCCAAACAAACAGAAAACTCCTCTGAAAAGAGTAGAAACAAAGGTTTGACCAAAAAAAAAAAAAAAAAAAAGGGGGGGGGGGGTGGGGGGGGCTTGGNACCAAAAAAAAAAAAAAAAAAAAGGTGGGGGGAGGTGGGGAGAGCTTGGTTTTGCTTTTAAATAGGACTGAAGATTAACATTGAAAAAACCAGGAGATGATGTCCAACCGTTTTTGCAAGGCAAAAACCCTCCATGGTGTTACAGTCTGTGGTTTTTGTATTAAATTCCTTTTTCTCTTCTGGGTGCTGATACTTCTCTCCATCCTCATTCTTGGTGTTTTTGTTGTGTTTTGTTTGCTTAACTTTGTGTCACTACCTCAGTTTGCCCTCATGTCCCTTACACACAAGCAAAATATTCCTTCAGCGGAGCGAAGAGGTGGCGGATGACCGGCACGCTCCAGGACCGGCCCAGCAGTCTCTGCCTCGCCAAGCGGCTCATGTTGGAGACGTCGGTATAGTGGACAGGGAAGCCAAACACCCTGGGGAGACAAGGCGGTAAGGGCAGCGGTGAGCGCCGGCTCGGCCATCCTGCTCAGGCTGTCCTTCAGAGCTAACTCCATCAAAACTTGGGGCACCAGCCACGGGCCAGGCACCCAGCCACCGAGCCTAGAGATTTACCACAAAAAGGGAGTGCGGCTGACCCTCGAACACCACGGGGGTGAGGCGCGCCAGTCCTGGCCTCAAAAAACTGAGTATAACTAGGCTCCTCGAAACCTTAACTGAGAGTCTGCTGCTGACCACAGCCTGCTGAGAACAGGAACTGCCGACGCAGTGTTCTGTAGGCCGTGTGTACCGTGTACCATGTTCACACTAAAGCCAGCCAGAGGACAGAACTGTTACTGAGAAAATCATGACAACATACGTTTACAGTCGTGCACTGCTGCATTTACCGATTCTGTATGTTTGCTGTAGAAAATCCACCAGAGTGGATCCGAGCAGCTGCTGAAGGGTCAAGTGTGTGAAGAACACCTCCAGACAGGCTCCACCTGAGACCAAGCGCCTCAGGGGACACCTGGTGTCTGCATGTAATTAATCCACACGGATTCTCCCCCTCCCCCTGGAGGCGAGGAAGCTTCTCAAAGGAGCCCAAGGTGTTGGTGAAGTGGGCTTCAGCTAAATCCCAGTTCCACCCAGAGGACCAGATGCTAATGCCTCTGCCAAGCGCACGCCACACTGGGGGCTGAGGCTCAAGCCCACTGGGGCTCTGCTGGCTCAGATCACAAGGCCCCAGGCGAGCAGCGGGAGTCTGCGAGTACCTGTAGCTGCCATGTCCCCTCAAATTCAGCAGGATCCATGAGCTTGAGCGCCAGGGGCTGACTCTAAGATGCTGCTCACTTTGGGCCTTCCCCAGGAAGCTGCCATGTTGGGAAGCGGGTGACAAAACGCCCTGCTCACAGTATTTGGGAAACGTAAGCCTGGCTGGCAGAGGCAGAGCAATCAGGACCTAGCCCCATGGCACCCCTCAGCCTCGGTACCTTTCCATTTCAGTGCACCATAAGATGTCCTCTTTCTCATTCATGAAGACGGGGAAATGCTGGTCTTTGCCCTGCTTTATGGAGTTCGACCTGGTAGTGATGGTCCTCACTTTGCTGAACTAGAAGATGAAGAGAGAAGAGGGTGAGCACTCCCTTCCGTCTCGAGCACGCAGCACACGTGCTGGTGAGAGCTGCTCAAGCTGGTGAGCCGGCTCCCGCAAGGCCAGCCCGGGCTCAGGTTTGGGTCAGGAGCCGCTGCAGACCCCACTACTCTGCTTCCTGCCCACTGTGAGGTCACCCCGCCATCCTTAATCTCCTCCCTGTTGGCCCAGGACTTGGGAGTTAAGTAGCTCAAGCCACTGTCCTCCTGAAGGCTTCCAAAGAACTGGCTCCTTCATGGGCATGACAACATGCAGGCAAAAGATGTCGAATTAGCCAGGGCCCAACGACACCAAGTGCCAAGAGCCCAAATGTTGCCTCGGCTCGGACATAACCAGATGCCCAGCGCACTGCTTCCCATAGATTCCCCCAGAAAAAGGGAATTTCCACATCACAGAAGATCCTGTGCTCCCAAGGTTCTTGCCGTAAAATTTGGAAGTCCTAGGTGCTGCAGGGACCTTGGCAGAAACGTCTTAGTGTCAACCTCACGGGACGGTGCTGTGGACCATGCCAGACAAGGAGGGCTGACAGCCAGGAAGGACTCTTGCTCTTGCTCCCTGCCCTCTAGTGGCTCCCTGACCCTCCCCTCTGGATGCATGACCCAAACTCTCCACACCAGCTGTGCCCACAGGCCCTGGAGGGCAAGCCAGACACCACCCTGGTCCCTGCTGAAGTCCATCCTGCCCTCTGCCCTTCTCCCTGCCCCCCAGCAGTGGGCTTGGGTGCTAGGCTAACCTTGGCTATTCTGCCATGCTCCAGACACTCCTGCAGCTCCAGCTTGTCATTCACAGTGGATGCCAATGGCCTAGGAGGCAGAAGGGAGAAGGTAACAACCAGGAGAACAGCAGGAATGCTCCCAGGGCCACTGACCCCACCAAGGGTGGGCAGGACTCCCTGTCACCCACACTTCAGGACTCCCTTTAAACTCCCCTGAAACACACGAGTAACAGATGGCAGCCATCCCACGGATACAACCCCCCCAGGCCTTCCGTCTGAAAGCAAAATCTGAAAGTGTTCTTCAGGTACGGAAGAGGCAGCTAGTGTCTGCCTAGAAGGGTTTTGGAAAACCCAATTGTTTTACATCACTGAATTGCAGAAATATCCACCACAAAAGCAATCTTAGCGGTGACAGCACGTTGCTTCTTACTCTCGTGATAGTTATATGGGTATGAACAGTGGGTGACATTCACTCAACTCTACACCATAAATGTACAGTTAAAGATTTAAAACCCGCCCAGGCCCCAGAAGACTACAATTCTGTGATGTGTCACTGCTCAGAAGGTAGAGCAGACGACCGAGCATGAGTCACTTTTGGTACAGTCCCTCCCTGACATTTAGAAGCACTTAATGCTGGTCTCATGTAGCAGTGACCGTCCCGGTGTGGGAACCGTGAGGGCAGGCCAGAGCATCTTGTCTTTCTGACTTAGCCCCACCTGCTACCTCTGCTGCTGGAAGCCCAGAGTTCTAACATTTTACACCTGCAAGAAGCTGGGAGAACAATTTCACAGGACCCAGGCCTGTGAGGAGACTGAGTCCATGTGTCCTCCCTGAAAACACTGGACTGTACAGGTAGTGCGCTGTTACGCACACACGTGCACCATCTTGGGGCACAGAGTTTCAGAGCGGATACACCAGTGACCTGTCCATCAATAAGCCCTGGCAAAAATCAACCGTTTCACCAAGAAGGTATGAGGCTGGGGAAGTTTCTGCCACCCAGGTTAATGGCAGTGAAGACAAGATGACTGAGGCCAAGATGGAGATGTTTCCAACCACCAATGAGGTTTAAATCCATACTCAAAGCATTATGGAAAAAATTCCCCTCCATAATAAATACCTAAATTAGGTGGATCTCACTGTTTTGTTTTTAAATAAGACACTCATTTAATTTTTTCCAAGAACTCATTCACAATACTTGTGAACAAGAATTTGAAATTTTGGAAATCGCAAAACATGCAGACTTAAAATATGACTCAATAATTTTCAAGCTACTCTAAATGCAGTCTTACACGTCCAAAAATATGGCGATACACATTCTCAAGTCAATTTCCTTGACACTGAAATAGTTAAAACCCACTAATTTAGATCATACGCAGTCCTAAGTTAACGCCGTTCTGCAGCTCAAAGACTCCCCTTCTTCTCAGGGGTCTAAGAGCGCGATCACTATACTAGAGAAACGACTTTTTTCTTCATTCCTGAATACTAAAATCTGTGTACCCGAGACAAAGAACATCCTTCCAGTAAGGGGCCGGAAGCCAACTCCCAACTCAGGTGGGACCCACTCATCTGTGGTGCTGCTTGGAGACTCTCCGGGAGGAGCACGTGCCCTCTGTGGAGCCCAGCACCCCAACTCCTGCTCTCCCTTAGCCGATAAGCACTCAAGTCACAGGCCCCACGGAGGGGAACCCACAACGTCCTTCAGCAGGGCACCATTCTTCTTTGATGTAAAGAGTAAAATCCAAATCTCAACACCAGCTACTGGTTTCTCAGGCAAGTCTTACCTACACCCCAACTTCCTTCCTCTTCAAGGGTAAGGGGGCCTGGCCAAGCAGCAGGTTTTCAGCAAGGGAGGTGGTCCGAGGCCCACCTGGTGACCCTCCCGCCTCAGGCCATCGCCACTCTGCCACCTGCAGGCACCACCCACAGCCCCTAGGACCGGGCACGCTCACCAACCTGTTCATACCGGGAAGGTTCCCCCAAAAGTAGCGGGCCCTGTGTGCAGCTGACACTTCTTTGGCATCAATCATCACAGGGTTGGACTACAAAACAGAGATGCAAGATGAGTGAAAGAGGAATAGTAACAGTGCCAGGGAAGTCTGCTGTTCTAGAGCCTTGAAGCCTCAAAGGCTCTTACTTCTCCCTTGGGGGCCACCTGCTGGGACAGCCTGAAGTCTCCAGGAAAAGCCAGAATTGCACACGCTCTCCCTGGAACATTGGAAACCAACAAGGCCCAACCAAACTGTTGTGCGCTGGCAGAGCTTTTCGGATGTCCTCCCCAGCTGTCACTGGTGCACTAGCTGTAGGTGGTTAATGATACCTGCAGTGAGCTAGTGTGGCTGAGCTGCTGTAATGCTAATTTAAGGTGTGAATGCTGGCTGCCATACTGGACCACAGAGCTCTAGTTCACACAGAAGCTTGGAGGAAGAAAGCGCCAGTGGGTGTCGATACATTCACGGTGCACCCAGATGACAGCCAAATAAGACACCTGCTCACATTTAAAGCCAGGACACCAGCCTGAGGTATTAATGATCCCGAGATATGGGCACCCCAAGAATGCCTCTGGTTGCAGAGATCCTTTGTGCAAGACTCAAACCTGGTTCAGAAATGAGCAGGATTCCACATTATGAGGAATCAAAACTGAGAGAAGTCATTCTTTTCTTCCCAGGTGACAACTTAAGCATTTCTTGGTGCCAGGGAGTAAGGATGAGTCATCTAAACAGGAACTCAACTTCGGCCCTCAGTGACCCGCCACACAGAACTCCTACCCCAGCAGCCTGACACCCCTATTCAGTAACTGTCAGGTCCTTCAAGCCCCTAGTCCCATACACCACCTCCTAGAGCCAGACCACGGGCTCTTTCCAGGGTGGGCCTCTAACAAGGCTTCCACCCTTCCTAACTGGACCCCTTGCAAAGAAAGCAGAAATTACCAGTTCCCAGCTCCACAATGCAGATGAGACAGGAATAAAGCAAGTCCAAGGTAGATGCCATTAGTGAACTGGCCAAACCAAGGTTGCTGGCTATACCTCGAGAAATCGCGAGATGTCCCTCTTGTCACTAACGCCCATGGCCACCACATTCTCAAAGAGCCAGAAGAAAGGGCGATCATCTCCCTCCTTGGGCCGCGCATCATGCAGGAGGCGGTAGAACTCAAAGAAGAGCCGGCCAGTGCCCTCTGAGAGATTGGAAAAGAAAGTCATCAGCTGGGTTGTCTGCAGGAGACAGTGTTGTGGCACGGGGAGGGGAGGGAGGGAGGGTGGGGCGTAGCCAACCCAGGGCGGAAATATCCAAGTAGGAAATCTGTGTGCAGAAGCACTAGCTCAGAGGCAGAGGGGTGAGCAGACACCTACCATACAGTCCCTTGCGGGCAGGGTTGACGATGGAGAGATCATTGCAGGGACTGCCCCCAATCACCAGATCGAACGGGCCCCACTCCTGGATCTGGGAGGATAAAGGTAATGTGATGGGCTTGATGTCCGGGGACAGAGGCAGAAAGGAAAAGAGAAATTACCTGTGAATTTGGCAATGGCACGGGAGAGAGGAGCCCCGGCTGCACTGTATGCTCACCACACACACGCACACACACACACACACACGCAGGCACAGACACTGCAGCCTCAGGCACCTCACTGACTCTGGGCTTGGTTTTCTAAACAATTAAGTGAAGGGCACAGCAGCGGGGACTGAGGCCAGCGGGGAAGGCAGTGCACTCCCTCACATTGCTGTGTTTGTAAGGAAGGAGGTTCAGGCTGGACAGCTGGCTGAGAACGTGCTGTAAGCTCCCCGCACTTTGGCAGGGTATCCACGACATCTGAACACCCCTCTAAGCTCTGAAAGCCATTCAGGGGTATATGCAGTTAAGTTGAAGAGACCGGCCTCCCCCCCACGAAATGGACACTGGTAAAGCTGTTTCCAGAAGCACTGAGGACAGGAGCCTGGCTCCAGGCCAAGCACCCCACCAGAAAGGGCCCTGAAAGTAATCAGGAAGCAGCCTGATCCCAAATAAGCAGCTCCCCAATTCCAATTTGGAATCTGCCTGTTACTCTCCCAAGACAGTACTGAAAAGGGAAGACAAGAAAAAGGCTGGGGTAGGGGGGAAAGAGCAACTGCACAAAAGGTTGGTGTGCGAGGGAAGAGAAGGTGGGCCGGCCCCCCAGCACTGACATACATGCTTCTGCGTGACGCTGCGGACGTCCCCGACGTACATGATCTTCCCCTGGTGCCGCACCATGCCCACAGTGATGGAGTCCTCGCACACCTCCGAGGCGATGTAGCGATCCACCTGAATGCCCAAGTCCTTCAGCACCAGGAGCCCTGCCCAGCCAGCAAGAAGCACGGTCAGGGGTCACCCCCCCAGCACCCTGGTCTTCACAGGGGAGCCCTCTGACCAGTTGAAGACGTGGGGCAGTGACGTCCTCAAGCCTACTGGCCAGCCCAGTAAGCCGCAGGGTGCTGCTGGATGAAACTGGAGTGTTAACAAAGGCGCCAAGGTGGTGCAGGCCAGGCCTGACCTACTCAGAAGGCAGTCAAGGACAGATCAGACAGCAGGTGGTTCTAGGAGCCGGGGAAAATAGCAGGAGACCTTTTCTGTGCTGTTTTTCATCTTGCATACCCTAGTTCTTTCTCACCCCACTCCATTTCACGGCCTGCTGCAATTCTTCCCAGCCTTTAGTACCTAACACAAGTGCCACCTGCTCCTGGAAGGATTTGTCCACCCCAGCCCCCAATCACCTCTCCTGCTCTGTGAGCTCCAGCACCTCAATCCCTCCACTCAGCAGATGCTCCTGATTCAGCCCTTCTGGTGGGTTGCAAATGGTCTCCAGCAGAGGAGGGCTAATTCTCTGTTTCTTCTCCGCTAACTACACATCCCTTCCTACCACGACCCTCCATGAATGTTTGCCAATCTGAGGCAAGGAAAGAATTAAACAGACTGAGCGCTTCAGCAGAGACTGTGGTGGCACTATTTCCACAGCTCCCAAAAGACCTCCCCATCAGGGGCCGATGGCCCCCTGAGGTGCAACACAGTTTAAGAAGGCCTCAAGCTCCCAGCCTGGGAAACCAAGCACTGAACTTGCCCCCTCTGAGTTTCTACAACATGACAACAGAAGACAAACTCTCAGCCTGGGATCACACCCCACCCACTGGCCAACGTCCCCAAACTCAGCCTGCCTGTCCTAGCCTTTTGGGATGGAGAAGCCCTCAGGCAGGGAGCAGGGCAGAGGGGGGATGTCTGTTAGTACAGCCTTTCAGGAGACATTTCTGGCAGGGTCAAGAACCGTGTGACAAAAACAGCACTTATGTTCTACATGTGTCAGCTTTTCCTAAATGACAACTTAAGATATAAAGACACATATAAAGAATCTTCAATATAGCACTGCTCTTAAGGGCCTCCCTGGTGACACAAGGTGTTCAGGTGCAGCACTATGAGGCGTCCACAGCCGCTGGAGCACCAGTTCAATCCCTGACCAGGGAGGGGACCCACAGGGCGCAGCAGACCTCCCCTGCCTCGCCCGCTGCTCCCCTCAGCAGTGTGTTTTAGTAGATCTTCCCGTTCTGCTCCCCACTCTGTCTCGGGTGACTCCTCTCATCCTCCCACATCTCTGGCCTGTACCCCAGTTCTTGTATGCATAAATGAATAAATCTTTAAAAATAAAAAAAAAAAAAGCTCACACATGCCTGCATAGAAAAAAACCTAGACAGTTATACACCAAACACTCATTAAAGGATCCAGGGTGATTTCAGTATTTCTGAGACTATCAGGTTTAGAGGTTTTTTCACTTGACAATCCAAACAGAACTGTCTCTTTTTGTTGTGCCCACCGCGTCTGTCCTTTGAGGCTTTGTGAAAATCTCTAATAACCTCTCACCATGACTGTGCGGCCCTCTGCTGGAGTCTCCTCCATCAAGCAAAGGACGCGCCAGACACGCTGGTTTACCAGCGCACTGACCTCACTGAACGCAGAAGCACCCTCTCCAGGGCAGGTTTAGCAGTTGTGAATGTTAGTGTTCGTCAATGTTTTGCCAGAACTTTACACACTTTCTCTCTCCCCGTCCCCCAACCCCTACCCCAGCAGAGCTTCCAATTCGCAGGACAAGGATGCCAGTACTTCTTGGGAACCACGCCCACCCTCACCTGTAGCAATTCCATCAAAAAGAGACAGCACTCGGATGGGCTTCCTCTTCTCAGCTGGGACAGGTGGGTACACCTTTGGAGGGTCCTAAGCAGGAAGCAGACAGGCCAGATGAGCACCCAGGGGTGTCCTACGTGAGGGGCTGGCCCTCCCGGCCACCAACTTCCCAGCCTGTCACACCCAGCCGGCATTTCAGGCACCTCTGCTCATCAATGGCCCGACCCCACCACCTCTTGGTTTAGGAGCAAGCTCAGGAGAGCGCCCAGGCCCAGCACTCACAAATTCCTGGTCATGGTTATTGGCGAAGAACATCTGCAGCCGCGAGGGCCAGTCGTCCCGCCGCCGCAGCAGCCCGTAAGTGCCCTTGTGCCCACACATGTAGCAGTTCCAGGGGTCTTCCTTAATGGCGGCCTGGGCAGCCCCCGGCCCCACCAAGAGATCCACACACTCCACACAAAAGCACCTAGGAGGAAGTCCAGTGTAGCAGAGGGGACTCTCGGCCCCAGGCCTGGAAGGAACACGGCTGAGGCCCCAGGCAGGGCAGACAGTGAGACCCAGGCACCGGCCGGCTGGGGCAGGGCGCCTCACCTGCAGCAGTTGTTGTTCCCACACATGAGCACCTCACGCCCCCCACAGCAGATGGTGCAGTAGGACTGGTAGCCATCGTCGTCATACTGGTACGCACACTCCAGGAAGCAGTTCTGGAGGGCAGCGGGAAGGTCAGAGACCACCAGGCAGGGCCAGGGGAGTCAGGGACACCAGCTGTGACCCAATTTCAGGCTCCCTTCTGAGAACCTGGACTCAGCCCCGGGCCATGATCCTACCACCCACCCAGGCAGGGTCAGCCTGAATGACAGAACTGGGAAGGCGACGCCAGGTCTCCTGGGCCAGCTGCAGTGGACAGAAGCAAGGCTGGAACCGCAGCACTGCCCCTGGCTACAGCCTTGGTTGGGCTCCTGGGGCCGGAGGGCACTGCAACCCAGTCATCCATCAGCTGGTGTTCTTCACACCAGCAACTGTGATGAGGAGAGCCCCATCTGGGGGCCTCGGAGGAGATGGGGCTTTAAAGGGGGGCACGGTCTTTCAGAAGAACTACGTCATGCCAAGCACCTGAAAGCCAAGGCTCTGTCTCATCAGAATTCTAAGTCCAGAGCCAACATCACAGCCACCCCCGGCACCGCCCCGCCCCTGCAGGCCCACATCTGCCAAGTAAACCCCACCTTGCAGTTTTGGCACATTCCTCCGATGAAGAGAGGGTGTTCCAGGGTGACGTTGAGGCTCCCACAAGAGATGCAAATGTCTGGAAAGCAGAGAAAGTGGAGTGAGACTGAAGAACCTGTTTTCAGTTCAGGCCAAGGCCCAGCTCCAGAAAAGCTACAAAAAGGCGGGTAGGTTGGGACGACAGTCACTCAAAAGGCAAGCAGGTCTGCGAGGTGACCCCAGAAAGCAACAGGCACCCCGGCCTAGATCTCAGAAGCCACCTTGTCTCCGAGGAGCAAAGCCGCCACCCAAGGCAGAGTGAGCCAGGAGAGCCCCTGGGCCAGCCATACACCCTGCCCCCGTCCTCGCCGCCCTGGGAGCCCCGAGCCTCACGCACCACTGCTAGGCCAAAGGAGATGGACAGGGATGCCCTAACAACACTACTGGGGCGAGGAAGGTGGAAGGGCAAAGTCATTTTCAGGCAAGTTCAACCTAATCCAAAAGGAGTGTGGGTGTTTCAAACCAAACCCAGTGACCAGCCCCTGGCATCGACAGGCCAGTAAGATCACGGCGTCAGGAAGGCAGCTGTGCGCGTGACGACAGGCAGTGGGACAGGAAGGACAGAGCCATCGTGGGGTACCAGTGACCAAGCAGTCACCCTGAGGACCCAGCTACTATGCTGCACAAGCGCCAGGCCTGAGCACACGCCCCAGAAGCCAGACAGGACTTCCCGGGGGGAGGGGGAGCGTGGGGGGGGAGGCCCTCCAGGACTCACCCTCGATGTTCCGGCACTTCTGCCGCACCTCGTACACCAGCCGCTCTGCGGAGGGGAGAGGACCAGCATCAGGAGGCCGCGGGGCCCCGCTCCTCGAATGCTGGCCTCGCCGCCACCCTCCAGAGCCCACCCTCCAGAGCCCACCCTCCAGAGCCCACCCTCCAGAGCCCACCCTCCAGAGCCCACCCTCCAGAGCCCACCCTCCAGAGCCCACCCTCCAGAGCCCGTCCAACTACCTCTTGTGCGTTCGTCAATAATCTCCTTGACCTTGGGCTTCTCTGTTGTGCTCTTACGGGGCTTTTTGGCTGGTGGAGGTGGTGCGTAGGCAGCTGCCTCAGGTTCGACCCACATGTCTGTGTAAACTTCTTTGTATGGGTTCTTCTCCTCTGGATCAGGAAAGTAGGTAGTAACAATGTCACAGCCACCTGTTGATGAGGAATCCCAGCTCCCTCCCCAACAGTGTTCTGCCCACAGAGGCACAGTCTGGTCCCCAACATGTCCCTAGCCTCTTCCTCTCCAGTCAGTCAAAGGGAGGCTCAGTGAGAGGGGACCTGAGGTCATTCCCTAGGGGGCTTCCCCTAAGCATGACTTTCCCAACTCTGGCAAAGATCTGCCTGGCCAGTTGGGGGGAAGGGGGTTCCAGAAGCTGGGCTGAGCACCTGAGCTTACCTTCTGGGGGCTCCAGGCCCTTGGGACCAGAGGGCTGGAACCCCCCCAGGGCCCATTCAATCATCTGTTTGTTTTGCACCTCCACAGCCTTGGCAGTGTCGCTCTCATCGCTGTCATGGCACGCTGGGAACAGCTTCCCTGCACGGCTGCTGGCCACCTGGAAGGCAACACGCATGGGGGCGGTGTCAGGACAAGCTGGAGGGCAGACCAAGAGCCATGAAGGACAGTAAGATCGTGCCGCCCAGAAGGTGGGCACGGCCAACTGGGAAAAGGTGCAGAGAAGGGGAAGCAGACAGACAGGGAGTGTGGAAAGTGGGAGAGCAAGGCGGGAGAAAGAGAATCCAAAGGGTGGTGGTGGGGGACCCCACTTTCTAGGCCCAACCTCTGGGCTCCAGCTAGGGCCAAGCAGAGACAGGACCCCATCTTTCAGCGCCCTCTTCCAAGTGCTTCCAGGGCAACCCACCTGCAGGACTTCATAGATGGCTTTGCGGTACATGGGCTGCTTGTTGTAGGTGGCCTGGTGGAAAGCGCTGCAGAAGGAGCTCAGTGGCATCAGCTTCTCTACACACACCTGGAGGAGCAACCAGGCCCACGTCTGCTCCCACCTCCACTCTCCTAGCACCCACCACCCGCCTGGAAATTGGCTAGGGGGCAATTAGACTTGACGTATCTGCCCTTAAGGGCCGGATGCGCCGGTAACCACTGGCATGCTGCAAAGGAGCCCAACCGAGTGGGAAGCACCTGCACGGGAGCAGGAAAGGGCTGCCCGAGGCAAGCCGCAAGCTGCAAGACACACTAATGGTCTCTAGGCCTTCATCCATCCATACAGATCCAGAGTGAGGGCGAGCTGGGCCCCCTCCTACCACCTCAATTCTCATCATGACCCAGTCACGACCCAAGACCCCTTCCTCCCCCAGGCTACACCCATACCCCAGAACTCACCACTGAGAACTTGCCATCTCCGAACCACATGACCCAGCGGGTGCCTTCAGCTGCTCGGCTCCGGCCCGTCATCCACCAAGACACAATGCGGCCTGGCCACCAGGAGAAGCCCCGCAGTTTCCCCCACACCAGCTCCCCAATGCCAAAGCCCCGGCCGTCCTGGAGCCCCAAGCAGAAGTCATTAGGCAGTGGTCAAGAGGCCTGCCACCCTGACCACCCACGGCCACCCAGCCCTGGGCATGTGATGGGCGGGACAGCTCCATCTGAACGGACCGAGACAGAGCAAAACCAGGGAGACCAAGAAGCTGGGGGTCAAGTGGAGAGGGGAGAACAGAGGATGGCAGGAGCTGCCAGTGGATGGTCCCAGGAGGGGGCTGGATAAGGCAGGTGAAGAAGCAAGGCACTCACCTCGTACTCTGGTTCGTCATCAGCTGCTTTGGTGGCATTCTTGTCCCCGGTGTCGGCTCCCACAGGCTCAGGCGTGGTGGCCACCGTAGGGGAGGCAGGGTCTGTGGGCTGCTGCACGGCTGGAGGGCTGGCCTCCTCCACCTTCTGCGACTCGCCGGACCCCTGGTTCTCTTCCACAGCATTCATCACTGCAATCACCTTGGCTTTCTTCTCAGCCTGGGCAAGCAAGGGGCAGAAGCGACCTTGACCTCTACAGGAATGAGCAAAGCCACCCGACACTCAGGGCGTGCTTCTCAACTTCTCGTGGTCTGGAGAAAGTGATGGCAGGTAAAGAGCTAGAGAATTCTTCCCCAACAACCCAAATGGCCTCCCATGGAAAGACCTTAAGTAGAAGGTGAACTCAAATCATTTGGTTCGATTCCCACCTGCTCTCAGGAAATCTTCCTCCCTGGCCTCCTTAACTGGCGAGCAGCTGCAGCTGCCCCCACTCCAAAAAGGAGAGGTTAATTCTAATCATGGACGTTCATTTAGCTTCAAATCTTGGTTGGCTCTGTCCTTTCCGAGCTTACTTCCCAATCAAGAATTGGATCCCCTTGTGGTTTTCATCACAATTTTCCTGGGCAATCAACCCCTGCTATTCCTGATCTTGGCTTCCAGACCAGAATTCTAGGTTGTCGTGATGTCTACTGAAGAAATCACTGCACTGTGTTTAAAAAGCTCATCTCCCGCTCCATCTGCTCCAACACCCTACAGTTCCATAAAAGCTTGCCTGCTCCCATGCCATCCCGAAGTTCTGAGGATCGCATCCAAAGTACGTTCTACTCCTCCTTCTAAGTGCACCTTTTAGATGCACAGGCACATCTACTCTTTCAACAGTTACTTCCTGGGCACACACTACACCAGCCATCCTCTCTGCCATCCCATGGACAAAATAACCCGAACCCAATCATTCTCTGAACTGGCGGGCGTCATCCTGCCCCTTTCAAGCTTTACATGCCCTTTCCTTCTCAAAACCTGCCCCAGGATTCCTGTCGCCCTACAGAGAATGAAAACCTTACTACTTAGCTGAGAGCGCCTCAATCCAATCTCTCACCCCAGCTGCCGAATGGAACACAAGTGGCCCTCTAACTTCAGCTCTGCAATGATTTCCACAACAGGTTCAGGAAAAACAAAAAACAACAAAAAAACACCTTCATGTGCCCTTCAATGCCCAACCCCCCTCCCAGAGAGCTCAGAGCTGTGAATGCAAACCCACCCTCAGGATTAAAAACAACATCAGAAAGCCATGTGGAGAAAAAGTCCTCAAGCAGGAGGTCAGAGGACAACACCCTGGTCTGAGCCTCACAACTAAGTAAGCGCTGACTGCGAAGCATTTGAACTAAGGGAGTTCTGTTAGCCTTTGCAGTCTGGCTTACGAATCTGAAGTATTAATGTATCAAGGATTCCAAGGACTCTTCAAAGCCTGTCAAAGGATCAGGGGATCCCAGGGTCGCAGGTTTAAGCACTTTTGTTTTACACTCAATGATCTACTGTCTTGTAGATCCACTTTATTTCAGTCAGTCTTCAAAGACTTCGCCCCCCCCCCTGGCAACAGACCAAAGCTGTTTCTGTAGTCATTCCTAAAACAGAGGATGGAAGTCCGGGTACTTTCTCTGACTCAAGGCTTTCTAAAGTGGGATAAATGCATCCTTTGCCCCCAGTCCACAAACAGCAGGGAAAGCTCAGGGAGCCTGGGGGGGTGGGAGGTGAAGAATGCAAAGTAATTGTTTATCCTTCCCTATCCCACTCTCACCTGGCCAGGACTTCGCCCTCCCCTCCCACTGCCCACTACCAATTATCTATCATCATCTCTCAAGAAGGTGCACCTAAGTGTGGACTCAGCCTGGAGGGGGAGGGCGATTCTCTTCCAGAATCCTCAGCTGTGGCCCAGATCCACTGACTGACAGGGGCCATACCTGGCTGTCTCTGCTCCCTTCCCTTCAGCCAGACCTCCTCCAAAGTCCGGCATGGGCACTGATCTACATCCGGGTGCCGCCTGGGATGACCCAAAGGCCCCATTTACAGGGCTGACAGGTCCCGCAGTCAGAACAAAGTATGCAGGTGGCAGGAGGGGCCTTCTAAGGAAAGGATCCGAGTCACTTCCATGGCAAGCAGCAGGGTGTCTGGAAGGGAGTCGTGCCTGACACCACCCTCCTCACTCCCCCACAGCCCCTTTGTCTCTCAACCCCTCTTCAGTGAGTTCCTGAACATTCTTCTTCCCCCACAACTTCCCCCAGCTTGTCAGATCTGCTGCTGATGGCTGTTAAGCAACCCCCCTCCCCAGCCTGCTGGGTGCAGGAGAACACGCACCCAGCATGGTTTTGGCAGGCAGAGGAGGAAGGGGGCCTCCATCGGGACAAGGCCAGTGGGGGGTGGGGGGAGGAAGGGGGTGGGTTAGCAGCAGGAGGCGAGAGAGAAGGGGAAGACGGGCAGAGACGCTGAATGGCTGGGGGAGGGGCTCATTAGAATAGTCAGAGAAGGCCTTTGGGGAATGCCTGTTTCCACAGTCACGCCAACCCTTCTCCCCAGGCAAACAATAGGAGAAAGAAGGGTTAACTCAGGGCTCCAGCATTTAGGTTAAAGGCTCCTACCCTAAGTTCCGAAGGTCCCATCCCAGAGGAGCCAAGAGATTGGGTGGGATCAAGGAGATGCTACGGTCCGAACTGCATCTCAACGAAGCTCCTTGGCCAGAGTCTGTGCAGCCTGGGAAAGCCACTGATAACTCTGCTCTGTGGAGGCAAGGCCGCCCCGTCCAGTCCCGGCCCCCTTCCTCCAACAGCTGTCCCGCCTCCACCTCCCTCTTCCACTCAGGCTGCTTCCGTTCCAAAGGGCAGAGTTCTGGGCGCCCACGCGGGCTCCCTGCTACTGCGGCAAAACCCAGGCTGTCCCTCAGGCCCCCCTCGATGTGCCACAGCCCGGTCTGGGTCATGCTGTTCCCTCCACCCCAACGCCACTTTTTTCTGGTGGCCTGACCAGTGGCTTGCAGGGACACACAGGAGAGGAAACTCTCCTCCTCAGGAACCTGCAAGGTTGGCATGGCCTGAAGACAGTGTGGTCCACCAGCCAGAACACAGGTCAGCAAGGAAATGCCAACAGCCCATCTGCCAGGCAGCTCAGCAAAAGCACTGCTGAAGCAGGGCCTGGCCCCTGCCTTCATTCACTACTACCCTAGGCTCACGGCAGGGGCTGCTCCTCCTGGCCTCTGACCCGCCAGGTCCCACCTGAGCGCAGAGAGAAGTGGGGCCTTGGGGCTCCTGAGGAGGGAGTGGGTGGGACAGCACGAACTCAGCATCTCCAGAACTCGGGCCAGGGAAGCACACTGGACTCTTCCCAAACGCAGAGATCCTCCCACCCGCCCAAGCCGCCTCCCCGCCCCCAGTCTCCCCAGGGCTCCGTCCAGGAACCTACCCATAAGGCCAGGTGCAGCCCCTCTGTGGTCCGGCTCAGGTGTGAGCCCCGGCCCTGAAGCTCTGTAAGTAGCTGCCCGACTGGGGGGAGGGGAAGGGGGCGAGGGGGCTGGGGGCGGAGGGGGCCAGAGAGAGGGGGAGGGGGGCTGTGGGGGGGAGGGCTTGAACATTTCTTTGTCTAGAACTCCAGGTCACGTGGGCCCCGCTGGAGGGCCTGGTTGGCTGCGAGCGGGCCGGGGGAGGGGGCCGGCTCTCCAACGCTGGCAGTGAGCCAGCCCCTCTCCTCCGGTCCGAGGGGCGAGCCCGGGCCTCCGCCCGCTCCCAGGGCCCCGCCCAGGCCTGGCGGCCCGCCCCCTCTCCCCGGGCCGGGCTCTCCCCGCCCCTTTGCCCCCAACTGGGCGAGAGCCGGGCGAACCTGGGGGGGCGAGGTGGGGAGCCCGCGGGAGCCGAGCGAGGGCTGCTGGGGACCAGGGAAGGACGGGGAGGCGGAGGTGAGCTGGGAGCACTGACGAGAGGAGCTGGGTTTCGGACAGTGTGGGAGAGCCAGGAGAAAGTTGTTAAAAGTGAGTCCCTTAGAAGCACTATCAAAAAAAAAGAAGAAAAAACTTACAGATGAGCGAAGCAGCTCAGGAAGCCGTAGGAGAACTCAACATTGAAAAGATGGACAGAAGGCACCGCGCAGAAATTGGGGAGGATCCAGAACAAGAACCGTGGGGGCGGGGGCGCCCCTCTTACATTCACACTACAGGTGGACAACAGGGAGGGCCTGCTGAGGAGGTCGGTCCTGGAAACCTGTCTTCCTGGTGGAAGCCCTGGATCCCCTATGTCACTTTGGGTCTGCCATGGTTGTTTCTCCTTTTTCTGCTCAGAGGTGGAGGGGATAGTTCAAACTCAGAGCACTTTCCTTCCGTTCCCAGGTCGCCAGTGGAGGAGCCTCCAGGTGCAACCTCAGCCATTTCAGGTTCCATCCTCCATGGCCCTGCCCCCAAAGAGAACACTCATCTCCACCCACATCAGATAAGGACTCCCCATGTTGCCCTGCCCTCAAGGAGTTGACAGATTCTACTGGAGTTGGAAGGCTAGGAAAAGGTCACTGAAAAACAACTTGTAAACTCAATCATAAATACCAAGCCAAGTGAGCAAGGAGGGCCTAGAAGACAACAAAAAAAAGGTGTGGTCTGAAGGACAGTGGGGAGCGGAGGTCTGGCCTGGAGGATAAATCAGATTTGGAATGTGGGGTAGATAGAAAATAAGAGATGTCAGGCCGAGAAGGGAGGGAAACCTTGCCCACGACCTCCCCAGGTACAAGGAAAGCTTTACCGTGCAGTGAAAACAACTGCACATTTTTTGATGAGACAGATGAGTGGGGATTTTGGAAAGGTCATCCTAGTTTCAGTCTGCAAAAATGGGTTAGAAGGAAGAGCAGAGGAACTGAAGGCAAATGTTGCCAGCAGCACCTGTCAGAAGACTTGAACTTGGGTCTGGTTCCACCACGTGGCTGAACTACCCACTTAACTCCAACAAGTCCTTGAACCACCTAGCTCCAAGAAGTTTTCTCATTTGCAAAACAAGAGCGATGACATCTGCCCTCCCCAGGCCCCAGAAGATCATCCTCTCTTGAGGAGCAAACCAGCCAAAACAGGTACTAGTAGAAAGAGATCAAGGGCAGTGCTGTAAAGAAGGGCCCAGAACCTTACAGGGGCTACCTGAGCAAGCCAGCCCTGGAGGAGGAAGAGGACTCCTAGTCAGAGCGTTTTCTCCAAATAACGTAAACTCCACCCACCCCCACCTAGACCTCTGTGGGGTTGGTCTTCCACAGAGCAAGGAAGGAAACCATTCCCCAAACCACAGGTCCTGCTCTGCCCCACCCCACCTTTAATGCCTCCTTCCCACCCCCCAGGTATCTGCTTAATATAATTCTCCAGGAGATCCCCACACAGTAATAAGAGCCTGAATTTCTATCTTTTGCCTGCTTCTAAACTTTAAGGAATGTAATACGACCAGCTTAGCTTCTTCTGTCACTGATGGATCCAGGCCTTGTCGACATAACTCTTTAGACCTCACCCCAGGCCTCCTCTCAAAATGAAATTTCTGATCTGGTTGGCAGCTTCAGATACTGTCTCATCTCTGCACCTCCTTGTCCATTATAATGTGGTGAAACAGCTCACCCCCTGCACGTGTGCTCCTGGGAGCCCAGACAGTGAGCAGCGAAGCCCGTGATGCCCAAGCTAACCGGCCCGAGCAAGGCACCGTCAGTTCTGCTTTCCCTTGGCCCATTTATAAAGCAACCTCTCTCCCCCGCCAGCTGCCAAAATTCCTTACCCTTTAAAACTAAGCACCTTTTCCATACAGCTCCCCACATTAAGCAGCAAACCAAAGGGACCCACACTCCAGGGTGTCTGCTCACCAGTCCAGGGCACCTCCCCTCTCCTGGAGCTCTGCAGATAGGCATTCTTCCTAGACTATGACTCAGTCACATCCCTGTCTTTGTGCTCACAGGGCAAGACAAACACCAAAGCAGCAGAGACCTCAAGATCTAGGACAAGAGGTCAAGAAAAAAACCAGGGCAGCCTTCAAGGAGCCCCAGGTCACATCTGTCCTCAACCTTCCAAAGTGACCCAGGGGAGCAGCTGGGATGGGTCCTTTGATTGAGATAGGAAGCCTAAAATAGGGTAATGTAAAACAAGCCAGGATCTTGGAAATATTGTAAAGGTATGTTGAAAGGAGGAACTCTGGATGAAAAGATATGGTAGATGTCAAGAGCCTAAAAGAAGTGCTGGAGAGGAAGTATCCAGCCTGGTCCAAGAGCGAGCGTGACCTCGAAGAGAGGACACATTTCCTGTTGGCAGGCAGGTGGCAGTGATTCAATAGCCACCAAGCCTGATGAAAATACCTGGGACACCTGACTCTTAGCCCTGATCCCATAGTCATCAAGCAAATTCTAATTTTAATTACATTTTCCAGTGACTCTGGTGCCAATAAGCTGCCAGAAAACAGCGAGACAAGTACTAGGATTTGTGTGGCACGGACATGTCAGGTTCTAAATCAGTAGAGTTCACATTCTGGTGTCCGTCACTCTCCTGTGTCTCTGAAGAGCAGTTGGCCTGACTTGCCAGCCTCTCAGAACTGAGATGAGACACACAGCCAGGACCCCCACCAAAGAGCAGTAACCCCACAGGTCCAGGTAGGATCACCTGACTGATTTTAATCGAAGCCCAGCCTCTGTGGCATGCTTTGTCATAGAAGCCAGTGCTGGCAAGATGTGGGAGACAGGGCCTGAGTCCCTTTACTCAACACCAGAAGCTATCTACAAGACAATATTTTGGGAATATACTGGAAAGCCAGTGCTAACATATAACATGTTGACCACACAAATATTCCTACTGACCCAAGACCAGGGAGACCTTATCTGACAAGAGGCCGTGACGTCGAGGTAGATGTCTGCCTGACCTTCCCCACCTGTAGCCCGAAAGCCTCAGTGCTCCCAATCTACCTGCCAGTTTGTGTGGTGCTCCAGATCTGATCATCTAGAGACCGTGTCACATCACGCAGCCTCCTTCTGCCCACCCACCCACTTGCTCTTCCCCAGAGGTGTCCTTGCCCTAAGACTTAGTCTTTGCTCTCCTTGCTCCTCACCCCTCCCTGCAACTTCCACCAGCTAAAATCCCACCTATTCTTGTTAGCCCAACTCACTGATTACTGCAACTAGGAAGTTTATTCTAGACCTGAGCTATCCAATAATGTAGCCAGTGGCTGCATGTGGCTTTTAAAATTACATGAAAATGCAGTTTTTCAATTGCGCCACCCACATTCTAAGTGCCAGGAGTCACATGTAGCTGGGGCTACTGTAATGGAATGGCACATTTCTATCATGGTGGAAAGTTCTAGTAGATGATGCTACTGTGCCCAATTACTCTTACTTCCCCCTTCTGCTTTAATTACTCTGTTCCCCTGCTCCTTCCTCCCCAGGTCTTCCATAGCACTCTGTAATCCTCTCTTTGCTCTCCTTGCCTGCCAACCTCTGCGTGTACTAAGGTGATTGTGTACTCATTTTTTCCTCCACGTGATTAAAATTCCTAGAGAGCAAGGACTGGACATTATTCAGCTTCATATGGAAGTAGTGGGGACCAAAGCTCCTTGCACGTAGTGGGTGATTAAAACAGCGTTTGCTCAACTGAATTCAACACTGCCTTAGGAGTCTCATCCGGAATCCACTGCCCAGGGTCCCTCTGGGAGCAGACACTTTCCATACCAAAGCCCTAATAGGTGCTAAGGGGTTCAGGGCTCCCCAAAGAAGCCAGGAATCTTTGTTTTCCTAGTCCCCTGCAACCCATACAGAGGCTGTGAGCAAATGACCAGGACTGGGCTGCTGGCAGGGAAGCTAAAAATAGCCACGGAGCCAACAGCAAGGACTTAGAAGAACTTGTTGCTAGGGAGACTGGTCTCCGAGAGAGCCACTAAGCAGGAGAAAGTGTCAGACCTGCGTCCAGGGAGTAGAGGCGTCCAGGGAGTAGAGGCGATGGGGTAGGGGTGGGGGGGCTCTGAGTTGACAGGGGTCCAAGACTCCCACCTGGAGATGTTTTGCCTTCTGGCAGCTCCTGATTAATACTCTAAGTGGGGCAATGGTTCCCCCTGCCCCTCAGAAACCCATCTCCATGGAAACCACCATTACTGGGGTGAAGTACCAGCCCCTGGAAGGGAGGCCTCTGCCTGGAGCTGGTTGTTATGACAACGCCCCCCCCCCCCCTTCCTGTAGTTCTTGTGCTCGGTGTGGGGGAAAGGTGGAGGCCTGGTCTTGGCTAAGCCAGTATGACCAGGAAACACCAGCTTCCTGACAAGAGGACCTGAAGGGGTTCTTCAGAAGCTCCTGGAGCACAGAAAGGCCAGTCAGACCTCAGCACAGGCAGAGCTTCCTTTTCTTTCCATAAGGGCCTAAGAGATCATCTTGCCAGGAGTATCCCAAGCTCACTCAGGTTTAACCAAGGAGGATTTTTAAAAATACAGATTGTTGGGCCCTACCAAGCAGATTAGCAGGTTTGGGATAGGGCTTAGGAATCTATTAAAGCTGCCCCACCCAGGTGACTGTGATGCCAGTCAAGTGGAGAAGCCAGTGGCGCTAGCTGCCCTGTTCCAAGTGAGGGAGCTGAGGGCTCAGTCATGAAGGGGACAGTGCGGGTGTGCGGGGGGAGGGGCAGGCAGAAGCCCTGCGGGGGCCCTCTGTACCACTGCCTAAGGTGAGCCACCCAGTCTCTGGGCCCCTCCCTCCTGCTTCCCTGCCAAGCCAGAGCGTGCTGTTGTCCAACATGGACTATGGCTGCAAACTGACGGTCCCCATGGCGGAAAGCAAGAGGCGGTGGTAGGGACTGGGCAGTGCTTCCCAGGGTGTGCAGAGAAGCGGCAGCCCTGGGGCTGAACGAGAACTCGCCAGCTTTAGGAAGAAAAGCAAGAGGGTCACCATGGCAACTGCAGTGTGCTGGCCTGCCGGGGCTCCCTGCCACTGCCCCAACCTGCAGAGGTCTATCACTACGGCATACACCATGGGCAGGGGTTTCCCCACCCCTGTGCCAGTTTGGCTGGAAACTTGTAGGAGGCTGTGCTCCGCCCAGCAGTCAATCTCTGAACCCGCCTGAAACACTGGGACCCCAGAGTCCTGAGCATCTGCAGGAGCTGGGCCGGGAGGCTACCCGGGAGGTGGGGATGCGGTGGAGGTGGCCTCCGCCTCCATTACTCGCAGCCTAATTGTGTGCCCAAGACCAGCACATTGCACCACAGCCCTCACTCAAGACAGAGTGCAATTAGATGGACAATTATGTGGTGGAGAAGCTCCTCCCTGGGCCGAAGGAAACCTGAGGAGGCACGGTCACTCAAGGCAGGGCAGACTGGAGGGAGGGTGACAGAGAGAAACACACTGGGTGAACCTCTCAGGGCTTCTCAGACAGAAACGCCAGTCTTTGGGGTGTCAACAATTGCATGAGCTTCCTGGCAGATGAAGAGGAGGAATGAGAACACACTCACAGCTGTCCCCTTATCTGCTGGGGGGGCTGCTTGGCACCTGCTGTATGATCGATCACTCGATCACTCGCCCCCATGAATTCTGATGTGGAGGAAAATGCAGGGTCGGGAGCCCCCTCCACAAGGACCCCCTCATAACTTCATCTCTCCTCAGCGGTCCTCACTCCTCCTGGGGCCCTCATTCTTTCAGGGTGCTCACACCTCATTCCCTATTGGTGCATGCCTGGAAACCCAACTTGCCAGATCTGCCTTCAGCTGTTATTCTCCCTTTTTTCCCATCTTCCCCGCCAGCTCTGGGTCTGCACCCCAAGAGGCTTCTCCACAAACCCAGCTCAGGGCTCATCACCTTTGCCCCCCAGCGGGGGGCTGCTGGGCCTATGCAGCTCCACCTGCAAGTGAGACAGTTCAGGGTCTTGGCAGTGTGTGGGCCTGGGGGGTGGGGGAGACAGCACTGAATGCTGTCTGAATGTCCCCAGACCTCAGCTCCCCTTACCAGGAGAACCAGCAGAAGGAGTGGGGTGTGAAGTGTCAGACTGCGCAGGGTATCAGCTACTAAGACCTTAACGAAGTACCTAGTTTATTTGGGTCTTGGTTTCCTGCTGGAGGATAAGAAAAGAGAGAACCTAGAGGAGGCATCACTAGACTAAAATCTGACTCACAGAGGAGGTGGAGTAGAGGGGCAAGCAGGATCATAAGCCCACAAATACCTGCTGAGTGATGCAGAGATAATCAGGAGGGCATACCGTCTGCAAGGTGGAAAGAGCCACGTGACGAGTGTGCTCGAGCACATGATGCAGTCCCCTTGCTTTCAAAACTGGACCCGGGGAGAGAAGTGTTAGCTTCATTCCTGGGCGTATGGGGGTCAAAAAGGACCAGGTAAACCGGAAGGGCCTGAGTTGTTTTCCTTTCCTCCCCCATCTCTCTCCAGGCTCCAGGGGTCAGAGGGAGGGGCCTCAGGGACCACCATTCAGATTCAAGCCTGCAGACCCTCTCGGGTTTCAGGGTCCAAAGAGAAGACCCAGGAGGTGCCAGCAGATTAAGCTTTGCGGCAAACTATTGCTGAAAACAGCAGGGCCACCTACCATCTCCATCCCAAAGGAAACATTTGAATTCCTCCACCTAGTCCTTTCCGGTAGTTCTCACTCCCCAACCCCCAAGTTTGAAAAGGGTTCCTTAGTTCTCCCCGCCATGGAGTTCTGGCTTCATCCTCAGCTCCAAACCGAGCTGGACACCACACCTGCATGCTTTAGAAAAGTAGGCCAGGCCTCACTAAACAGACACAGTGACTCCAGCACAAAACAAAACCCCCAGGTGACTCCATGTGGGCAAAGGGCAGCGAGTGATCCTCCTGGAAGTGTGTCTTTGGGGGACTCTCTTCTGTGACGGATTTTGTCCAAAGCTTGGCGGCTCACACTTTCATGAACCCCACGACCATCTGAGGAGCTGGCTTGAAAATCTCAGCACATTTCTGTGCTCCATTTTAATGGAGAAACACTGAATTTGATAACATCCTGGGTATGTAATAAGGTGAGTCCAAGTAAACGTTTGTATTTGTGTTTTGCTCCATGAAGGTTGCCTTCCAAACCACATCTAGCTCTAAATGTACTGGAGACCAAGCTGTTTTGTCCCTGTTTGTACTTAATCCATCTGAGTTGGAAGCAAAAAGTTAAAATATTTATACAGTCCGCCATTCACTGACTAAAGAAGACTGGGAAGAGTCAGGTGGCACCTGTGAACAGTGGTTAGTAAAGAATGGCAAATCAGGGCCTCCCTGGTGGTGTACTGGGTTAAGCAATGCACTCTAGAGCACCCGCAGCCACTGCAGCATGAGTTCGATCCCTGGCCAGGGACCCACATGGAGCCACAGACCTCTCCTGCCTCGCCCGCTGCTCCCCTCAGCAGTGTGTTTCAGTAGATCTGCCTGTTCTGTTCCCCATGCCCACTCTGTCTCTGGTGAATCTTCTCACACACACACACACACACCCCCACAACCTCTGGCCTACCCCAGTTCTTGTATGCATAAATGAGTAAGTCTTTTTAAAAAAGAATGGCAAGTTGGAAGATTGGTGAGTTTCCCACACTCACCCAGCTGCGGACTCAGGAGAGTATAAAATCAGAAGTGAAGGGGGTGGGGTGGTCATGGGGCCTGGTGGGGCTCTGCAGGCTGGTGGAAAGGAGGCCTTGAGTACTATGGCTGGTTCCAAAAATTCTTCCATCTCCGTCCTGGTTGCCAGCTGCTCCCAGAAGCCTCAGGTCCAGGCCTTCCTGCCTCTCCCACCTCTACCCTACCCATCTCCCTACCTCCCCCCCTTCCTGCCTGCACTTGCCCTCTATATGAGTGACTTCCAGTCTGGTTCCAGATCCTTATTTTGAGCTGCAACTAAACCTCTCCCCACGGAAAACCACCATGATGGCTCCTCAAAAAGCAACTTGTCCAAAATCTAACTCAGAAATCCCCTCCCACTGTGAGACCATCTTCATGAACTTGGGGTAGGCAGAGAATGCTTAGAGATCATACACTGACCAATTAAAGATGGATCAACTGGACTTTATTACAATGAAAAACTTATGCTCATTGAAATGCATCCTTCAGGGCCTCCCTGGTGGCCTAGGGATTAAGTCTAGGTGCTACCACTGTGAAAGCCCTCACCTGTGAAAGCCTTCCTCGACAGACTGCCTGAATTGGATCCCCAGCCAGGAAGGGGACCACATGGCGCAGCAGACCTCTCCTGTCTCACCTGCTGCTCCTCACAGCAGTATATGTCAGTAGATCTGCCTGTTCTGCTCCCCACGCTGTCTCTGGTGACTCCTCTCACCAAAACCACCCCCCTTGGCACCTCTGGCCTACCCAGTTTTTCTATGCAAAAATAAAGAAATAAAATATTTTTTAAAAACAATGCATCCTTCAGAAAACAGTTCATATCACCTTGCTAGGCCAAACCTACCCTTCCACCAGGATTCTTGAACTCAGATAATGCTCCCCCCCTCGGTCTCCAAACCCTCTCCCTTCCCATCAACTGGAGACAAGTTTTATGAAGTCTCTCCCTTTACCAGACCCCTCAGTCAAAGTCAACGGCAATGCCCCCCTAATCAGTCCTGCTCTGCGCTTCCCCTCTCTGGGCACTCTGGCAATGCTGCCAGGGTCATCCTTCTAAAATACACACTGCAGAAAGGAGCCGAAGTTTCTCACTGCAACAGGGAGGTCCTTGACAATCTGACCATCTTCCTTTGTAGTTTTCTTTCTTCTTACATTTCTGCCCCTACCCCCACCCCCACCCTTGTTACCAGATCTCTTGCAGTTCCCTGAACAAAACAGTGGTTCCTTTCCCTCACGGTCCTTCCTCTCTTTTATACCTCCCCTGGAGGTATCCAGAAAATCCAGACAGAAGTCCCTCAGCCTTTCCTCACACACCGGACTTGGTGCCGGGAGCACAGAGCAAGCCGCCTCCACTAGACGACATGAGTCTCTGGGGCACAGCTTCCTGGGCATCTAGTGATCCCTGAATGCACATCCATTACCTCTTCCAACTAGTGTACCAGTGCGTTCAGGAGAAAGGCCACCCCCTGTCTGCACATCCCTGGGGACTCACTGACAAATGGCCTCGTATTAAAGCAAAGCAGAGAGAAGTTCACCATTATATCTTCTCCTTCTTTGGCCCTATAAAAAGTGCTGTGAGATTGCTTTTAAAAGTTGAACTAAATATGCAACAGATCTTGAGGCACTGTAGACGCCAAACTCTTAGGGGAAGTCTTGGAATAACTACAGACTTTAGGACCCCACTATGCGTCCATCCCCCTCTGCGTCTGTCAGGCACCTCCCATTCCTGGGGACAGACAGCTCTCCCCTCAAGGCCTTTAGGAAGGGCTAACTGGTGTGCCCCTGGCCCCTCTGCTCCTGTCCCTGTAACAGCCTGGACCAGGGTGCAGCACAATTTAACCTTTCCAGGGGAGAGTTGGGACCCCCAACTTCCCTTCAATGTTTCTTAGTGTCTAGTGTATGCTGGAGTACAGCAGTTGTCCAGACTCACAAGGCATTACCCAAAAGACTCCAAACACAGGACTTGCCCAGGTAAGGCTCAACAACACTTTGAAATAACAGATGAATACTGGGCCTCCCTGATGGCGCAAGGGGTTAAGTCACAGCACTATGAAGCTATCAGCAGCCACTGCAGCACGAGCTCGATCCCTGGCCAGGGAGGAGACCCACATGGCACAGCAGACCTCTCCTGTTTCTGCCGCCGCTCCCTTCAGCAGTGTATTTTAGTGGATCTGCCTGTTCTATTCCCCACTTCACCTTTGGTGAATCCTCTCACCCTCTGCACCTCTGGTCTGTATTCCAGTTCTTGTATGCATAAATAAATAAATCTTTAAAAGGAAAAAAAAAACCTAAAACCCAGGCAAATACTAAAGTGATTAATGAAAACTGCCAGTGGCAGCAGATCCAGGGGGTCTGACCAAAGCCAGAAACCGGGATGTGAACTCCCGTGCTAAGGAAATGCCGGGGGCAGATGTTGAGCCCAGCACCACCTCCTTAGGACCTCAAGCCCCTCCCTCACACCTACACCCCAGCATCACATTCTACCTATCGATGTGATGCTGGCAAAATAACAACAGGAGGAAATGCAGGAAGTAATAAGGAGGAAAGGCAAACAAAAGCACACTAGTGCCGAACAAGTGAGCTTTATGGAAAACAAAAAATTTTTTGACTCCTTATAAACATGAACATGCCATTAGAAAAGGCACCTCTGGGGCCTCCCTGGTGGCAGAGGTTAAAGAAACAGCGCTATCAAGCTGCTGCCAGCCACTGCGTGGCTCACTGAGTTAGATTCAGGCTTGACGCTGCAAGGTGTAACAGACCCCTCCAGTCTCTCCCGATGCTCCCCTCAGCAGTGTATTTCTATTTCGGCAGATCTGCGGGTTCTGTCCCCACTCTGTGGGGAATGAATCCCCTCAAACATCCCCTTCCGGGCCTCCCTGGTGGCGCAGTAGGTTAAGCAACGCACTATGAAGCAAACTACAGCCACTGCAGCACGAGTTCCATCCCTGCTGCCGGCCAGGGAGGGGACCCACATGGTGCAGCAGACCTCTCCTGCTGTGCCCACTGCTGCCCTCGGCAGTGTACATCTGTTGATATGCCTGTTTTGCTCTCTGTGGTGAATCCTCTCACCCCCCACACCTCTGGCCTATACCCCAGTGCTTGTATGCATAAATAAATAAATCTTTAAAAAAAAAAAAAACAAACATCCCCTTCCACCTCTGGCCTATACCCCAGTTCTTGTATGCATAAGTAAAATTTTTTTTTTTTTTAAAGGCACCTCGCTGCCTCTGGGTTTTGTTGTGAAACCTGGACAAGTTACTCCCACCCTCCCTGCCACTTGCTTTCTCACACTACGAAGTGGGGTTGTTCTAACTGCCATTTTTTTTTAAAGAATTATTTATTTATGCATACAAGAACTGGAGTACAGGCCAGAGATGTGGGGGTTGGGGGGGAGTGAGAGGATTAACCAGAGAGTGGGGAACAGAGCAGGCAGACTGACTGAAATGCACCGCTGAGGGGAGCAGCGGGCAAGAGGCTGCGGACAGCTTCATAGTGTGGTGCTTAAACCCCTTGGGCCACTAGGGAGGCTCCTAACTGCCATTGTTCTGTGGCCCCAGAATAAGCAAACACGGGTGTAGTCAGTCCCCCCCAACCCCCACCTCCCCAAGGGACAATGGAGAGTCTAATGACAATTTCCCAGGCTGTTCTGAAGGCCAGCCCTGGACATCACTACCTAGCGGAGGCTGTCACTACAGCACCCTTCAAACACTTTTAGCCTTTTGGGGAAGTATACTTGCCACGCCTGCTACAAACGGCACCATCAGATGATACTATTTTTGAGGCCAGCCTGCCCAAATTCAGGTTTTTGCTCATTATGGCGAGAAAGGTCTGTCCTTGCAGAATACCCTAAAACTACCCACATCCTTTGCTAATAATTTGATTTTATCCTTAATGGACCACTTTGCTTTGCCCTTTCTCATGTCTCCTTGCAAAGGCCCAGGAGATCAAACTTAATTCACTTCCTTATTTCCAAAGCCCCCAGTACAATGCCCCCCTACTTAGTAGGTGCTTAGTGATTGCTTATTAAAGGAATATCGCCCAGCAGGAGAGGGCCCTCTGGACATTGACAGGCTGCTCTTCCCAGGGCAGACAGGAAACAGTCTGCAGAGACTGCAGGGTTGTAAAGCAAGAGGAAGCAACATTTGCTCAGCTCACAGAAGCAGCAGCACAAATGGCCAATAACCATATGAAAAGATGTTCAACCTCACTTATCATCTGGGAAATCCAATTAAAATCAAAACAAGATACCGGTTTCACACCCACTAGATTAGCAAAATATTGATGTTGGCAAAGGTAGAAATCTTCTCATACTCTGTTTACAGGAGCATAAATTGGCACTGCCCATTTTGGAGGGCAATTTGGCAGATTTTATTAAATGCAAAATGCACAATCCCTATGATCCAACATCTCTCTTTCTAGGTATCTCAGAGAAACACAGATGCACAAAGAGGCAGGACACCACTGCAATGCTGAGGCTGTAAAATACCATAAACAACATAATGACCCACCGACGAGAGAACGGTTAAATAAAATCACGGTCGTCCATATGGTGGAACAGAACAGTTAGTGCCAGGTTGACCAGACTTATTGTAAGTGAAAAGCCAAGCTATAAAATGAAACTATGGTGTGGTTCCACTTATGTAAAAAAGGAAAAGGGAGAAAAAGGCAACAGTGAAGTAAAATTATATATTCACACACATGTAGATGTCCAGAAAAAATAATTTTGTATATACACCAAACTATAGCACCAGGTATCACTGGTGAGGGAATTAAAATCATGGAAGAGAGTGGGCATCCTGGTGGCACAGGGGTTAAGTCTCAGCACTATCGAGCTGTCAGAAGCATGAGTTCGATCCCTGGCCAGGGAGGTGACCCACATGGTGCAGCAGACCCCTCCTGTCTGGCCTGCTGCTCCCCTCAGCAGTATATTTTAGAGGATCTGCATGTTCTGCTCCCCGCTCTGTCTCTGGTGAATCCTTTCACCCTTCCCACCTGCCCCTCCTCCCCCATACCTCTCACCTACACCCCAGCTCTTGTATGCATAAATAAATCTTTTTAAAAAAATATTTTATATATTTATGTACACAAGAACTGGGGTACAGTACAGAGGTGTGGGGGTGAGAGGATTCACCAGAGACAGAGTGGGGAGCAACAGGCAGATCTACTAAAATATAATGCTGAGGGGAGCAGCAGGCCAGACCCAGGAGGGGTCTGCTGTGCCATGTGGGTCACTTCCCTGGCCAGGGATTGAACTCGTGCCGCAGTGGCTATAGACGCTTCACAGTGCGGTGCTTAATACCTTGCGCCACGAGGGAGGCCCATAAATAAATCTTAAAAAAAAAAAAACCATGGAAAAGAGGTAGATTTCTTTTTTCCCAGGAATGTGTTTGTGTAATACTTTAGCAGTTAAAATCATTTTAAGACTTTTCAAGCTCCTATTATATGCTAGCCCTGTGCTGGGAGCCTGTGTTACCCTGTTAATGCATATGAAGCTAATATGAGAATTAAATTTATTCATTCAGCAAACCTTCACCCAGTACCTCCCTAACACCAGCCCTGGTGGCAGAGGTGGCCAGAGTGCTGGCCAGAGAGCTGGGTAGAGCAGCAAACAAACTCTATTGGGTGTGGCTCTCATGGACATGAAAGCGCCCTGGAGAGCAGAGCACAGCCAAGTCCAGCGAGGCGGCCGACACCAGCCATGAGGTTAGGTGATGTGCGCACCCTCTCCAGACAAGCCTACATCTGCACTCACCTCCCAAGCCCCTGCCTTTGAGAATGTGAAGACTTTTCTACCTGCCCTGCAGCCTGAGGGAGGGGGGAAAAGAGGAGAGAAGACTGATATTCCAGCCACAGCTTGTATTTTTTTCCTTAAGATTTATTTATGCATACAAGAACTGGGGTACAGGCCAGAGGTACGGGGGCGTGAGAGGATTCAGCAGAGACAGAGTGGAGAGCAGAACAGGCAGATCTACTGAAATACACTGCTGAGGGGAGCAGCAGGCAAGGCAGGCGAGGTCTGCTGTGCTATGTGGGTCAGCTGCCTGGCCAGGGATCCAACTTGTGCTGCAGTGGCTGTGGACACTTCACAGTGCTGCATCTTAACCCTCTGCGCAACCAGGGAGGCCCCACAGATTACTTGAGCAACCAAGGGGCCTCTGTGGGAGGCCCCACAGATTACTTGTTATCATTAATATTTCTATGTATTAATGTGGGGCCCTCCCTTCAGGTTGGGAGCCCAAAAAAGGTTCAGGTCCTAGATCAGCAGGACATGGTTGTATTGCCTTGAAATAATTTAGACTTGAATGGGGTAGAGGGATTAATGAGAGGGCCACGACGTCATCATACTGGACAGGAGTCCTAAAACCACAGCAGGAATGCTATCTGGGGTCCATAGCCCCTCTGGTCAGAGTCCTAATCATTTTATTTATTTATTTTATTTAGTTTTTTAAAGACCTATTTATTTATGCATACAAGAACTGGGGTACAGGCCAGAGGTGTGGGGGGTGAGAGGACTCACCAGAGACAGTGGGGAGCAGAAGAGGCAGATGGACTGAAGTACACTGCTGAGGGGAGCAGGGAGCGAGGCAGGACAGGTCTGCTGCTCCTGGCTGGGGATTGAACCCCCAGCCCTGTGGGTCAACTCCCTGTCTCAGGCAGAGATCGAACTCGTGCTGCAATGGCTGTGTTTTGCATCATAGTGCATTGCTTATCCCACTAAGCCACAGAGAGGCCCCCAGGTCTAATCACTTTAGCCACTTGCCTGGAACTCCACACCCCTCTGTTTCAAAGCAGGAGGGCCAATGAAATCACACTTGCCTGAGAAGCCCTTCCCACACCCAAAGCGCCCCCACAGGATCTCTTTGTCCAGACCATCAGAAAGGCAGCTAGGATTAGTCTTCCCTCAGGAGAAGGATCTGCCTCCCCTCTGCCTGCCCCCTACCTGGTCTGAGGCCAGTTCTGTTAAAGAAAGGAAGGCTCCTTGGCTCAACCACAGCAGATGAGAGTTTGTTCGTGACTGAAGCAAGTTTAATCCTTGAAAGGGTTAGTAAACAGGTGAAGGCAACAGGACTGGGACAGAGAGGTTAATAGCAGCTCTAATAGGAATTCTACTTCCATCTCAGGGAAGGAGAGAATATCTTGTTTTCCTCATCCAATGATTTTAAATTTCATTCATTCTGTGATATTTTAAGTTTTCTTTAAAAAAATGTATGCCCACAGCAGGGCATAAAGCCCCCAGGCTCCCCAAACTCTCCAGCCACTCTCCCAGTCACATCCCTGCTTTTCTCAGTCCAGTAGACAGTTGAGAGGCCACATTCTTGTGTCTTGGAATGCCACACAAGCCACGCACCTCATCCTGCATGCCCTTCCATCCTCTTCTCTAACTCCCACCCTTTAAAAGCCAGAGCCACCTTTTTCTGTGGATGACTCCAAGCAGAATTAGTCTCTCAGGATGAATGAAGCTCCTCCTGAGGTTCCAGGACACTTTATCTGATCATGGATAACTAGGAATTCTCCAGGCTTCTGTTAGAAAGCCTCTTACATAGCACTCACTCAGGGAAGGTTCTGGAAATCAGCTCAGTGACGGTGCCCTGTGTGAACTTTTAAAAAGCAGGTTAGGAGGCGATGGCTGGACCTTCAACAACACAGCTGGTAACAGCTGCAACTGTGGTCTGAAGCCCTGTAGTCCAGCAGGCAGGGAGAAGGGCAGGTAGCAGGATCTAGGCCAGCACACGAGTGGCAAGGGGATCAAGACTGGCAGAGAGTGGGGCCAGAGACCTGGGGATGCCACCATACAGGGGCAGGGAGGACGCTGAGGAGATGCAGTTGGAGAAAATGGGGAAGAATTTCAGGTCTGGGGAGGCAGTTTCAGAAGAAAAAGTCAAAAAGACCTGAGAACCCAGCTGAGAAGGCAAAAACAGGCAGATTTCTATATTCTGGTAAGCTTGCCCCTGAGAACATGGGCTGACGTGACAGTGCCACTCTTTAGTCTGCAGCAACTTGGGAATCTTGAAAGCTACCCCCACACTCTTGTTACCTGCTCTCAGCCCTGTCCCCCCACCCTTTGTCCTCCTGGCACAGTCCAGGAAAGAAGAGTGTGGTATTCAGGGCCAGTCCTGCCCTTTCCCGTTTGCCGTATGAGCCTGCAGCCAGCACGTCAATGGCACAAACACTCGTATGAAGTCATGGAATTCTGTAGGGACATCTTCAGTTACAGCACATGAATAAGGACCAATTTCACTAGCACGAAATAAATTTTGTTTGTAGGTCTTCACAACTCAAGTTACACATACCCAAGATATTTTAAATTAAATCAACGTTTTGTATTTTTCAGTTAATATTCATTGGCTGGGGGGAAGAAAGCTGAGGCCAAAAGTTTAAGGTTTACTAGGAAAATATATGATGACTGTTGAAGCTGGGAGGGAGTTTATGGGGGTCGCTGTCCTGTTCTCTCTACTTCTTTACAGGTTACAAGAAGTTCATAATTATAAAGCTTTTTAAGAAGCTTTTTAGTGGAAGATTAAAAAGATTTTAGTGGAAAACTTAAGACTGAGAAAACAGCTATCATCTTAGCGTTTCCTGCTGAGTTGAGAGAAGACATCCTCCTGGATCCACCCCCCCACCCCCACCCCCACCCCTTTTTATTGCCACTGGGGCAGGTCTCCATGCTACTTCTTCAAGGGAGCACAGTTTAAGAACCACAAAATTTCTAGAAGTTGTTTGACCCCAGAGAGAACAAAGGGAGCTCTGAAACAGCTCTCAAACAATCAAACAGGGGTTAAACAATCAAAGAGGGGTTAAAAGCAAAGGCCCAGGAGGGAGGCCACTGAACAGATGGAGATAATACCTGAATTTCCATCCCAAAGACCACACTTAATGCTCCAGGTCAAGTTCCTCTCTTGCCCCAAGTCCTAGACAGACAGCACCTAGCCCAGGCTCTTCTAGGAGAGTAATTTCTGCCTCCCTGGACCACCAGGGAACTGGAAACAGTGGAGCAGCCAAGCCCCTGCCTTGTTTTGAACTTTCTCTAGTCCCCAAAGCAAACTCTCACCCCTTTGGCTTCCTTTGTAGGCCTCAGGTATAGACCAGCAGAGCCAAGCCACACTGGAACGCCCCAGGGCATTTCTGCTCCCTTCCTGGTCAACAGCTTCTCCACTAATCCTACACACACAAAAACAGTCCAACCAATTGCTTTGGTACACTGTTTTCTGGCCTGGTCTTTCGGTCTCCATCGGCCCTGAGACAGCAGAGGTAAGGTTGGTGGGATGAGCTCCCCAAGTCCTGTTTGAACAGGTGGACCGCATCATGGACTGGGGAACCCTGTCCAAACAGTCTGGCCCACCATGAGGTGCATCGTGGTAAAATGCACCAGACCCTGAAAAACGATCATCCCACAAGCTCCTGGAGGGACAAGGCCCAGGGCTCACAGATGCAGTCGGGCTGTAACCTGGCTGCACATGCCCAGAACAAGCTGTGACGCTACCCTTCTCCCAGCTTCCTTGTGGAGGACTTACCTTAAGCATCTCCACCTAATCCCTTTGAGGAACCAGGCTGAATTCTCCTTTTCAGCATTAGTTTCTGGTGCATGAATCTCTAATAAAGCCTTCATCCACTATACCTAGCACAGTCAGGTAAATTCTCTCCCTAGAGGGCAAAGGACCCATTTTTTGTGGTCGGCCTATAACAGCTCCACTCCACTCCTCATTGCTGAAGCACTCCACAACCTTACTTCCACCTGCCCTCACCAACACACCGAATCTGTCCTCTGTCTCCACTGCTGTCCCATTAATCCACAGCAAATCATTTCTCTACCTAAAATGGCTTCCCAGTATACTCAGGATGAAACTAGCTTCTGACCAGGACCTACAAGGCCTGGATGATCAGACCCTGCTTCCCAACCAAATTTCTTATGGCTCACTTTCTCTCTTGCTCATCTTACTCTGGGCGTACTGACACTTCACTTTGCGTTGTTTGTGTGGCTTCCTCTGCCTTGAACATTCTCCCAGATCCCACTCTTCACAAAGCCAGTTCTTTCTTCTATTCTTTCAGGTCTCAATGCTGCTGCCTCCAAGAAGCCCCTCCTGACTAACTCACATAAAGCAGGCCTCGCTAACCTCTATGTCAACCTCTGGTTTGCTTATTTTCTGCTAAGCTGTCCCATCAGAGTGCAGGAATTATACATGCAGGGCCTAATATACTGCCTGGTACAAGGTAAGTGTTCAACAGACATTTGTTGAAAGAACAAAGGAACCAGTCACCGCCTAGGGTTTAGGCATTTCCCCCTAAGTGTGAGAAGTTAACCTGAATAGGAAAGTGAGGCTCAACTAGGGACTGACAACAGCCCCAGAGGGTGGCTGAAGCTAACATCTGTTTTTCTAATTCTGCAGGACGGGCTGGGCCCAGGCCAGAAGGCACCTCACCTCCCTTTTCCAGCGTGCCAGCCATTCGTCCCGCTTGCGCTTGCTGATGTAGTAGGGGTCCCCCGCCTGGAAGGTGAGCCGCGGCATGGGCCGCTGCCGGAGGCTGGACTCCCAGCCCAGGCCACCCCGCAGCCGGCCCCGGGAGCCCTAGGATAGAGAGATGACAGCATTAAGACGGGCACGAGAGGGTCCTCCTGAGGGGAGACTGAGGCGGCATTCACCTCTCAAGCCTCTGGCCAGAGATGCCACCCCTGTGAGCGCTGGGCAAGCCCCTGCCTGGGCTGCGGCAGTGAGGACAGCACGGGGCATGGGGAGGAAGGCGCTGACTCTGAAGGGGACCAGCTGGCTGGCTTGCTGGGGACCTCCAGCCTTCACCCCCAATTCTTCTCATTACAGGGGCCCCCTTAGTTTCCCCACACACTCCCCACAAAGGCACAGTTCGGAGGGGGGCTTTCTTCTCCTAGAATCAGAATCCACAGAGCCCCTGGGAGTGAGGAAAACACTTGCCTCCATTTTCATGGACTCGATGTTGGTCTCCTTCTGCTCTTTGCCTGTGGAGAGGGAAGAACAAAGGGACTGTCTTACAGGAGGGCTGAGAGGCCCCACCACATGCCTTGGGGGCGTTGCCAAGGTGGGGCCCCTCTAATACTGAGCTGTGCACTGTCTACCCTGATGGCCTGCCCCCCTCCGGTGCTGGCACTGCGGAGTCAGGCAAACCAGAGCAGAGAAGACCGGAGCAGAGCTGGAGGCTCAAATCCAAAGGAACAAAGAGGCTGTGGATTTTGGTCATTGACTCTGTCTCAGGCACACAGAAGGGACCCAATCCCACCCCCCATGGCTCCTCCCCTTCCCAGAGGCAAGGCCTGACTGCACAGCTTTCCTGGCTCTGACAAACACCCCGGGGAAGCACCAGCTCTTGCTTCGATTTCGCCTGCCTCCATGTGACCTCTGTAACTCCTTCTGGTCC
The DNA here is from genome assembly GCA_019455555.1 of Galemys pyrenaicus. Lineage (NCBI taxonomy): Eukaryota > Metazoa > Chordata > Mammalia > Eulipotyphla > Talpidae > Galemys > Galemys pyrenaicus. Next base: position 1,662,104 of record JAGFMF010011433.1, read on the forward strand.
ATTTCCCCAAGGTAAGATCATCCTTGTACCACGGTTAGGTGATGGGGAACGTCGAGTGCCTAGAGGAGGGCTTGCACACAGTAGGTGCTCAGCAAATGTCAGTTTTGTGCCCCTTGGTTAAGGCAGCATTCCCTGCTCCTCTTCCTCTGACTTCCCTACAGCTCCTCAACTGGGCCCTGGGGTTCCTGGAAGGGAAGGTTCCCCTGGGAGCAGCAGCCTTGGGGTATTGTCCGTAGAAGGGTTCTCTCTCCTGTCCTTCCTGCCAAGGGGAAGGAAGCACTCCTTCAGAACCCTGTGTGCCCACCCCGGTCCTGGTCCTCCAGGGCCTTGCCAGGCCCAGCACCCACAGGCGGCGCCCTAGCGGTAGGACTGAGTTCATTATGCCTGCCTGAGCTTCCTGCTGGAGGGAGGGGGAAGTTTTCTCTGAAGCCAAGTGTACTGGGCCCAAAGCAGGAAGGTCACTTAGGTTGCCTTTTGACAGCTGGGGGGAGGGGAGGTCTTGAGGGGTGGGGGTGGGAACAAAGAACTAAAAAACGGAAAAAACAGCCCCTACTGCATCTCCTGGCTGTGAAGCGGAAACCAGACAGTACTGAAGGCCTCTGAATCCTCAGCCCCCAAAGGGGATGTTTCTTTCCTTCCCTCACCTAACAAGACCAGGAGCTCTTCACTGCCTCTGCCCCAGGGTGCCAGGGCAGGGCTGGGTGACAGAGACACCCTCAGCACTGGGGGGAGGGGACGCAAGGCTAGCACCAACAGGGAAGCTCTGGGGGAGGCGGCCGTGGGGGGCTGGATGTGAGGACTACGGGTGTGCTGAGCGTGGGGCAAGCTCCTCGTGGGGCAAGCTCCACGTGCCCCCCCCCACCCAGTGCCAGCTGGCTGCGCAGGAGCGCAGGGGGTGCGTGAGGAAGCGCCTGTGTCTATAGCGGGGGCTCGAGCGCGTGTCCACTGAAGGTCTTCTAAGGTATGTCTTGCCTGTCTCTCCCTCCATGCTTTCTTTAGGCCCCCTCTGCTCACCACAGCCTGACCGTTTGTCGGCCTCGTAGAGAAGGGTTCTCTTGTATCTCTGGGCCCCCCTCCTCTCCACCAGCGCGGTCCGCCCATGGAAGCTTTGGGCTACCAGAAGGGGGCGCCCGCCTTCGGATCAGGCTGCCGCCCAGGGCTGATTTGGCCCTCAAAGGGTTCATGTTGGGGGCCTTCCATGTCTTTTGATTTATGGGGAGTCATTTACTGATTCAAGTAAACGAAAATCAGGGCCAAAGAATTGTAGAGATGATGGAGTACTCATTCAACCCCTAGATTTTGCCCATGGGAAAACTGAGGCCTCAGGGGAATGAAGTGACTTACTATCAGAGACAAAGTCAGATCTCGGGGTTCCTGCCTCCTAAGCCAGCCTGCTTGACCCTGCACCGCCTTTATGTTTTCCGCTTCCCTGCCCCTCACTCTCCCATCCCCCAGACAGAATGACTTTTCTGTGTGCTGTTTCCAACTGCCTTCTCTCTGGAACTTTCTCCAATAGGCTGTGTATGCCCTCTAGAATGCTACCCCACATATCATTTCTGGCCCTGGTGAGCATAACCACGAACTGGGCTGCCTCTGAAAGCTGCACCTGACCTGGCCAAGGAGCATAGCTGCTCTCTCGACACTCTCAGCAGCCCTCGCCTTCTGACCCAGACATAGGGTCACGGGCAGGACCAGGCGGCTGTGTGCCTTCCAGGGTGACCCTGGAGGCTTGACATGACCCTCGGGCATCTGAGGTCCTGGGGGCAGGAGAGGGCAGGTGCTTGTAACACTGATCATACTTGAGCCCCACACTCAATCAGGGGCTATACCGAATTCCCCTTAGTGAAAGCAAATCTCAATGACAGGGTAAGGCAGGATTGCCTCAGGGCAGTCTCTTACCTAATTCTAGATGCTCAATCTGAGCAGAAAGGAACCTAATGACTGCGGCTGGTCCTCTACTAGGTGTACATAAGTTTTGGGTTGTATAACTTGGTTGCTATATGCTAGTGGTAGAATCGTGGGTAAAGTCTCCAAAGCCTCAGTGTCCCCATCCCAGAAAGGGAGAGGGCTCCTCAAATTTTAATAGGCTTAGAAGTCAGGAGGGTCTCTTTAAAATGTAGATTCTGGTGCAGTACATCTAGAGTGAGGCCTGAGAGTCTCATTCCTGATTTCCCAGGTGATGCTGTGGGTCTGAGGACTAATGCTTTGTGAGAGAAGCCACACGGCCACATGGTACGTGGTGTTAAGGTGGGTGTGTGCGAGCAATCCTAAGACAACCACCTGTCTGTCCAGGTGGCTCGTGTCCTTATTGCCCCCATCGTCCTGCTCCTCGTCTTTCTCCTTACTGTACTGTCACACCTGGGCCTCCCATGGGCACACGGGGGGCACGAGGGCCACAGGCACGCTGGCTTACAGTCCTGTTTTTCCTGTATGGTACTAAGAAAGGGGTTCCAGGAAAGACCAAGGGGGCCCCTAAAAAGAAACCTGAATGAGGGGAACTGAAAGGAGACCACGGCCAAGTCACTTCCTCCCTGGGGCCTGAGTCTCCTTCCGCCTTGGAACCAAGCAGCTGAGTATGCGTTCTATGTGGCTGTTTGCCCAGCCTCCAATAGGCCACTGCCCACCCTGCTAGGTCACGCCTCGCCAGTCTCAGCATCCGGGCAATTCACAGTGGCCTTGAGGCGTCCCCACCAACTCTGATCCCTGCCAGCATTTCCACTTCCTGGCCAGCTGTGACCACACAGGAGTGCTCCAAGGAGCTGGAGACCAAGGAAGCTGTGAGCCTTAGTGCCACGCTCGGCACCAAGACTCTGAGGAGGAGCCAAGCAGCATGTGACGGTCCCAAACCCAGTAGTCACCGCTTTTCCCCTGAGCCCCTGGCACTCCAACCCACTCCTCTGCTACTGCCTTGCTCGTCACAGCCACCCTCCTCCATGCCTGCAGCAACTGCTCAGCTGCTCCCCAGCCCTCCATTCCACTCCAGGATCCAGATGGCAAAGTGATCTTTGCAAAACACAAAGCAGAGGGCAGCCTTCAAAGTCTGCTCTGGCCCCAACTGACTGCTCTGCCCCCTGACCTGCATCCTCTCCCTTCCTCCCTCCAGTCCTGTCAAGGCCCTGGGAGCCCTGATACCTGTTTTCACCGCCAGCCTGCAGCACCCCTCTCACCTGGTGAATTCTGGCCCATCCTGCAGCTGGGGTTTGACAGCCCTGGACAGCTTAGGTTCCTTTATTACAGTTCCCCATGGAGCCATGTTTATTTTCCCTGAGAGAACTTATCTCTATGTGTAATCACATGCTTTTAAGTTTGGGTTTTTCATTAATGTCTGTCTCTCCAGCTGACTGTGAGGTCCTGGAGGGCAAGAACCAGATTTCTGCTCAGGTCGGTTTCCCCAGGTCCTGCACACACCACCTGGTGTATCTCATAAACACCTGTTGGCTGACTGAAGAGGCGCTTCTGAGAACAAACAGAAATGCAGACAGGGAAATCTCAAACTGCAAGCAAAGCCTCCAGGTTTAAGAGCAGCCTTGGAGCTGTGGCTCCGTCACACCAGGCAGGAGGGGCTGCCCGGCCCTGGGCAGCAGCTGGGTGCCGGTGGTGGGGTCTCAGGAAGCTGAGAGTCAGCCGACACGGGCTGGTGGAGAGCAGCATCAAGGGCAGAACTGGCTGGCAGGGCCCCAGGTTCTGCATTCACACACTTGGCCTTTCTCAACATCTCCCTTCTGCCTGCCGGTGGCTCCGCTCCAGCCCTTGAACACGCCCAGCAAGGGTCAGGCCATACCCCAGAGATGCTGTGGGGGGACTGGGAGCCTGAGCCCTGCCGCGGAACAGCAGAGACAGCTGAAGCCCAGGCCAAGCTGGAGTAAATCCCGGATCTGCCACTGACGGACCTGCGGTCCCTGAGCAAGGCACCTCCTTTCATTAAATCTCCACTTTCCCCCATCTTAAAATGGGGGTAACAATACCTCTTAAATAAGACCGTTTAGAGGAGTAACTAAAACAACAAATGCAAAATTCCTCGGGACAGGCTTTGTACCTAGTGGGAGCATCATTTAGTCAGATGATAAATGAAGGAAAGATATTTTAAAATAAATTTGAAAAGCCCTTTTCTGGAGATGCGGTCTATAGATGCAGTTTGGATCTGTGCAAAGTAAGTTACTCCAATTAATCAATTTACTCATCCTATCATACACCCTTGGAAGGAAGACTTTTTGAAATTAAAATGCACATATGCAAAACAACCTGGCAGGGCCCTAGGAGGATCAAATGTGATAATGTATGAGAAAGCACTTTGTAAACTGCGAAGCCCTGTACAAATGCTAGTTGTCCTCATTACTAACATGTTTACAGCTCGGTTGGCCCTGAAATCGCTGGCTTAACCTGAAAGAGAAAAATGGGCAGCTTCCCAGGACTCTGGGGCTAGGCCAGAAAGTCCCCAGAGAAGAGGCCTAGGTTGGGCCACTCCCACCAACCCCTCCTGCACCCCACTCTGTCACTATCAGATTTTCAGTAGTCCACTGAGCTGTGCTGGGCTTAGGCCATCTGTAGTGCGGAGGCTAGTGGGGCACCTCAGGGCCCCGAGGAAATGTGCTGCCCTGTAAGCACAGGTGTCCTCAGCAGCCACAGGTCTTATGGACAAGCAAGCAGGCTGGGAGGACGATGGTAAGAACTAAGGGAAACTAAGGCACACGACCAACCTACCAGAGTGGGGCAGGGTTGGGGAGGGGAGAAGGGGAGGAGAAGAGCCATCACCCCTGTGAGAGCAACTACTGGCATTCTGCAAACATGCTGTAGCCAGAGCTAGCCTCCCCCTGCCCCCGGCTCCACCCCCAACCCCAGGAAAGGCCCAAATCCACAGATTTTTATGTGAAATTTCTTGATTTGTAAGTATAGGCAACTGGTTTTTTTTTTTTTTTTCCAAATGTTCAAAAAACTACGTGGGTCAAGTAAAATGTGTGCAGTCTGGATGCAGCCAGTGGCTCCAGGACACAGCCTTGGAGCTACCATGCCCAGCCCAGGCCTTCTGGGGCCTCTTAGGCCTTAAGTCTCTAATGCTTAGGAGAATCCCAGCGAGCCCAGAGGAGGCTGCCCCTGGTGCCAGGGACTCACCCTCTTCTGCAGGGGCTCCTCGGCCATCCTTGGGGGTGCAGCAGCCATTCTCCACTGCTCTGGAAGCTTCAGGTGGGGTCTCAGCTGCACCCTCTCCCTCTGCAGGGGCCCCGCCCTTCTGCCCCCCAGCGGGGCTCCCCTCTTCTGGCTGGGGCTCACTTCGCTTTTCCAAGTCCCCGTTGGGCAACAGCTCTGAAGGGCCTGAGTCCTGGGCCATGGACGGGGACTTGGAGGTCACCACAGGGTCCTTCGGCGTGTCGTTGCTTTCCACCTGGAATGAAAAAGAGATTTCAGAGGAGGCTCAGATCTCTTTTGGACCAATGACACCCCTGAAGTTCTGGTGGAAGTTATATATTACAATCCTCTGTCCGGAAAACCATTCAGGGTAGGCATTCATGCAAGCAAAACCCTCACAATTTTGCTCTTTCTTTTGAGATACGTGGGTCTGACCTGAAGTGAAGGAGTGTGTGAGTTCAGCTTGACAAGAGAAGAGCCCAAGAAGGTCTGGTTCTGCTCCCCACCTCACCCCGCCCTACCCCCATTTTACTAGGGCAGTATAGGGCTTCCAAGCCTTCTCTGCTCTTAGGCTATCCCTCCTTCAAAGCGAGACCCCATCTCAGAAGATTCTGAACCAACCATACCAATTGTGACAACCCCAGCTAATTGAAGTGGACTATCAGAGTCCACCCAGCTCCTCTCTGAGTCTCTCAAGGCCCAGACTCAGCGACTAGCTGCCTGGTGTGGGGAGGTGGTGAGGGCAAGGTCAGAAGGGGCCTCCCACAGAAGTATCCCTCTGGCCCCACCACCTAGCAGCTTCAGCCCCCTCAGGAGAGCCAAGGCCCTAACAAGCAATTTTCAGTTTCTGCAGCAAACACTCCAAAAGGAAATAGACGTTTTGTTCCCCAAACACGGCTGGCTTTGCTCCATATATAAGCATCACTGCACAGTGGGCAAAGCGCCTTCTTGAGCCCATCACCCCTTTAGATCCTCTTGACCTTCCTGTAAAGGTTCTGAGTTTTGTGATTTGCTCAAGGTGACACACTCTGTGAACAGAGCAAGCGTGAGACAGCCAGGGAAGAGTCCCTTGCTCTTGCCATCTGGGGGGCAAGTGGGCCAGGACATCTCAGAGGAGACCGAGGTGTCCACTTGGGGCAGAAGAGGCAAGTGTGCCTGTGCTCGGCGCCTAGCCATGCACGCCACCCCATCTGCAGATGCCCCCCTGGAAAAGGGCAGGGAGGTGTGAGCTCAGCAAGCACGCTGTCCTGCAACATCAAGTAAGGCCAGTGCCCGTGTTTCCCCAAATGTCAGACATGATGGCTAGATCAGTGGAGGCGTTTTGTCTACTTATAAAAGCTAGATACATGTTATAAAAATTTAAGCCATACACAGGTGAATAGCATTAAAAGGTTAAAAGCTCCTTTTCAATTTCTACCTCCAATCTCTCTCCTACAAGGGAGAGATTAGCTATGAACTATTACTAATGGTTTGGAGAGCATCCTCTCCAGACTTTTCTAGGCATCTGCCATTATGTGTAAGTTACATGTTTGTACATATGTATACACACACATGCGCACGGATTCAGAATTTTTTTCCCTAAGAGTCTCATATGCCTCATGCTGTTCTACAACTTTTTCACTTAACAAGCACAGAGGGCACCTCTCCATGCCAGTGCATATGGTGCTGTCTCGTTCTGCTTCACAGCCACTCAACAGTCTATCGACTGGTTGCGCCATAATTTATTCCAACAGTTGGTGGGTCTTTGGAGTGATCTGCTCTTTGCTGCAGCAACCCCCTTGCACGCACAGCTCTGTGCACCTGTGCATTTCTGCAGCCCAGGGTCCCGAAAGTGCACAGGCTGGGGTACAGAGCCTGCCATCTAACTGTGAGTAATGCTGCCAAGCCCCTTGCACAAAGCCACATTGCTCAAGGGTACCCCAACACCTGGAGAGCTCTAGTTTTCCCAGGCCCTGGACAGCCCAACAATCTCCAAGGCTCATCTGCTCTATGGGTCCAGGACCTCAACTTGAAGCCTGTCTGGTCTGGTGAGGAACTCTGGGAAGTGGCAAAGGGACAGGACCTTGGGGGAAAAAATAGTAAAAACAACACCCAGAAGAAACTAGCCTCCTCCCTGAATGAGGCTCCAGGCACACGGAGCAGCCCGGGGGCGGGCAGAGGACACTCCAGCTGCTTTGTGAGCTGTTCTTTCTGCAGCCTGGGGTGGCATGGGCAGCCCACTTCCAGGAGAAGCTCCCTCAGAGCTATAAACTTGTGCAGTCCTCTGCAGCCTAGGGTGAGGGGGCGCCACAGCAAGAGGAAGAGGCCCTGAGGGAGGCGAGCGAGCTCCCCCTAGACTCAGGCTCGGAGGGCATAAACTGGTGGCTGGGAGCAGCACATGACAGCGGGTGAAGCAAGCAGGCCAGGAGCCCCCCGTGTGTCAGCACCACATACTTCAACCAGGACTCAGACAGTCTTTTCACCTCCTTGCTCAAGCCAAGGGGGCTCCTCCCCAGTGTAGACGAGGTTCAGCCATGTGCTGAGAAAGTCAGCCTAGGCAGCCAGGGGAGAGGAGCACGCCCAGTCCTCACAGCTACCTCGTGTCATGCTATGTCAGGCACCACGGAACCCCAAACCTGGCACTCCCAGAGAGGTTGCTGTGGGAGTCCAGCAAGCCAACCTGGGTTGACGACTTTATTTTTATTTATTTAAAAGATTTTATTTTTTTTAAAGATTTATTTATTTATGCATACAAGCACTGGGGTACAGGCCAGAGATGTGGGGGGCGAGAAGATTCACCACAGAAAGCGGGGAGCAGAACAGGCAGATCAACGGAAGTACACTGCTGAGGGGAGCAGCGGGCACAGCAGGAGAGGTCTGCTGCACCATGTGGGTCCCCTCCCTGGCCGGCAGCAGGGATCGAACTCGTGCTACAGTGGCTGTGGTCTGCTTCATAGTGCGTTGCTTAACCCACTGTACCACCAGGGAGGTCCTAAAAGATTTTATTTATGCATATAAGAGCTGGGGTACAGGCCAAAGGTGAGGGGTGAGAGGATTCACCAGAGACAGAACAGGGAGCAGAACAGGCAGATCTACTGAAACACTGCTGAGGGGAGCTGTGGGTGAGGCAGGAGAGGTCTGCTGTGCTATGTGGGTCCCCTCCTTGGCCACGGATTGAACTCACACTGAAGCGGCTGCAGAAGCTCCACAGTGCAACGCTCAACCCCTTGCACTACAGGGAGGCCTGGCTGAGGATTTAGATCAGAGCCACCCTCTTCCAGGGCTGTGTCCTTTCCCGTATCACTCAGTGCCCCACAGACACCCCAAGTTGGGGCAGGGTCCCAACCCCACAGCCCCAGAAAGCTGCTTGAGACAACTCCAGTGTCACTCACTTCCTGCTGGGGACCACATGGCCTCCTACCAACCTGGGACACACTATTCCTGTTGACTGCTAGCTCCAGACCATAGAGACCCAGGAGCATCTACTTGGAGACCCAACCCAGCCCCAGGGTCCAGATCACACCCATTAAGCACCCTCTCCAGGCCTGCCCTGAAAGACCCCGGCTGCAGCAGCACAAGACATCCATCCTTCCAGAGGTGGTGGACAAGCCCTCTGCACAGCTGCAGCCAGGGGTTAGCTCAGGGGCTGAACTCTCCCTGATCTCACCTTTCCCCAACCAGACCAGCCTCCACTGCCTGCTCTCTGTTCTGCATGAGACCGGGCTCTGGGATTGGGGAGCTGTGTCTTCTGCCGCCACTGATTCTTATTCCGTCTGGCCCATCAAGAACCTCTTCTCCTATCCCCTGAGCTAGAAGGTAACCCTCACTGGCCCTCTGTCTCTGGGGTCCAGGGTTCCAGGGAGGTCAAATCCACCTGGAGGCCCACAGACAAACAGCTGAAGTGACTACCCAGATCTCTGGAAAGAAGCTCCCTAAGGTGTTCCAGGTGAGAACAGCAGATGGCCCTTTCCACGGCCATCCTACCCCCAGCCCTTCACCATTAAAGGGCAGACTCAGGTGAGGAGGGCCCTGGCAGAGTCTCAATATTCACAATCATTCCTTAATGCCCCAAGATTAGGTAGTGCGAATACGTCACTCATAGGCTTAGAGGGAATTTCAACTTTGTTGCATGTCAGATACAACAGCTAAAAATTCTGGCTTTGTCTACTTTTACTCTTAAGTTAGTTGCCTTGAAGGAAGACAGAGAAGGCCCATGCTTCTCATTACCTGGGTGGGGGAGGGAGGTGGAACAGCAAAAGCCCCCAGCCCCTTTAGAAGGCACCACCAGCCACTGGAGGTGAGTTTTGCTTCCTCTGCTTCTCACCTGTGGGCTGGGGGGGAGGCAGGAGATGTGGAGAAAAGAACCAATGGCAGTGGACACCCCTCCAGTCTCCTCCCTTCAGTGGGCGGGGGGGGGGGGCACAAAGNGGGGGGGGGGGGGGGGGGGGGGGCACAAAGAGGGTGAACTGGGGCCTGAGACTGGAGTGAACGCTGACCCTCTCACCCACTGAGCACCTGGCCCCTCCTGCCCCAAAGCAGGCCTTATTCCCAGTCTCCTTGCCCGGCTCACCACCACCCCCCCCACCCCACCCTCAGAATTTACTGACCACCTTCTTTCCAGGCGAGACTCACCCACCCCACGCTGCCTCCAGAGCCTAGCCACTCAGGCCCAGCTCCTCCTGTGAGCGCGTTATTCCAAACAGGAGGCGGCAGGGTTCTCACCCCGCGGCTCTGGCCCCAGAGGACATCTGATGACGTGTCCGGGACACACTTGGTTGCCATGTGGTATGGGGAGGGGTCGAGATGTTGCTGAGCACCTTACAAGAAGCAGGACGGCCCCACAAGCAAGAAGCTGGGCCCCACTGTCAATAGCACTGTTCAAATCCCCGGGCTTTGGGTAGGGACTCTGACTAGGGCCTGTCCTTTTTTTAAGAACCATATTTTTACAATTAGAAAAAAAACCATGGTAAGTATACCTAACATAAACGGAGCATTCCCAAGCGTGTGATTCCGTGACACCGGGCGCACTCACGTGGCGGGGCAAGCACCGCCGCTCCAGTGTCATCTCCCAATTCACACTCCACCCAGGAAACGAAAACTGCCCCTCCCCCACCCCAGCCCCAGGTAACCCCAATTCTAATTCTGTCTTCTAAGGATCTGCCAACCTGTCTCTCTCTCCCTGACAAACATGTGCACACCCACACAAACCTGGACGGGATTCGAGCTGGGCCCTGGTTGTGGGGTTTCTCCACTTCACCCCTGCACCCAGTTCCAAGTCCTTGTATCTTTGGCAGGGTGCTGGTGCCAGTTGGCCTGAAGAAGTGGGGTGAAGTCCTCTCTGGCATGTACGCACCTCCCCCAGCCCACTGTACCCACATATATTTACTTTCACACCCTGTCTCATTATGACACCCTTCACCCTGCACCTAAGGATTTGTTCACTGGTATCACCCTCCAAGACTGTGAGCTTGGCCTTATTTACCTATTTATTTATTTTAAAAAAGGATTTATTTATTTATGCATACAAGAGCTAGGTGCAGGCCAGAGGTATGGGTGGGTGAGAGGATGCACCACAGAGTGGGAAGCAGAACAGGCTGATGGACTGAAACACACTGCTGAGGGGAGCAGCAGGTGAAACAGGAGAGGTCTGCTGCGCCATGTGGGTCAGTTCCCAGGCCAGGGAGTGGCTGCTGATAGCTTCATAGTGCTGCGACTTAACCCCTTGTGCCACCAGGGAGGCCCCTTTCTATTTCTATTCCTTCCAACCATTCCACCTATTGCTCCCTAACCAAGCACAGGACCTGGCATAAATATGCTTATAAAATTAACAAATCTAATTATCACAATCATTCTAATGAGTAGTGTTAAACCACTTTTCCAGGAAAAAATGCTCCCAGGCTTGCCTTAGGTCACACACCTTCAATTGGTAAAGCTTCCAGAATGACCCAGGTATAATGAGAGGCTTGAAAGCACACTCCCCCTCTGGGTTAAATCTCTGGAAAGCCCAACCTCAAATCCTGAGAGCGCCAAGAGAGACAAGGAGGCTTTGATGTGCTATGTGCTTAAGCAGGGCCAGGGAAAGGTTGGAGCAGGCTGGGATGGAGGGGGCTCCCCTGGCAGCAACCACCCCCTTAACCCCTCCCCAAAAGCCAGAGGAGAAAGAAGGAATCTTCTGCAGTGAACCCACTGGGTCCAAGACCAGCCCTCCAGCCCCCACCCTATCACCTGCCCCCCTCCCCCTTTGCTCCCAGTCTGGACCAGACACCGGAACTTCACCCTTGCCTCCCAGAGGGGAGGCCTTGTCTCCCCAGGTGGGGCAGTATTCAGGTTCAAAACAGAAATCCCTCTGGATGTTTTCACATACACAGTAAAAGCCTGGCAAAGAAAAGGTGAGGGAAACAAACCGAGGGAGATGGGCCCAGGCGTCTGTGAGTGCAGGAGCCCATTTCCAAGGGCCACCAGGGAACCCTGCCTTAGAGGCTCACCTGGCTCAGGGCTGCCCCAGGAAGGGGAAGTGTGGAGAGGGGAGGCCCCAGGCAGCCACTCTCCCTCCTCTCTGCTCCTGCCTCTCCCACTGGAGGCCCTGGGGACAATCAGGGTCCTCAGCTCCAGGTGCCTGCCACACTCTCCCCTCTGGTGCTGGGGGCTGTGGCTGAGAGACCTTAGTCCCTGGGAGCAGCTCTGAGGCGGGAGGCCTGTGGCACAAGGGGGTGCTCCTCCCCTCCTCCACAGTGGCCTCACCTTGTTCCCCCTGCTTTTCAACAACCCCCCCCTCCATGTTATCACAGTTGTGCCTTTAGGGCTCTCTGCAGCTCAGCTTCATGCCAGCCAGGAACCCTGGCGTCCAGCCAGCAGCGGCCTCTTGATTAAAGACACACACAGGCACATGCGCAGACACTCAAGGGGTGCGCCACTGCCTGCAGATATCCTCCAGCCGTGTGCACAGAGACGTGCACAGGTCAACGAAATACACAAATAGCCCCCTCCGCTCACACCAGGCCTGCTCATCCCAGCTCCTCCACTCTGAGGGCCTAGCCTGTCAGCCCCCAACCAAGTCCTGGATTTTTCCAGGCTGACTTCAGTTTCAGGAAACAACGGCCAGTGTCTGCAGGCAGGGCAGCCCTGCCCCCAAGTATTGGCATGGGGCCTGCTCCCCGTCTCTGCTCCAGGTCTTCCTGCAGCCCCTTCCATGGCAGCTCTTGGATCTGATTGGCCGGAAATGGCCTTGAGGCGGGAAGAGCAGAGAGGCCTACCCACACCCACTCCCAAAGAGAAGTCCCTAGTGACCTCCACATTCAGCCTTCCTGGGGAGAGCAGAGCCAGGCTTACGACTTGCAGGTGGGGTCCTGACTCCACCAATTTCCTTCTCCCTAATGGGGCAGCTAAAAAGGCGACCAATGGGGTTGAGGGACAGCAGGACAAGAGGCCAAAAGGGCCAATTCTGGAGACTGTGGTCCCGACCCACCTCAGTCCTGCCATTTCCCTAAGCACTTACGCCGCCTTCCCTACTCTTCCCCAGAGATCTCTCTGCGTGTGCATGTGTACTCTGAGAGGACAGAACTTCAGGGCTCAGTGCCTTACAGGTCACTGACTCTGTGTCCCTGCTAACCCCGGCAAGTGAGAACCAACATGCCTGGTGAGTGGCCAGCCCACATGGGGTTCCGCTTCCGGCAGGGATACCTGTCCATCTGGAAGAGGGCCTGGCTCTGCTCTTTGAAGTCAACCTCAAAGGCTTTCAGAGTGAGCTAGAGGCGCCCTTTAAAAAGCCATTATATACAAGAGACCCATGTATTCACGCAAATTGCTTTTGAAGTTAGGTCTACTTTCACCCTGTACCTCCATGCCTAGAGAGAGAGGTTTGAAGGGAACCCACCGTGGACAACGGGGCTCTCTTTGCCTCACTTCATTTGCTTTTGCAAAGTGTCTAGTGGGTGTGCACACCATCCCACCCACTCACCCACCCACCCACACACACACTGGGTTGTGCTGGTTGCCCCACCCGACGTGATTTCACAGCTCTCAGGGCAGCCCCTTTCAGCCTTTGTCTCTGCAGACCTGAGAGCCACAGCCTCTAGCCCGTCCTCTCTTGGCAGCTTTGCCTCCCCTTGATCAGTTCAGCCGCCCTTCTCTGGAACGTTTCCAGCTCAGTTATATCTTCCTGGAGGTGGCAGAAACGCACCAAGTCCTCTAGGTGGGGATGAGGAAAGAAGACCAATGTCAACAACTCTGCCCAGATGCAGGTGCTGGCAGGAACCTGCAGCAGTGGGGGAGATGCAGGTGCAGCAGGGCTGGAGAGCAGCCCAGGGGTCCCAGGGAGACCCCTCAGGTGAGGAGCTGTGGGAATGAACGACTTTTGCTGGTGGTAGCCCTGGAATGTGTAACTCTGGGGAAGGGGCCAAGGAGGGATAAACATGCATATTTTCAAAAACCAGAGAGTCTGGAATTTCATTTAGATGCTTCTTCAGAAAGGCCAGCTTTCTAGCACTGTCGCCAAAAAGGCTCCTGCCCCCCAAATCTGCTCTCTTCTATTGGACTGTCGGAAAAGTCAGGATGCATTTTTGCTTGAAAAACAGAAATATGTCCTGACTTTTCCCACAATCCATAGAATTCTGGGTGTGACTACACTACCTGGTCCCTAGAGTCTATTACATCTCCTTCCATCCCTTCCACAGTGGCCAGCAGCGTGGGCCTTCCGATTCCGTCCCACCTCTGGCACCAACAGGCTCAGGGGTGTTTTCTGGCACCACCTTCCCCCTCCTAGTTCCCAGCATTCTCTTGTACATAACCCGTCATCCTCATGGATGCCAGAGTGAGCTTCTCAAAACCCAGTTCCCATCACATCATTCTCCTCACAGACCTTCAAGGTAAACACGTTTTTTGAGAGGATAAAGTGTAAACCCCTCAGGCTGTCTGCAGACTTACCTCTCCAATCAAGATTGAATGTGTCCTTGAATGAAACCCTTGTCCACTTAGTCAAACCAGTCTGCCTGCTGTCCCGCCTTGGAACAAAGGCCACAACAGCTGTCGTACCCCTGAGCCCATATCCCCCACCCACACCCAGAAAGGTCCAGATGGGAAAGTCTTCCACACTTCCCTTGACTTTTAAATGTTATCTCTAAGGCTCAAGTCAAGTCTCACAGCCCCCTCTCAACATTTCTCCCCTGACCTCCCAGCCTCCTCTGAAGTCCAGACCAAAGCCACACTCCTACTCAGGAGTACTTCATGGGGGCTGAACTGAGTGACTAGGTGGGGCAGCGAGCAGATGAACCTGCAGGACACAGTGACAAGAGAAGTCTCCAACCCCACGAGAGTGGCCTGCCCTGTTCTCACACCTTCACAAACATGAGAAGAGGGGCGTGGGCACAGCACGCCCAGGGCTGAGGCCCAGGGAAGGAGGTACACTCTCAGGACACTGTACATAAAAACAAAGGGGTACCAAGCGAGGAGGGGTCAAGAGTCAAGAGGTTGGCCAGGAGAACTTCTGACCTGGAACCAAAGAGGGGATTTGAGCTCCATCTTATTAGGCTGGAAATTGAGCCAACTCGGCCAACTCGCAATAGTTGAATTAAACCGTACCCTGCCGGCTCAAGCTGCAGTGAAAGGTTCCCCAATTTCCCAGTTTATACCCAAGTCTTTCATTCTGATGTAGGACAGTTATGCCCTCTGGAACTCAAATTGAGGTGGCCCAGCATTTTGTGTTGGAGGTTTGGCCTCCAACTCAGAGTGAGTAACGCTGGCTTGGGGCCGGCTGAGCTCAGTGCCTGCTCTCAGCACCCTCTTCTTCCCTGCCCCCACCCCCTGCACTCTGCCTTTCTGGGATATTCTTAGCAAGAGGTGACCTCAGAGTGCTCCCACTGAGCAAAAATAACCCTGGAGGAAGTTGGCGGGTATAAATCTTCAATGAATAAATACAGTGCTAGTAAACAGGGTATGGAGTCCCGGAGGGCTGGTCACCCCCAGGGTCCGGTGGGCCATGGCAGAAACTGCCCCTTCCAGTGGGTTAGCTGTGCACGGCACAAAGAGCAAAGGCGGTCACAGGGCTGTCTGGACTGGTGACCAGGCAAGAACCAGCTTCCCACACCCTCACTATCACTGTGCAACGGCCTGGTGCACAAGGCCGTGCCTCTGCCTCCCTGGCGAGCCCCTCCAAACCCAGCCTCCCACTCTCGGGCCAGCAGAAACCAGCCCGCACGCCACTATCCTCTCCTCAGGTCACGGGCCCTGGCCAGCCCTCAGGCCCTGAGCTGGGGTGCCAGCTCCCTTCCTAAGCCCCGCCCAGCCCCTAGGCGGCTTTCTGTTTCCTGTTTCTGCTCCAGCTGCAAGCATCCTGGCTCTGAGGCCAGGGCTGCAGACCAACACTGCTGCCTGGTTTTAAGGTGGCCCACTTTTCACTCCTCAGACCACCAAGCCTTCCCCACTGACCCCAGGGCTCCCAGGTATTTGGGTCTATCACTCCCGTTATATTTTCTTTGTATGCTTTTTGGACAGGGTCTACACACTTTACAGCCTTCCCTGCATTCCAAAGTTAATTTAAGGGACGGTGGGTGCCCAGTCTTCCAGAGTGCATGGCTGGAGCGGTGAGGTGGGAAGGGCACTGTGGGCTGGCACACGGGAGTCCAAGTCCCACTCTGCTCCTCTGAACCTCAGTCCTTCCACTGACATGCAAGGACAATAGTGACAGCACCATGAGAGCTGTCCACCGCAGGTAAACGAGGCCTTGTTCCTGCGCCACCATGAGCCTCTGTTAAGGGCCTGTCCTCAGGCCTGGGGTAGACAGGGCCATGGGCGGGCAGGGGCCTAAATGCCAAATCCAATGGAAGGGACAAGTTCTCTCTATCTGCCTTCCAACTATCTGGGATGAAAGGTTAGGTTTTTGTCTAATTCCCTACGTATCAAGAAAAAATGCTTTTGTAAAATGTAAAACCATGCAAGTGGATGTGACGATGGCATCAGCATGGCATGAAAGTTCCAGAACACTTACTCTCAAGTCTGAACAGACAGGGAACAAGTGGTCTCTGCAGATCAGGCACCAGCACTTAGATCTTGTCTTTCATTCTGAGTGTTCATTTTGATTCATATTATAAGCAGGACTAAAGGAAAACCAGCGTGGTTCCCAAGGTCTGAACTGGGCTTCATTTGCTAGACAGGTTCTGACAGCAATGGCATCTGGGCAGGAGACACACCTTGATGTGCAGAGGGTAGCGGGGAGACAGGGTTTCTAGGAAGAGAGGTGGCTACTGAGCACCAGTGAGGGGCAGGAGGGACCCGACTGTGGGAAGCAGACAGAATATTTCAGGTCTTGGCCCACAGAAACGGAGCCCTGCAGATTCTTCAGTGGAGATGTGCCATCAACTGTATTAAGTCTATTTATGTGTGGGCCTGTCTCCAGCACACCAGGCTGAAAACTGAGTCTTGTTTATCTGTGTGGTCTCCTCCTCCTGGTCGGTGCCTGGTAGATGTAAGGTGTTCTCTGTTGAGAAGAGGAAGGGCTGGAGGGGAATGGTTAGAAGGTTTATGGGTGGGCAAGGGGGCAGCCAGCAGGAGTGAGGGGAAGGCAGGCAGACATTTGGGGGTAAGAGGAGGTGAGAGACAAAGGTTTCTTAGCCTTGGGCTGGGGGAATGTGAAGTCACTAGTGGGTGCACGTCATCCCTCCTGGCCCAGCGCCAATGCTGGACATGCAGCTTTGCACAAACAGTGCCCCCAGCCTTTAGCCAGGTTTCTCCTGCTTGTTTGCCAGCACTCCCCGTTCGCACCCACCTGTCAGGACCTGAGCCAAGCTCCCGCCCGTGTCCAGGTGGAACTGGATGACATGCACTCAATTGCTTTAAAGCTCCTTGGTAAATTCAGTCCCAGGGTCACAGCTACACCAGGTCCCCAAGAAGCCCTCCCTGCTGAGCTCCTCTGCCAGTGAGGAGGAGGCCAGGTTCCTCAACCGCTCTATCGAGAGCCTGTGGGTCAGGGCACCATGGGCTGACCCCTGCTGCAATGCCAGCTCCCTGGGGGGCCAGGAAGCACTGTGATGCCTGTTTTCTCTGGGGGTGGTCCTTCTGTTCCCCCAGGAGCTAGGGGTCCCTTTGACAACAGCTATTTCAGCCCCAAACGCCCAATCAGCATTGCCTTCCCCATGTTCTCTCTCAGTCTTGGGGCTCCTCTTGAGAGTTCAGGTGGCTGCAGATGTCACTCAGGACACAAGCTGGACCATATCCAGACTATGACCTGTGGAGGACGTGCTTCACTTCCACCAGGTTGGCCATGGGACTGATGCTAGGCCCCTCCTACCTGAAAAGCCTGCTCAACACCTGCCTGTTGGCCCTTGCAGGCTTATCACACTGCAGTGCTACATTTGGACTCTGCGGTTCGCAAGCACCCCTGGGAGTGGACAGGGCAGGTAATACCGGAGCCATACTTTACCAATGAGGAAGAAGTTCAGAGAGCTTTAGTAACTTGCTCAAGGTCACACAGCAGAGAAACAGTGAATCCAGTGCTGTTTCTTTTGTCAAAGTGAGGTTGCTGTGGTCTCCTGAAGAGGAAGGGTTTGGCCATACAAGGCAGAGCCAGCCTTTGCTGGAGCTCTGGCTCCTTGGTGCTTGAGCCTGTTAGAGCCTCACAGGAGCCTAGGAAGAAAGCATCCTCATCATCTCCACTTTTCAAAAGGCAGTGACTTGTTCAAGATCACAGAGAAGACCAGTGGTGGAGCAGAAAGTTAAATCCAGGTCTGCAAGACTCGATGACAGTGCCTTTCATTCCACACTGGGCCTTTCTCCAGAACACAGGCCGCGCTGACCCTTCGCCCACTCGGCTTGCTCCTTTTCCCTGTCATCTGTCCATCTCCTGCCCCTGGTTTTCTTGCACCCTCTTGCCTCCAGGGCTTCACCCTCTGTGTGCCTTCCCTCTGGGTCCAGGGACTCACAGCAGTGCAGCAAGGGGTTGTGCGTCTTTATTTGCCATCGAGGTGGTGGCTCTTCTCTCCAGTCCCTGGATCGCAGGCTCAGGTGCGGATGCGGGCTAACCTGGGCTCCCACTCAGCCTGGCTCCCCTCCCACTCCAGTGTGCATCTGCTCTCCACCTTCTCCTGCAAGATGCCCATTGGGGAGGGCACCCTGGGAATCTATGAGTGCCCCCCAGAGTCTGCTGCAAACTGGAAATTCCCTTGAGGTCCCTGTTGTCCCTTTCAACTTCAGGTGAATTTTGTGTTCCAATTTATAAAATGCCCATGTTTGCTTTAATATTAAATTGTTTACAATTACTCAGTAGGTTCAATTCCACTTCTGTCCCCGACCCCGGCTCCCTTGCAAATCTTCCAGCAGAATCGGTAGTGGTGCACTGCAGCCCCCAGTGGCAGGTGCAACCACCCCCTCACCCCCTCCTCCCTCTCTTGTCCCTGTCACTCGACACTCTACCCCAGGGACAAAATGCTGTGCTGCTGAGAACATTCCCTTGAAGGGCTGAATCACAAATCCCGAGCTCCTGGCTCCCCTTACCTTCTCGCTCACTAGTTTCCCATTCCCAGCTGGAAGGGGCTAAAAGAAAGGAACCAGCTGTCCTTGGTGCTGGGAAATAGTTACTGCTCTGACTAAGTTCAAGGCGCAGGCCCACAGGCCTCGTCTTCTGGAGCAGTTCTTATTGCAGACAACCCGGAAGCTCCCTCAGCTCGGACGCAATGGTTCCCAGAAGCTGGGACTCGGGGGTCATGCTTGTGGGCATCACTTCCATGGATTTTAAACAGCACCTGGTTCTTCTCTCTTCCTATGGACTCTCAGGTTCCCCAGATGGGGCTAAGCCCCAGGATGGGTGTAAGGGATGGTGGGCGGGAGGGGCCACTGCAGGCAGGTCAAAGCTACCTGCTAGGAACCCACCAGTTTCTCTGGCTGTCCTTACAGAGGGGGGTAGGACTCATTGTCTGTTGAAGCCCTAGCTCTATCATGATCCATAGCACGAGTTTCTGCCTAGGAGTCTCCAGTTTAATGCAGAAATTAGGAAAAGCGTGAGGGTCATTATGGGGTTCAAAGAATGAGGACTGTAAATGAGCTCTACCCTGGAGGGAGGTGCCCCACCTCCCGGTCTCACCATACGCAGTCACTGTAGCCCATACGTTATTGCTCAGAGCACCCACACATGCCTGTGTGTGTGCTGGGGGCTGTCACCACTCACCGGGGGGTGCTTGCGCTTCCTTCCAGGCCGCCCCACCTTCCGCGCAGTTGTGCTGGGCTCCTGCCGCTCCTCCTTGCCACGGGCCTCCTCCTGCTCCTCTCCCTCCTGTGGGCACAGACACAGTTCATGAAGCCAAGGCTGGATCCAGGAGGCATGTCATTATACACCAGGCCCCCCAGGGCTTCGTCTCCCCCCTTGCCCCACCGCACAACCGCTGATTTCCAGGGCTGGACTATGTCACTCCCCCAGGCAGGGATGGTCTTTGACCCCAGGTACTGAAGCCTGAGCCACCTCAGAACCCCACTTAAATATATTCTGTGTGTGTGTGTGTGTGTGTGTGCGCGCGCACGCACGCGCCACTATGCCTCCAGCAGAATCTAGTGCTCCCTCCTGGCACTCACATTTTCTTAACCACAGTCATTATCACATTATCACTCTGACAAAGAATTTGCTTCTGAGAAAATAGTTATACATCATATATCTGAGAAGGAACTACTATCCAAGATCTACAAAGAACTCAGGTGGCGCAAGGGGTTAAGTCGCAGCACTATGAAGCTGTCTGCAGCCACCACAGCATGAGTTTGATTGCAAGCCAGGAGGGGACCCACATGGCACAGACCTCTCCTGCCTCACCCGCTGCTCCCCTCAGCAGTGTATTTCAGTAGATCTGCCTATTCTGTTCCCCACTCTGTCTCTGGTGAAACCTCACCGCCCCCACCCCTGGCCTACACCCCAGTTCTTGAATGCATAAATAAATAAAAACTAAATCTTTTTTTAAAAAGTGGGCAGAACTACTCCCCTCAGCCTGTGTTTCAATTTATATATATGTATATATATATATATATATATAAAGTGGGCAGAACTAAATAGAGATTTCTCCAAAGAAGTCATACAGATAGCTATCAGGCAAATGACAAAGTGCTTGCTGTCACTTAGCAGGGAAATACAAATTCAAACTACAGTGAGGGATACCTCACCTCACTCCAGTAAGAATAGCCCATGTCAAAAGGACCAATAACAACAAATGTTGGAGAGGTGGTGAGGAAAGGGAACCCTCATATACTTTGGTGGGAATGTAGACTGTTTCTCAAAGTATCAAAAATAGAGCCACTTGACCCAGCAATCCCACAATTTGGCATCTATCCTCAGGATGCCAAAACACTAATTTGAAGGGATACATAAATTTCTAAGTCTACTGCAGCACTATCGACAATAACCAAGTTATGGAAACAACATAAATGCCCAACAACAGGTGAATGAATGAAGAAGATGTGACATATACACAATGGGATATTAGTCAGTCATCAAAAAGATGGATTTTTGCTACATGGAACTGAAGTGAGTTATGCTAAGTGAGATAAGTCAAAAGGAAAAGACAAATACCAGATGATTTCACTCATATGTGGAATACAGAGAGCCTAAACAAGGGAACAAAACATCAAAACCAAAACAAACTCTAGAAATCTAGTCGTAGAACTGAAGTTACTGGAAAGGGAGGATGGATGAAAGGGAGCAAAGTGGGGAGGGGCCCAACAGCCCATGGCGGAGGATTAAAGACGTTTTAGCAGTACATCTGAAGAGGTATGGGTCTATACTCCCAAATCCTATACAAATATTGTAAACTATGGTCACTTCAGTAAAAAGAACACAATTAAAAAAAAAAAAGAATTTGGTACTGGATGTCAGTTTATTTACATAAAAAAACTTAGCCACAGGTACCCAAAATTAATGGTTATATACTTAGTGAATCTCTTTTATTGAAAAATGAAAAGCAGTATTAAATTTAGGGATGTATATTAGAAGTATATGGACTCTTGCAGACAACAGCTGTTACAGCTGCTGTAAACAGTCTGTCCTGAGGCCCTTGCGATGTGGCACTGGCATTACATATGCCTGTCAACCCACAGGAGCATCACAGGGACCATGTCTGGGCTTTCTTGGTACCCCTCATTCACTAAGTGCTGAATCAGAAGTTTGGTTTTGTTACCCCTTACCCTGTAGCTGCTCTAGCCGGGCCTTGCAACACTTGTCTCATGGGGCTCAGAAGACCGAAATCTAGAAAGTCCTTTTGCCTTGCTCCTCCAGCCTGGCCACAAACCACACTCAAGGCCCTTTTGAGTCAGTTATCTCCAGCATGACTAATCACAAGCAGAAACAAGGCTGGAAAAGGACCCTGATCCAGCAGAGGCGCCAGCACGCCCCGCATGAGGTCAGGAGTGAAGGCGGTTTCTCAGCCCTTCCCAGGGAGGACGCCAACCCCAAGTGGGGCTGGCGGTATGGGGAAGAAAGGAAGGGTGAACAGGTTCCCGGGGGATTTCATCAAGAGGGTCCTCCCCTTACAACTCGACTTTCATTTTCTGTGATTTCAAAATAGCTTGTGGCTTGCCGCATTAATTTTCAGGTGATGGTGGGACACGCAGATGGAAACCCTCTGTGACCATTGTAGACATTACGCCAACGGAAGAGCGGCCCCAGCCCTCCATCTGTCTGTCCACTTGTGGCATGTCTGTGGGCCAGGCCCGTCTAGGGAGATTCAGGGACATGGCAGCTGAGGCTCTGGGAGTCTCAGAGATGCAAGTGGAAGAGGAACAGACACACCAGACCCGAGCACCAAGCGGGGTCTATGGTCAAGGTGGAGGAGCAGGAGGAGGATGCCAGAGTACTGTGGGGACGAGGCAGGAAAGAGGCGCCAATCCGGGAGTCGGAGATGCAAAGATGCCGACGATAAAGCGGCTTGGCTAGGGGTGGCAGCAGTGACCTTAGCACCGTCTGACACGGCCCTGATGACCAAGGAGCTAAAGAGAGTTTGAAGAGCTCAGCTGAGAATGATCTAGAGGAGAAGGCAGGGCCAGGGAGCACAGTGCCCATCTGTGGACACAAGCGGAGGGTTCAGGGTGGAGAGAGAGAGGCTGAGAGAAGAACTGAAGAGCCTTGCCCCATGAGGGGCCAGGCCTGCTGGTTCTGAGCGGTCTTCAGAGACCCCACAAACACCCCTATTTAAGAAAAGATCACTTGGACACCACAGAGAAGTCTGGGCAAGGCAGTTTAATATTTGTGAAGGTTCCTGTCCCATCTACACAACAAAAACGAATTTCAGGCTGAGACGGTATCTTTCATGTCCCCACCACTGCAGAACGGGCACATTGTGCACACTCTGACCAGCATTTACAAAACAATCAGAGCCGACATGAGGTCACGAAAAGGCACAGGGCCTAGAACAAACCGGTGGGGTCTGAGCCCAGTTTGTCTACTTGCTAAGTAAAGGACCAGTCCCTCTTGGGCTTCAGTTTCCTTGTCCATAAAATGGGGGTATCCATATGCATTAAGTGTCAGGCCTGTTACAGGCACTGGGGACTCAGCAGTGAACAGAACAGAGAAGGGGACAAACCTTGTGTTTATCTGCCCTTCGGTGGTGCCCACTGCCCCCAGATAAGAGGGCTCTGCCTCTGACACTAAACAATTTCTTGAACAAACCGCATTTGTCAGAAAAGAACGTATCTGCTGTCCTAACGTTGGTTCTGAACTCATCAGAGGTGAGAACAGCAATCAGAGCCCCTGATCATTAAAAGGGATCATAGTACCAGGCCCAGATGGCCCAGAAACAGTCACCTGACATTTCTGACTTCCCGTGGCATGTGAAGAAAGGCTTGGGAGGGGGGTTCCTGACCAGCACCCCATGCCATCTGCAAACTTGCTGTAATTCCTCACCCAGGCGCTCTGCCTGAGGCATAGGGGGTGTCAACATAGCTTCCCCTGTTGCAGTTCAGTGCTACACACCCCAGGAGGAAGGGGGGAATCGCCTGACCCCCCCCCCCCGAGCCTGGTGTGTTGACAGTGCAGCGATCAGGAGGGCAGGCTGCAGGTACCAGGCCTGTACGTCCAGCTGGCATGGGGCTAGGTGCTTTATGCCCTGTCCAGCATTCAGGCCCAGGTCGCGCCTGTAGAAACCAAGTCTCTGTGACAGCGGGGTCAGTCCTCACATCCAGGTCTGAGCAGTAGAGGCCCAGGCCCTTCTTGTCAGGCATGACTTAAAGTATGTCCTTTTTGGCCAATGTACATTCTTCCACGGTGAAGCCGCAGTCGCCAGCAAAGAGGACACCTCCTGTCTGGGCTGTCTGAGTTCCCAGCACAGCAGTGAGTTTGGGGGGTCACACACCAAGAAGGGTGAGCAGGTGGTGGTGGGGGCAAGGAGGCGTGTCAAGTGGCTCATTCCTGAATCTGCTGTGGGGCCTTTTTCATTCAGTATCTTTGCTGATGGGTCAAGCAAAGAATGTAAAGTATGCTTATCAAATCTGTAAGCAGCCTGAATTAGGAGGCATCCCTAATACCGGGAAAGGGAAGAATCTGATCCTCGGTGACTTAGAGCAGCTGGGGGAGCAGTAAAAAATTCAGCAGGAAGGGATTCGAGCCCAGGCTCGTTTCTTCACCTGTCAAGGGGGCTGAGTTATCAACCCACCAGTGAGGGTCAGTGAAGGGATGGGGGATGGGGCAGAAATTCAGTTGGGTGGGCTTTGGAAGGGGTCTAACCTGAGTCTTACCTTCCTCACTGATGAAATGGGGATACTAATATCTTCCTCACAGCAATGTTCTAATTACCTGAGGTAACACTGAAGGCTGACATGTGACAGTCACTCAAGAATTGCTAACCCCCTCCTGATCAGAACTACCCCCAAAGTGCACCCTCCCTCCCGGCCCCACTGTCTTCCCATGCCACTCCCAGCTTACCACCCTGCATATGCAGCTGTCACTCAGCCAGACAAGCCCTCTGCTGGTGCTGCAGCAGTGAGGGCCTCAGGAGCACTGGAGCCCTGATGTGTCCAAAATGCAAAGCTGATTATGTACTAGGCAGAGCTTACGCCCTTGCTGAGGGGCTTCCCGGGGGCCTCCAGGTCCAGGCCAAGCTCCTTTGCCTGAGTGAACGAAGGCCCTCACGACTTAGCCGGCTGCTGTGGTCTCCTCTCCATCCTGCTTTCCTCCCGCCCTGTGCAAACTGACTGCACCAGGTGCGAAGGCGGCTGCGTCCCTCCCCAGCACCTTCGCATAAATACCGTGAGTCCCAATCACCTTCCCTTCAGGTTGGCCAGCGAACCCTAGTCCTGTTCCAGCCTCACTTCCTGGATTCCCTTCTCCTGGCCCCCTCCTCTGATCACCTCACCTCACGAGAGCCCTTGTCCGCCTGCTGTCGTCCTGTCCTGGCCAGGCCATGAGCAACTTAAGGGAATGTGTGTCATCCACCTTGACATTCCCAAGGCCTAGATGAGGCTCCTGGCACAGGGCACGAGTGACTTGTCACACAGTAGGTGTTCAATAAACGAATCATCCAAGCTGAGAGAGGCACACATGCCAGCTCTCTCAAATGCAACCTCTCATGCAGGAGGCTTGGTGCTGCCCTGGGTCTCAGCTCCAAATCAGGAAACAGGATGTCGAAAACATACTTTCTAGGCTCAAACATAATTATGTCACCTTACATTCACGTAACTCTTTTCAGCTTTCAAAGCACCTTCACGTTTGGTGGCCTGTCCGATTAGGTAGCTACGATCAGCCATTCTAAACTTTTGCGTAATGGTTTGACCTACATTTTCACATGGCTCACTGGGTGGATTATTTCAAGGCACATACAGCTTTCTGATGAGCTGAGCTAGGACAATGACGATCTCTCACATTTGTACAGCCCATGGTAATTAACAAAGCACTTTCACATACACCATTTCCCTTCACTCTTGCACTTTTCAGAAAGCAGAGCTTTCCAACTACACAGACTGCAACCTGAAGCTCAGAGAGTTATCTAATGTGCAGACATTAGGGAGCCAGGGAGAGAGGACTTCAGAACTCCATGTTAGATCTCTGGATTCTCAGCCCAAGGGTCTTGCCCCGACAGAGGCAGTGGCTACACCCTCCCATGCTGACACACATGCACACACACGTGTGTACACATATACATACACACACGAGTACACACATACACAGGGGAAAAGTCAGTCACTGGCATTTATGTGCACACACGCATACATAACTGTCTGGGGGTCCAGGTTTAGACACAGAACCCCTCCTCTTAAGAGAGAGCCATCAACCCAGGCGCTCACCAGAGAGGCAGCCATATATGCTCCCTTCGCGGCACACACCAGATGCTTCTGCCTCAGTATCAGCAGAGCAGCTGTCTCAAGTTGGTGCTTGAGTAAGGGGATGAATTTGCCAGATCTGCTCAGCCACCTGCCTGGCCCCTGACCCTTTCCCTGGGTCAAGAAGCGTGTACAGCCTTGGCTGACTGGCTGCTTTCTCAGGACCTGGCTGTGGAATTCAGTGAGAGGGACTGGCCTCTGTGCCAGGGGTTCTGGGCCATGGGAGGGCCCGATTCCTAGAGCCACAGCCCCCATGCACGTACCCCCGGCTACAGACTGTGCCATCA
Source organism: Galemys pyrenaicus (assembly GCA_019455555.1). Classification (NCBI taxonomy): domain Eukaryota; kingdom Metazoa; phylum Chordata; class Mammalia; order Eulipotyphla; family Talpidae; genus Galemys; species Galemys pyrenaicus. The sequence continues at coordinate 1,687,765 of JAGFMF010011433.1, forward strand.
GGGGCACCAGGAATCACCTTTGATGCTCACACTTCCACGCAGCCCTCAAGAGGCCCCCACTTTGAATGACTTCACTCACCTCCACAAAGCTCATCAGCCCATTTTTCATTAGTCAACAATATTCATTAGCTGCTTAGTCAGCTTCTTATTATAACTATAGTGAAAGCCTCTCAAAAGACCGTGCTCCCACAAGGCAGCAGCCTTATCCTGCTGGCCCCTCAAGTTTCCAGAGCCCCTGCCTCCTGGAGTACCTGCACACACAGGGTTTGTGCACACAGGGGACCCACACAGAGCAGGCAGGGTACCTGCACACGCAGGGTTCGTGCATACAGGGGACCCACACAGAGCAGGCAGGGAACCTGCACACTCAGGTTCCTGCACACAGTAGGAGCTCCAAAAATGTCAAGTGGCTGGAAATGGTCATGCCTGAGGGGTTTCCCAGGCCCTCCTCTGCGGCCTGTGTGCCACACTGGGACCTCAAGTTATCCATGGAGACTCCAGCAAGACACCTCTGCCCCCGTTCTCACTCACAGTACACAGTAGCCTGGCAGGTGGTCACAGAGGCAACTGTGAGACCAGCCCTGTGGGTGTGCTCAAAAATATTTATTGAGTATCTACTGTGTACAGCATATAAAGATAAGCAAATAGGGAGCTCAGACAAGAGGGAAAGATGTGCTAACACACGAGTGCCTGACACTGTCCGGGGCCAGAGGGAAGCAAGCCCACACAGCCATCTCCCGGAACCCAGGCCCACTCACACTCTCTCCTTCAGCCGTTAACCCAGGCTCTGCAGTCTACCCCTGGGCACCCTTCTTGATAGAGGCAAAGAGTTCAAGTAAAACTACTTCGTAGCATGTGACCTTCCTAATGCTTAACCTTAACCTCGCTAAGCCTCAACTCCTCATCTGTAAAATGAGGAGGTAAAGACAGCAAGCCCTTCCCAGGTGACAGTGAAGATTAAGTAAGTTAATTGCCAGGTAAAGGAAACTCCTTTATAGGCCCTTCCTATGGATTCTAAGTAATGGCCCTAATTGCCCTGTGGTGCTCCACAGAAGCAGCTGCAGGGCATGACCAGATACCAATTCAAGCGCCAGGAAAGAAGGGTATCTCTCCCATCCCCAGTCATCCTAAGATACCCACTCAGCTTAGTCCCCCGCCAGGCCTGTGGGCAGCGATGGGCCACAATCCCAGACTGGCCAGGAGGGTATGAGGGACCTGAGGGACCTTGGACCCAGCTGCGGCCCTCACCTCATCTCTGAAGGTGGACAGCTTTGCCCTCCAAAGTTAGGGCTTCCTGCCACTTGCCTTGGCTTTGCTTCTCTTTGATGGGAGAGCGGAGACAGGAGTGCAGGCCTGCCTATACCTACGAACCGGAGAGAGGTAAACTTCCTGCGGCCTGTGGGTTCTCAGTGGACTTTACGCACACACCATTCACCCCTCCTGAGTTTTCCACACTCTCCTCTATGCCCCTGTGGTCCTTGGGGCTGCAGTGGACCTAGGCAGATGGGTAGGTAGGTCAGTAGGTAGGCTGACAGGAAGAGAGATCTAGACAAGTTCTCCTAAATAAACTATGACTAATGTAACACGTGCCAGGTCCCTGAGCTCAGGCTACAAACCACCCCATGTAAGCCTCTCACTGCTCTGCGGAGGGCACCAGCTGAAGCACGCCAGAACAGAGTCAGACATGGTCTGTCTCCAGAGCCCGGTGATTCCCGCTCAAGGCTGCACGGGCCGACCGTAATAATACCAAACTCAGAGACCCCAGTGCTCAAACAGGGTCAGCTCAGGCGTGGCAGCGCTGATGTGCACTGCGCCCGAGAGGCTGCAGACCCCACCCATCTGAAAAAGGACATGTCATCTGACAGGGGTGTTCCTGAAGAGGGCAGGAGAGCTGCTCCTTCTGTAACTGCTTAGATGGGATGACACTTCAACGACCCCTTATGACTCTTGCACAGCCAAGAGCCAGCTCTAAGTGACCCTTTGGGCACTTGAGGGCAGTCAAGGCATCTTTCATGAGGTAGAATGAAGAGAGCCTGCCTCAGAAAGGAGTTGTAAGAATAAAGCAAGATAATGCAAAATGGAACTTCACAGAACGCTGGCAGTCAGCACTCACTGCATGTTGGCCAGCGTCTCCCAGGCCAGAGGAAGGGGGGACACAAAATCAGGGGCCAGTTTAGGCCTGGGCTCCTAGCCAGGTGCCAGTTTACATCTGGGGACCTGAGGGGGTCCTTGAAGCCACAGGCTTGGAATGTTCTTGGTTTCCTTTCTTGTCCCTCTACCCTCTTCCTCCTCTCCACAGCAGCCGGCGCCTACCCCACGAGGCCCTCTAAGCCAGGACTGCAGCTCCCCACCCATCTCCCACAACGCCAGCCCCCTCCCTCTGCTGCGGTCACATTCATCCAAAGCCAGACTCCTCCCCCCTTCCTAAGCAGTCATCTTCCTGCGCACCACGTGGATGGCACGATGGAGGAGGCTGCAGGAGAGGCTGCTGGGCAAGTGCCACGGGCCCTGCACACACACATCTTTCTTCGTGTCTCCTGACACAAACGTGGCCCTCTCGCCCATCGCCCACAGCTCTGCCCCCGCCTGCTTGACCCTGGGCTCTGGAACTGCTCTCCAGAGCAGGGTCTCGCCTGTCCTCACTTTCCTTTCCACTCTGCTCACACATTCTTCCTGCGCGCCTGCTCTGTGCTAGTCCAGGCCCTAACAATTCACGCAGGGCTCAGCCGCTGGGGACGTGCCCTCCAGGGGTGGCAGTGGGCTGGGGACCAGCCACACAGCACTTCTCACTGTCCTAGGCGCTAAGGCTAGGCCCCATCGCTGGGCCTCATCTGATTCAGCGCGTCTGGGGTATCTGTATTTCTGGGTGCTACTGGTGTTGCACCTAGTGCAACTGGTGTTGTTGGTCTAGGGGATCAGATTTTCAGAAACGTTCGTCCGCTAAGAGCTGAAGTAAGGGCTCTGGTTAGATTGGAGAGCAACGCGGGGACAGGCACGCAGAGGAAACAGTATAAACAAAGGCCTGGCCGCTCCAGGAAGTAAAGGGACACGGAAGCTGGAAGGGCACGTGGGGCTAGGCCAGGCAGGAGGGGGGGAGGGGGAGAGGGGCCAGTGGGAGGCCACACCCCTTCCCTCCGGCTCACCAAACAGTTCCTCTGTGCCAGGTGCTCCTGGCAACTCTGCCAGGTCCTTCGGGCTGCAGCCCAAGCCTGTCTTCCCTTCTGCAGCTATGCGGCCGCGCTGCCCCAGGCCTGGCTTTCACAGGCAGCCGTGGGCGGCTGTCAGTGTCTCTACCCGCCCCTCTCCCCGGGCAGCTCCCCCGGAGTGTGCCAGGTGAGCTAGCATGCGCCCTGTGGGCTGGGCGGCTGGGCAGAACGCCTGCTGTGCCCCGGCCCCTCCATCAGAGGCATCTGGGACTGGGTGTGTGTTTGTTGCTGCTTGAGCCAGAGCAGTTACTATGGGTCGGTAATAATAGCAGTCATAATCCCTCATAATTGGACCAGACTTTGCTGTCTGCAGGGCACTTCCCTGCCCATGACCTCATCTGACTTCCACACTACCCTGTAAAACAGGCGCAGCTAGAGGTAGAGCCCCATTTCACAGCTGTGCAAATGCGAGCCCAGAGGGCCTGGAGTCACAGCTACAGAGCACGGCATCCTCAGCCTGGGACCTGGCACTTCTGGCTCCTGGCGAAACGCCTGATCTGCCCTGAACAGAGGGCCCAGGCGCGGCTCTCAGGAGGTAGCGGGCTCTGCTGCCCAGGGTGCAGCAATGGGAGGAGTCTGACTGTCCCACCTTCCCCATGTGTGGGAGGAGCTGACCACCAACTGCAAGTGTATGGAAGTGGCGCTGTGTCAGCACCTAGGCGGGGAGGGGGCAGGTCACCTAATCCAACAGTGGAGCAAAGCCAGGCTCACAGAGGGGAGGGAATTATCCAAGGCCACAGCTGTCACTTGAGAGCACAGGTGGCGGCAGGTGGCCCCAGCTCTATGGTCACAGGAGGCATCCGGGGTGCAGATAGCTCAGAAGGCCAGAGGGATAACCTGAACTGTCTGTTCTTCTTCCATGGGGTCAAAAAGGGGCTGAACTGCACCCCTATGAGCCCTGCCCAGCGGCCACGGCATGCATTTTCTCCCCAGCTAGCTGGGTGCATACCCTCGCAGCACTTTGCAGGGTTCCAGGCTGGGAAGTTAGGCGTCTGGGCTCCACACGCATGAGTATGTGTGTGTCCGCAGCAGGACCCAAGTGGGGAGGGGGAAGGCTCTGATCCAGGAGGCAGCGATCAGGCTCTCATCCAGATCTGCTGCCAAGTCCCAGGCTCAGCTCCCTCATCTATAAACTAGGGCCGCCTGTGCTTGCCCCACTTGTGTCAAGGGTTATCCCCAACAGATCGAAAACAGAGCCACACTCTAGGACTAACCCAGCCCAGGACATGGCCAAGCCCACTTGGAGGCGGTGAGCAGGGAGAGATGGCAGAGCTGCCCCAGATGCGCTGATGTTCCTGAGTGCTCAGGGGGCCCGCGTCCGAGCCGGCTCCAGAAGGGCGAACGGTGCCCCATGAGCACGCCCTGTATTACCAGACAGCACCCAACACCCCACCCTGCTCAGGGGAAGGAGAACGTGCAGGAAACCGTGAGGACAAAGGGACAAAAGACAGCACACCCTAAGAAGGCCCATGGCCATCATAGCTCCCCCAGAAGGGCAGCAGTGGAGTTCCGCCAACAGAGGGAAAACAGGGGCCAGGTATTGGACAAGGGTGCTTGTCCTCAGCCCGCAGAGGCCACGGCCTGTCCCGCTCGGAACCCAGCAGGGATCAGCTGTGATGGCCTTTGACTGCTTTGTGCTCCTCCCGGAGTTCAGCAGAAAAGTCACCCCTCATGGGGCTGTGCAGACAAGGAGGTCACCTGTTCCATGATCAGTGGTGACACACAGAGCCTCAGGCGGGGGCGGGGGCAGGAAATCACCACATTCACACTGGTGTTACCCGGCAGACTGCAGTGTGCCTGAGTGTCTGTGCGGGAGGGGTAGCCCACCTGCTGGCAGCCTCGTGTCTAGCAAATCCCCAGCCCCCACAAAGCTTGTCTCTGGCTCCCAGAAGGTAACGAACACTAAAACAGGATGCCAGCTAGTAAGATGCCAACCCCCAGAGGGGTCAAGGCAGCGCTCCTCTGCAAGGCTGACCCCTCTTGACCACACAGCTTTGGGGATGCTAAGAGCTTGGGTCCCGGAGCCTGACTGCTGGACTCGAACGCCTACTGAACCACCAGGATTTAACCTCTTCAAATCTGTTTCCTCACAGCCAGAGTAAGATGTCAGCTCTCCCTGCGGCCTGTGGGAGACTCAGCACACCTGAGCTGTCGTTACTTGGAGAAGGGCCCTTCCCTCACTGGGTGCCCGAAAGGTCAGCTGCTCACCTTGCGGTCCTCGTCCCGCTCCGGAGCGGAGCTGCTGGTGTCCCCGGGGCCGCTGGAGGGCATTGCGGGCAGCTGGGTGGTGGGAGGCAGGCTGGGGCTGTGCGGGGCTGGGGGCTGCCTGGCTTTGGGGAAGGAATTATCGTGGTCTTGGTAAGCGAGAGTTAAAACTTAAACATAGATCCTGGTTCTGAGCCCTCCAGTGAAACTCTGCCTCAGGCTGCCTGCGACTTTTGGCTTCTGATGGCTCCACCTGTAGGGAAAGAGAAAAAGGGTGAGCAGGGCAGGGCATCCTCAAACCCAGGCCCCAAGTGACTCCCTACACCCCCTGAAACAAGGCCTTCTACCCAGGGCCACAGTGGCCTATGAAGCCTACCCTCCAACCTCGCTCTTCCCAGCTCACCCGGCAACTCAGACCAGCCCAGCACCCCAGGGAGCAGGGAAACTGAGGCAGACTTGGCTGGCTGGCACAGCACCTTCTGATTTCCCTCAGGGCGCCTCCTGCCTCTGAGGCAGCAAGTCTCCCCAGGCCTCTGCGTTGCTGTGGTACAGTGGGTGCCACTTCTGGGACTTCAGCTGCCTCCCGCCTCCTCCCTTCTCTTCATTCATGTCTGTTCTTTCCTTTGAAAGCTTTCCACACCCTCCCTCCCACCCAACTCACCCCCCTGGGAAATCCCAGAGGTCCCCAGACAGGCTACATTTTCCTTCTAATTTGTCCTCCCCACACGCCCCCACCCCCACCCCACTCCCACCACGTGGAGGAAGTGAGCTTCAGTCACAGGATGTAGTGAAATGAATGTCACCTCACTTTAGACCAGCGCCTAGACCCGAAGAAAGCCGAGGCTGAACTCAGGCTGTGGCCAGGCTGAAGGCCTAGGTTAGAGTGCTGTTGAGAACCCGCCCTGGGGTAGAGGCCACACTGAGGAAGGAGGTTAGGCTGCTCTTGCCCCCACCCCATGAAATGGCCCCACTTGCCTTGAGAAACTGGTGGGCTTGAGGGGGCCCTACTAACCCACAAAGCTGAATTTTAGGGGTTTTTCACCCTCCCTGCTCAGGTGTGGGCCTCAAGCCAGTGAAATAACAAAGCCTGCCTCAGGCCTCAGTTGGGGGTGGGGGTATTGCAGCTTCAACTCTTCACTTAGAAACAGAGTTCTGCTCCCCACCCCCCAAGAGGAGACCTGGCCAAACCCCTCCAGAGTGCCAGGGATTGGCAGGAGAATGAAAGTGGGAGGCAGGTTGGATCTGGGCCCACCCACACCCTTCCCCTTTTCAGTTCCCGGTTTTGCTTTCCCCAGCTCCCCCTCCCTCTAGGGCCTCTTCTCCCATCCCCCTCAGCCAGGGCTCCCTGGAAAACCAGGAACCAGAGAAAGCACAGGCTTGGGTCTCCCAAGGGTGCAGCCCCTTCTCTAGGGTGGGTGCCTGGCTAGGAAGTGGGTGGCTCAGTCCTGGCTCTGCCCCTGGTGTGGAAGAGGGCACTGGAGCCACTTGGGGCCAGGACAGGAGGGGCGCCCTAAGTGGAAAGCCCAGACAGAGGTGAGCCCAGGTGTCACACACACACACTTGGAAGTGTCTTAGCACAGTGCTAGGCTCCTTGCACGTCTGCACCCACATACACAGTGAGCAGATGGCAGCAATAAGAGGAGCCGCAGGGTCAGAACCTGTGTTGAGTGCATGATGGGCCTTCGTCACTGGGCGCTACTAATGCCAAGGCTCTCCCTAGTGCACAGTTGAATCTAAGGCTCTACAAGTTGAGGATCTATCCATATTCCATGTGAAGGCGGAGGCCTGAACCCAGATCTTCGACTCTAAGGCTGAGGAGGTCTCTATCAAGCCTGGCCCCCCAATTTACACCACCACACAAAATAACTATGAGGGCCCACTAGAGACCTGGTCCAACTCAGAGCCCCTTGAGGCCTCCAGCTGCCATCAGTGACTCCCTTCACAGCCCCCTCAGGTGTCAGCACAAACATCCCCAACCGCCCCCACATCAAAACCTTCTAAAGGATGTGGAAACAAAGAGAGGCAGAGTCTAGCGGGAAAGAAAACTGACCCCAAAGTCAGCAGAGATGGGTTCTGCTCCTGACTGGGGCTTCTCTGGCCCCCAGTTTCCTCATCAATGAAATGGGGGAGCTGGGCTAGATGAGTGAAATGGGGGAGTTTGACTAGATAATTTCTGGCATGGCTGGGCTCTGCCCTGCCTCACGATTGGAGGCCCCAACAGCAAGGAGGGAGGGCAGACAGGCTGGGACATCTTCAGCAGCCGCAAGGGTCCTAAGTCTGAGCTTAGAGACCCAAGCACAAAGAGATGGATTACCCCCACCAGATGTTTGTTTCAAAGTGCCCTAAGGTCTAGAAATATGCAGGAGACTTCTATGAGGAAAAAAACCACTTTCAGCTTTTGCTACTGGTTGCCAGTGAGAAGAGGAAGGAAGCAGGAGGAAAAGGTCACACATGACAAGGCGTTGACCCCAAGTGGAGACACCCCAAAAAGGAAAGAAATGCTCTTCCTCCTCCCTCCCCCTCCCACCCACCCACCCACGTAAGACCCTGATGTCTGAGCTGCACACACTATCCTCACAGCAAACTCTGCTGACCTGGGCCAGCCTTCATGGGCCTTTGTGTTACTCCGCAGACCAATGTGTCAGTGAGAGTCCCTCAAAATCACCCAGGGTCATCAAAAACCACCCAGCACACAGCTGGGCAAGCCACGCATCACAAATCCAGGAGCCCACTGCGAGGGGCAGGGTCCAGATTCTGCTTCCCACAGCGCTTCCCATCTGCCCTGGCCCTGCCCTCAGAGCTTCCTTCTCTCAAGTAGCCCAGGCAAGGGCAGTTCCTGTCCACCACAGGGGTCCTGTCCTAAACCCCAAGCGCAGTCTAGCACCAAGGCTCCTGATACCAAGACCTCCTTCCCACCCAGGCCTCAGTCCACACCATGCAAATTGGCACCAAAGAAAAATCCTTGCCAAGCACACTGCGCCCATGACCAGCAGCTTTTATCTTCCTTATATATTTATTCTCCACAGTGGCCATGAATAATATTTATAACAAAAACTTAAAATTTTTTTAAGGAATCCTGGATGAAAATGTCTCAGTATCACAACTGGCAATGGTCACCATCATCATGATTTCCTTACGAAACTGTCATGGGGAAAGGAAAGGGCATGTCAATATACACAGCAAATCTACTACCTGCTAAATGCAACTTAGGAGAAAGGCTTTTCTAAAAAAAAAAATCTATCTATCTATCTATTTATTTATTTATTTATTTATGCATACAAGCACTGGGGTGCAGGCCAGAGATGCAGGGGGTGAGAGGATTCACCAAAGACAGAGTGGGGAACAGAACAGGCAGATCTACTGAAATACACTGTTGTGGGGAGCAGCGGTTGAGACAGGAGATGCACCATATGGGTCACCTCCCTAGCTGGGGACCAAACTTGTACTGCATTGGCTGTTGATAGCTTCATAGTGCTGCAACTTAACCCCTTGTACCACCAGGGGTTCCCTGGAGAAAGGCTTTTAAAGAAGATATAAAGGCACTAGACTGGGATGCTCAAGAAATGCAGAGGTCTGAAAAACACACTTATGAAGCCTGATACATGATAGAGTCCTTAAAACCTGCACTCCTATGTTTACTGCATCACTTTTTAACAATAGCTAAGCTATGGAAACAACCTAAATGCCACCAAACAGATGAATGGATCAAGAAGATGTGGTATATATACACAATGGAATACTACTGAGAGATCAAAAAGGATGCCATTTGCAGCAACCTGTATGGAGCTGGATGGGATTATGCTAAGCAAAATAAGTCAGAAGGAAAAGGATAAATATTGGATGCTTCACTTATAGAGGAAATACAGGAAAATCAAACAAAGGGTCAGGAAAAAAGACAAAACTTACAAACTGACCATAGATTTGAGGCATACAGCAGAGGAAGGGGAGGGAGAAGGGTCAAAACAGGGAGGGAAGACCACTAGGGACTATGGTGATGAACCCTGGGTACTATGTGGTGGGCTACACTTGTGGAGAGAAATCAGGTATTGTACAAAAATGAACAATGACATAAGAAAATAAATTAATTGGGGCTTCCCTGGTGGTGCAGGGGTTATACCAGTGCTATCAAGCTATCTGTAGCCACTGCAGCAGGAGTTTGATCCCCAGCCAAGGAGCTGACCCACATGGCGCAGCAGACCTCGCCTGGCTAACTTGCTGCTCCCCTCAGCAGTGTATTTCAGTGGATCAGCCTATTCTGCTCCCCTCTCTGTCCTGGTGAATCCTCACACCCTGCACCTCTGGCCTATACCTCAGTTCTTGTACGCATAAATAAAAATAAATCTTAAAAAAAAAAAAGAAATTCATTTAAAAAAAATTAAAAATATATATGTATAACAGGGTCCTTCAAAGACACCTGACCTGATGGCACCAGGTACCTCCAGTGAGGTGATGCAACTGTGAAAATAATGAGGACTGAGTGAAAGAAGTAAAGTCCCCAGATCCACCTCACTCTGCGGTCTGAAGGTTTATTCTCTGGAAAGCACGAAGCCGGGGTCTTTAGGCAGAGTTGACTGGAATAGGGGGCGGGCGGGGGGAGACAGAGAGAGAGGAGAGCATGAGCCAGTGAAGGATGAGCAAGAGCGAAAGAGTGAGCAAAAGCACCAGAGCAAGTGCCAGAGCCAGGGTTGTATACCAAAACCAAAGATCATTTACATGCTAATGGTAAGTCCCTCTTGCTATCTCTTCACTGTGATTCTAGAACACTGGCAGCCAGATCCTGGTTTTCTCTGAAGAACCTAATTGGTCCAAAAAGAAAAACTTGAGATAAAGATGCTGGCACCAGAACTCTCAGGGTGTCAGAATGACTCGTTCAGGTCAACCTATGTTGGTCCACAAGGCAACAAGCCCACCACTATCCTCAGTTTTCAATCAGCTTTCTGACTTCTGTCTTTAATCCTGAAAGGAAAACCAAAGAGAAGCATCTCATTTGGAAGAGAGACAGAGATAAATCATCAAAGCCCAACAAAACACAACTTGGAGGAAACAGACTTTATGCATACAGAAGTTACTAATTTCATGAAACAAGAAAGTGATGCTATTAAAAAAAGAACATTTGGAGAACAGAAAAGGAACTCATATGAATGATACTAGTATAAATGCAAAACTCAATAGAAAGGGTGTACTAAAAAAAAAAAAGAAGAACAGAAAATAGGACAGGATGAAAAGAGAATTAGTGAATTGGTCCAAAAAGTTCCACATGTGAAAAAGAAAAGTTGCAGATAGAAAAAAATCAGAGGGGTGAACATTACCAATGAAATAATCCAAGAGAATTTCCCAGAATTGAAAGACATGAGTTGCCTGTTTGAAAAGGCCTGCTGACTGTCCAGTATGATGGAGGAAAAGATACCCACACCAAGGCACAGCTCAGTGAGATTTCAGAAGAGTGGGACAAAGACTCTACAAATTTCTAGAGAGAAAAAACTAACCCATAAGGTTTCAGGAATCAGAATGGCTTCAAACTGCTCAATGTAAATAACAAAATAAAGCAAAGGATCAATAGCCTTGAAATTCTTAAAAATAAAAGACAAACCAAAGGGATCATGGGGAGGGGGGGAACGGGGCGGATAGAGACCGGGAGGAGGGCATAAAGAACACAAGGGACTGAGGTGATGGTGCACGGATGAAATGGTGGTGAAAATTCCCTGGGGACTACAGATGATGTCAAATATGATTAAATATATCTAAATAAAAAAGACATGTTGAGCACAAAAAAAAAAAGAAAAAAAACCCTTTGCTCAATCCAGTCATCCTGTAAGTATGACAGCAGGACAGACATTTCAGACAGAAAGGTTCTCACGCTCCTTTCTTTCTCAGGAAGCACAGAAGGATGTCCTCTAAGACACAGGAGACAAGGGAAGGGAATCTCTGGATTAGGTGAAAAGAGGCCAGATTAAGCAATCGAGGCCACCACAGAGAGCTGAGCTGTGTGACTTGGGACATTGGCATGTTAACGGCTGCCATCACCAAGCCCTCTGCTGTTGACTTTTTTTTTTTTAAAGATTTGTTTATTTATGTATACAAGTACTGGGGTACAGGCCAGTGGTGCGAGGGGTGAGAGGATGCACCAGAGACAGAGTGGGGAGCAGAACAGGCAGATTTACAGAAATACACTGCTGAGGGGAGCAGCGGATGAGACAGGAGAGGTCTGCTGCGCCATGTGGGTCCCCTCCCTGGTGGGGATCGAACTCATGCTGCAGTGGCTGCAGATAGCTTCATAGTGCTGAATTAACTCCTTATACCACCAGGGAGGCGCCTGCTGAACTGCTTTTCACCTGACAAAGCTGCAGGTGTCATTAGATGTTCCTACTCTGCTATTTGATCACAGGAAGTGAATGGACTGGATGTCCATGGATATTTTTCCTGGACAATGTGTTCCAAATGGAGGAGTACACCAAGTGAGATGAAGACACAAGATGCAGAAAATGGGATCTCCAGCCAGAAGCATGGCAAAGGAAAGGCTAGGAAGGACCACAAAAGGAAGTCACAGAACGGTCGAGCACGTGTCACACACCTAGAAAGCAAGGGAGTGGGTAACTAAAAAAATGGAAATGAAACCTGTAATACTTGACCACCCTTGTGGAAAGTAGTATAGCAACTATTAGAAAGTGTGGCAGGAATTAGCAGAAGGTACAAAGAAGCCAGATGAAAAAGCAAGGTAACCACTAACTTCAGGAAAAACAAAAAGAAATTATTACTATAAGTACAATATAAGGTTCAGCTGTGAATAATTCAACAATACAAATTTTTTTATCTTGAAGTTTTAGAAGTCAGATGTCCAAAATAGCTCTAGTCACTGGATTAAAATCAACATCTTGAAAGGACTGTATTCTTTTCTGGAGTTACTAGGGAGAACCCATTTTCTTGACCTTTTCAGCTTCTTGAGGCTGCTAACATGTCTTGGTTCCTGGCCCCCTTTTATCCTCAAAGCCAACAAAGGCCAGTCTTCCTCACTCATTACTCTGACTCTGCTCCGATCACATCTTTGACTTTCCTGCCCTTGTCATTCCTTTCTAAGGACCTTGGTGATTAATCTGGGCCCACCCAGATAATCCAAGAACATCTCCCCAGCTCAAGGTCCTTAACTTAATCAAATCTCTGTAGTCCCTTTTGTCACCTAAGGTCATATATTCACAGGTAGGGGATTACAGTATGGCCATCTTTGGAAGGCCATTAGCTTGCCTATGTGCATCTGTACATACAATTTCTGAAGGAATACTGGTAGAGTACTGTTAATTGCATGCCTACCACAGGAACTATTTAGGAGTATTGCTGGAGAGCAGAGAGGTTGCCATGTGAGAGAGCAAAATTTTATCTACTAAATAGTAAATCAATGGAAAATGTCTAAAATGGTAGAGTCAAAAATATACACATTACTCAGAAACATGAGACGTGAAATTGCTAGAAGAAACAGCTAAAAGTGGTTTACCTCTGAGAAAAGGAAGAGGGTAGGAGTGGGCAAGAAATAACTGCATTGGTGAAGAGATGTTAGTACTACTTGACTTCTTCAATTATATGTGTGCACTGCTGTGGGGGAACTATAACTAAAACTTGAGAGAGTGGGGATGGGAATGAGGGCTTTCATCCCAGCTGCCACCTCGGGTTGGGTTTGACCTCTGTCTTCTCTTCTGTAACTGAGTGAGCAGTGAAGGCCCTTCCACCGCTGTTGCTATATGAAACCATTACATCCCACAGAATAACCATTATCAACAACTCACACCCACACAGAGTTCCATCACCAGTCATAGAAGTGGTACCTCCCTCCCCACCATCCCATCCCACTCCTCACAAGATATTCAATTCTCCAGATACATCATTTCCCCAGGTCCATCCCCTGCACAGCAGGGCGAACCTCCTATGCGCTCCTCCCAAACTGCCCTGGTCCCGAACCACAGCCCTGTTCATGGCCCATCTTAACCATCTCCTGGAGTTTTCACGCCTTCCCTGCTGCAGCAGCACGCACACCCCACCTTCCTCACCAACCCGACCCCATCAGCACCCCAAGGTGACCAGTCCAGTCTCACCTCCACACTTACTCTAATGAGCACCAACTAGACAGTCACCCTACAATCTCACCGCACCATGGGTGTACATAGAATGATCCTCTTCCACCAACAAAATCAAAATTTCCCACATACCTAAATCCTTGTTCCATCAAAAACAATCTCGATGTTGTCACCACAAGAGCCCCTTCTGCTCCGTCTCAAGTCCACTGTCAGAATTGCAGGAAAATATGTGACCATCTTTCTTCCTTCCTGAAGGAAGTCCTGAAGTTGACTTTGCTCCTAGTGGAATTCGCCTGTTTTGGTCCATCTACCTTCCCTCTAGAGTCGCTCGTAGGGTTTTGGTGGTGCTTGCATTGACCCCACTCCTCACTCCAGTTAGAGAGGAGCATGTGACCAGGCTGGGCCAATCGGAGGCTTCCTGGGAACTTTTCTGTGAGTGTGATGGAAAGATGCTAATGTGGTAGGCTGTGAGTCAGGAGCTGGGGCAGCTGTGGGGACTGCTTGTCTGAGAACAAAGGGATGAAGACAGAGGGCTAGGACACTGAAGACTCTGTCTAGGCCCATGGGTTCAGCTGGACTTCAAGGCAGGGCAGGTCCTGGCCTCTCAGTATGTGGGCCTCGGTGTGTCTGGGACGTGTGGTCAACACTCTTGACTCACATGCTAAAATCTCCACCTTTTCAAGTCCTCCCTGGGAGATTGTGTGTGTTCAAATCCTATACTTACCAGCTGTGTGACCTGAGGCAAAACTACCTCAGTTTTCTCAGTTGTAAAATGGGGGATATGGGCTGATATAAGAACTGAAATGAAATGTATTTTGTTTACAAGTGTGCCTGGCACAAAGGAAAAACTCTGTAAGTTCTAAGCATTATTAATTCCTGACTGTCCCAGCCCACGGCTTCTCTTGTTTCTTGAAATCCCTGGGTGCCCGTAAGTGTACATAGTTCAAATAGCAGCTTGTCTTCATTAAGTTCCTACAACGGGACAGCACCTCTGAAGAAAGTTTTGCCATTTCAGCATCTTTGTTCACACACTGCCCCAACCCTCTGAAGTGGATACTATTTTTTTTTTTAAAGATTTATTTATTTATGCATACAAGCACTGGGGTACAGGCCAGAGGCGTGGGGGTGGTGAGAGAATCCACCAGACAGAGCAGGATGCAGAACAGGCAGATTGACAGAAACACACTGCTGAGGGGAGCAGCGGGCGAGGCAGGAGAGGTCTGCTACGCCATGGGGGGGTCACCTCCCTGGCCGGCAGCAGGGATCGAACTCGTGCTGCAGTGGCTGCGATTTGCTTCATAGTGCGTTGCTTAACCCACTGTGCCACCAGGGTGGGCTCAGTGGATACTATTTTTATCCCTATTTTCCAGATGAGAAAAATGAGGCAAAGAGATGAATAGGGGCCTCCTTGGTGGAACAAGGGGCTAAGCACCGCACTATGAAGCGTCCACAGCCACGAGTTCAACCCTGGGCCAGGGAGGTGACCCACATGGCACAGCAGACCTCCCCTGCCTTGCCCACTGCTCCCCTCAGCAGCATACTTCAGTCAATTTGCCTGTTCCGTTCCCCACTCTGACTCTGGTGAATCCTCTCACCCTCCACACCTCTGGCCTGTACCTCAGTTCTTGTATGTATACATCTTTTTTAAAAATGAGAGAGGTGAATAAAGCTGCCTAAGGTTGTATAGGTAGGACACAGTGGTGCCAGACACAAATCCAGGTCTGTCCACCCTCAAGCCCAGAGCCTTCCACAAGATCTGGACCCCTCACAACTATCACATGACAGTTGCAGACATATTAAGTCTGGACATGGATTGGTCAAAAACATTTTCCAGCTAATCTCCCTTTCCTGGTTAGGTAGGCCTGTCTGCAGTGGGGACAGGGCTGAGAAATGGGGGGTGGAGGGCAAGGCAACCCTCTAATCACAGTGCCCTGCCCAGGGCAGCATTCATCTGCTCATTCATTCAAATATGTCCCGAGCCCCTACCATGTGCCAGCTCTCATGTCGGCCTCACAACAACCCTACAACACAGATGAAGTAGGTTCTATGGAAGGAGAAACTGAAGGTGAGAGAGGTTTATTACCTCTCCAAGGTAACACAGAAAATCCCAGGGCAGGTCCATCAAACGTGAGCCAATGCTGACTTCATAAAGGAGCATGAGTTCCAGGTGTGGGGAGTCAGAAGTCCCATCACGGGAGTAGGTGGGGCATGCCCAGGGGTTAGGAGCACAGGGTGGCCAGGTGGAAAGTCCCCATGAGGATCCACAACGTGGTTCCCGGTGTGGCCAGCTGTCTGGGGCAGCCATGAACAGGGTCTGATTCTGTCCTCCCCAGCAGTGGCCAGTGGAGACCGTTCTTCTCCAAAGAATGGTCTACACTGGCCAGCTCCAGCACCGCTTCACTTTCTCCCCACTTGGCCCTTTCTTCTTGCCCCCCACCCCATCCCATCCCTCTGAAACCCTCCAGAGGTAATGAAGGTCTTAATTTCCAAGGGACACCATGATGGTTCCACCGGAATATAAGTCATCACCTGGCTTATCTCGACATTTTATGCCACTGAATCAACAAGTGAAAAAAAAAGGAGCTCCTCCACGAGCTGGAGGGACTGCTCCTAACTACCAAGGGGAAGCTGCGGTGCTGGAACACCAGAGAGGCAACTGCAGCCCAAGGGGTTCTCAGGTAGCTCTGAGGAACATGCAAAAGTAAGATTTAATGGGAAACGACAGCAAACAAACAAAAGCCAACAACAGAAAACTGAGTTTTCAGCTCTTCTGAGAAGCAAGGTTTGGATCCTTCCCCCAGGTAACAGCAGCCTGACCTGCTGAGGCTCCAGCTGAGTGCAGAGGAGATGCAGGATGGGCCACAGGAGAAGGAAACCAGACATCAAATGTGCCTTGCAAACAAACACATAAATGAGAACAGTGGCAGTTTTGCATATTTTCTATTTACTTGATAGAGATGTATATTTGTATATGGTTGTCACCAATTCTTTCCACTATTTTACATACAAGTTTTTTGAGGCCAACCTTATAATTTAGTCAAGAGGTGACAATTTTCAGTGGGACTGAGTTTGAGGAGTTACTCATGTAGACAGCAATAAAGACAGTGATTACTGGCACTCCTCGTTCGGGGAAGAGGGTGAGAACTTCAAGAAGGAGCATAGCTGCGTCTTAAGAGGGGGACATAAAACTATTTTGTAGTTGAGAGGAGCTCAAATGTGTGTAAAAGGGTGCAAATGGAAGTAGCCGTGAGAGGAGACTATACCAATTAATTTACTCATCCTCCATCATCTGCTCTATGAAAACGGAAGTGGGCCCTTTATTATTTTCTTTTGTGAGCTGGCAAGACATTGAACTGTGTCAGCAGAGGGCACCTGGGAGACACTTCAGTTGTTTTCCCAGATCCCCCTGTTCTCATGGAGAACTCCTACACTGTGCACAACCTTTCCAGAGTCAGATCCTGCTGCCCCCGTGGCTTCCCTTGTGCCCAGCCTCATGCTAGCAGTATATGGCAGTCAGCGGCAGCCAGCACCCCCTTTGGGTAGTTTAATAACAGTATGCTTCCAACAAAGCACTTCCACAAGATCAGCTCTTCTTGGGACCCAAAAGGATTGATTTCTAGTGAGTTCCAGAGAGCAGGTTTCCAGCCAGTTCTGCCAACATGGCACGACAGTGGCTATTCTGCCATCCAGGGAGCCATGGCCATGCCCTCTGGTCAGTCAGAATCTCAGCCCTGGAGGGCCTCTTCCTTGGATACTGGGAGTAGTGGCTGTTCTCATATCTGCTATTTCTGTATTTTGCGGAGTTCTTACTTCTCACTAGTCAATCCCTTATCCTCCCAGTCCCCATTTCTGGTTAATAACTCCTTATATGAAAAATCTCCTGTGCAGGTTACTATGTGATTCCGACTCCTGAATGGACCCTGACTGACACAGACACCCAGAGATTCAAAAGGCTCTTCCTTGGTCCTTGAATTCAACTCCACATCTTTCCCAACTAGCCACTCTGTTCCGTCTGGGCTGGCTGGTCTCCTGTTGCCCCTACTCACCATAGGTTCCGCTCATGGGTCACACTCTGCCTTCTGCTGTATTCTAATTCTCTTCATCTGAGATACCTGGCTTAAATCTGTGAAGCTCTCCTGCTGCAAGGAGGTCCTTACTCACTTTTATTCACCTCTGTTCATTTTCTGGACATCCCCCACTGGATGACTTGCAGTCACCTAAAATCCTACACCTGTAGACCCGGTGCCCTGTGCTTCCTCAGGAGCCAGCTCCACCTTCTGGCTGTTCTCTGCCCCAGTGCCGCAACCCCAGAGAGAACTCAGGTCCCACCTTCCTTACCTGTCAGGCCCTGACCCTGACCCATACCCTCTGCATTGCCCTTTGTACCACAGGTCTACACCCAGCAGTTATTCTGTAAGGAGTCTTCCTGCTCAGATGTCTCTACCTCCTATGCCAGCCTCTCCGCCGAACTCTTCCATGCATGACTTCCTCAGCCAAAAACCTGTGATGAGTATGTTCTCAAAATATGTGCAGTGATAGCTGCACAACTCTGTAGTCATACTAAAAACGATCAAATTGTACGCTTTAAATGGACGAATCGCATGATACGTGAATTACATCTCAAAGCTATTATTTTCAAAAACCTCTGCTACCAATAATTTTCACACATAATAAATCTAAACTCTGGTCTGGTCTTACATCAAGGCTCACTATAGTATCACCTCAGCCTGCGCCTCTCCCAGTTGACCCCATCATTCCAGGGCCGGCTTACAGCCCTGGTTCCCACACTGTGTTTATGCTCACACCATTCTCTCTTCCAGTAGAGAACCCCCTCCCCAAGAGTCTGCTTAGCAACCCCACCTCTCCTTAACACCTGCCCAGGGGTCTCTAATCCCATTCTCCTGTGTAGACATTAAGTTTTTTATCTGTAGGTGGATGTGTCTGTTTCCCCATATAGATGATGTCAGAGTTTGTCTGGCACCTTACTGCCCCCACGCACCCCATCAGCCCACAATTGGGTGCCCCTACCCTCCCAGCCCCCTGATTTTCCCTGTTTCGGGTGACCCTTGAGGCAGAGAGGACTGTGTGAAATCACTCCCAGGCAGCTGCAACATCCCCAGCACAGTGCTGCGGTGCCTAGAGTGACCCCCCACAACCCCCATTCTGGGGGTCGCTTGGCAGGGCTCCCCAGGGCACTGTGCCAATGGAAAGGCCCTTTGTGGGAGCTCCCAGGCTCCTGCCCCCTTTCTCCCAGGCCAGAATGTACACCTGCTGTGGGGCTGGCAGCCCCCAGATGCACAAGACAAAGTGGGTAGTGAAAGTTCAAGGTCAGGGTGCCAGCGAAGCACAGGAAACAATGGGAGGGACTAGGCGCTCCCCCTCCAGGTTCTTACCAGCCGAATTCCAGGGGTCTGTGCCCACTCTCTTCCCATTTCATCTGTGCACATGATCCCCCACCGCACTGCCAACTTTTCCCAACCGACCATCCAGCTGAGCCCTCCCAGCCCAAATTATGAGGACCCCCCCCCCCACAAAGGGTCTTCAGGGCCTAGGAGCTACTGTGGGAGCACGCACACCTCCTCTCACCAAAGCAAGCAGTAGCCCGCTGCTACTGGAACTCCCCACTGGCTCCTGGCTTGCTCTCTTCTCACCCTCCACCTCAACTCAAGCCAAACCACTTGTGGAGGGAGTCAAGGAGAGGAATGTCCTAGGATGCGGGCAGAACATCCCTGAATCACTAGCCCTTGGCCAGCAGCCCTGGTAGAGTTGTTCATCCCTTCAGTCCTATGTCTAAGTGGCTCAGCTGGAACCCACCTCAAACTGGACGTAGGCCTCACCTTCCCAATCTGCACAATGGGTGAGTCAGAGTCCCCACCTCACAACACTGTTCTAGAATAGGAAAGAATCCAAGCTGAGTGTTTAGCTCCATGCCCAGCACAATGGTAGACACTGAATATTTTTTTTAATTATGTGATTAATTAGGTTTTGTGAAAGGCCAATAAAGTGTTCATAGTGTTCAAGTGTTAGATTCTGGCTTAATACCAAACCCAGGAGCAGCTCTTGCTGGTCCTTGGAAGGGCTCCTGTGGCCTGATCCAGAGTCCCTACCCAGCTAAGGTTCCTGAGTCTTCCTCCAATCCTCAACTCTGACCCCCTGCCATGAAAATGGGTAACTTCTTTTCCAGAGTCCTTCAGCCTGTCACTGAGGCTATGGGTCTCTCACAGACACACACAGAAACACAGATGTATGTGTGCACACGGCCACAGATGCACACAAACAGACATGTACGTGCACAAAGACCCACAGACACAATTACACACAGATGCACTTATACACAGACACACAAAGACACACAGAGACTGACATATGGCACATATACACAGACACACAACCACACACACAGCTGCACATACATACACTCAAGCACTGAAACATACACATACAGATGCACACACAGAGATGCATGTGTACACACACATACACACAATGACACTGGTACACACACGTATACACACTCCTCTCCCCCTCTAAGCTTCCAGAACCTGGAGCAGGAGGATCCGGGCGGGACCTCCCCCGCACATGCGTAGCACATTTCACCTACAGCATGGGCCAAAGAGGCATTTGGAAACCAGCTTGGGAACCTCACAACCATTCATAACATTGTTCTGAGAGAAAATACAAAACATTGCCCTATAAACAAACATTTGCAATAGAATCCCTCCAAAAACTAAGAATTGCCTGTGCTAGAAAACTAACAGAGCAGGAAAAGAAAACCACATAAACTTAGTTTGCCTCTGCAAAATTAATACCAATTACAAAAACATTTATGTGAACTGCTTATCATTTACACCTAATTACCATACAGCACAATTATGCATGTCATTAAAGATATGCCAGATTAATTACGCTGTACGTCTCATCTCATTATGCCACCCACCCTCAGTCCAGCTATGCCCAGGCCCCAGAGCCCTCGCTGCCCCCTGTGACCCGGGTACCAGACCAAACCAGAGAGACGCTGGCTGGTACTTGCAAACTGTGGTCACCGCCCCACACCACGCCCAGCCACGGATAGGCTGCCTGCTGCCCAGCCATCTTTCCGCCAGGGCTCCTCTGCCTCCCACAGGGATCACCACACAGCCCAGTGGCCGCCAATGGGGGTCCGCGCACAGAGAAAGCCCTGCCCAGGGCAAGGTCACCCCCAAGTTCGCCTCCCAGACCTCTCTAGGGCTCCGCACGGTACACCCAGCACAGTCCCCGAGGTGCCCGCCCAGGCCCTGGACTGTTCAGGGCCTCCCCTTTCTCTGTCCACATGCTCTCTCCTCTGTATTAAAGGGAGACAAGAACTCCCACCCAGCTCGGCAGATGCACTTCAAATAAACTGGGGTGACCCAGGGATGGGCAACAAGAGTCAATGAAACACGGTAAATGAACTTTCCCAGGAACAGGAACCCAAAACTGACCGAGAGAACGCGCCGGACATACCTTCGGGAGCCAGTCACCACGGCCAGCACGCGATGGGACCGAGGGAGCACGCATGCGCACCCCCGCCCCAAACCGGGGACACTCGGGGCTGACCTTAATCCTCAAACACCTGTGACGTAAACAGCATGCGGAGTCTTCTAAAAGACAGACATAAAAATCCAAGTTTAGGGCAAGAAGCTGTGCCCTAAACGAAACACAAGCCTGTACATCACCCCCACACTGCGACGTCTACCCTGCCGCAGGGAGGCGCCGTGATCAGCCGCCTGAGGATATAGTTCCGGGTCGCGGGTCGGAGGTCAGGGGTCGAGTGGGGGGTGCGGAGGTGAGGCCGGTTGGTCCAGCACCATCTCTGGCCCAGGACCAGGCCACGCTGCCTCCTGCCTCTGCTGGGGTTCGATAATGCTGATCTGGCTCACATGATTTTTCTAGAAATTCTTTGTAAACAGCCCTTCACGTGACACACAGAAGATTCGGTGCCTTCGTAGAAAACAGGTTCATTTGTTTTCTGCTTGCTCATCAAAACTGCTGTCCCTAGCCGAGCTTACCCCTTCTGTCTTGCAGAACCTGTCTTTCAGTAGAGGGGGGTCACATCCCCTGCCTGAGACCCCAGGTCATGAAACTGGGAGCAGAAAAACAGGGTCAAAACCTTGAGGTTCATCTTTCAGGGTAAGTCCTGAAATGCAGAAGCCCGGCTCAGGCCCTGATATCTGCCTGTGAATGCCCGGTCAAGCCGTTTCTCTCCTCATTTATCTGCAGGACTGGTCTACTAGTTATGAAATAAAATGCTCCTGCCTTTCTAATCCAGCACATTGGACTCTGGGATGCCTTGGGCCTTCCCAACCCCAAGCCTTGTGACACGGGCTTAACTGCCCTCACTCAACTCCAACTCCATTTCTGCCTCCAGGAAGCCCTCCTGGATCTCTCCCAGATTCCCTCCAGTAGGTGCCCTCCCAGTGGATAGCATATGCACCCAGGCTGAGGCAGAAACCAAGTCACTGTTGACTCCCTTCATCCATTCTCTGTTTCCTAAGGTCCCCCCACCCAAAGCACCCCTCCTCTGTGCCCGCACTACTGCTTCCTGGATTAATACACCAGCTTGCCACCATCCTCACCTGGCCAATTTCTCCCCTTTGATGCCCAAGATGATGCTCAGATACAAACATGGGCCTGTTACTCCTGGCCTAACACTTAGCAATGGACAAAATCGCAGCCCTCCACAACCCACCCTCTAGCCTCACACCCCATCGCTCAGTCATATGGGGCCCTTGACGACCTGGCTAAATGTTCTCTGCCCTTCCAGATACCGTTCAGATGTCACCTCCTTTAAAAGCCTTTCCTGATCATTCTCTCCCTCCCCGCCAAGAAAGAGACCTCCCTTCTCGGGAGTGCCTGTAACGCTCTAGGCACACACTGCCAGGGCTCTCTCCAGCCGACCACACGCAATGGCTGCCGGACCCCTTCTCTGTTGCAGACACTGTGAAGACCAGCACGATCGCTTTCATCTTGGCAGCCAATGTGTGACACACAGTAGGTCTTGAATGAATGAACATTATTTGTGAGGGACTTCTGACGGGAAAACTCGAGAGCTGCCAGGTCCACCTACTTGGAGGCCTGCATCTCCCCACGGCTGGCCGAGTTCTGTGAGTCCAGGTGGCACAGAGGATGTTGACAGAAGGAAAGGCAGAAAACGCAGAGGCAACTGCCCAGGCCCCACTGGGCGCCCCAGCTGAGCTTTCAGTACCAGGCAGGCCTTAGGGCCACCACCAGTTGGGCTGGGAGGCGCGGGCCTGTGAGAGATTGGCAACAAGCACCACGTTGTTGCTGGTAATAAACCATTAGGAGCCATTGCTGCATGCCAGCTGCCAGGCCTGGCTGTGGTCTGGACTCTCCCATGCCTCCAGGCCAGGGGCAGAGCTAGCTGTGCCAGTAGGCCTAGAACCTAGTAAAAGGCCACTGCCCACCTGACGTCCAAGGAGACTAGAGGGCAGAGAGGGTGAGCGCCCAGGCTGGGGTTCTGCTGGCTCCCCAGTAGGCACAGACTCTGAAGCAACTGATGGAAGAAGTGTTTCAAGATTAAAGGCCTGGAGATCAGCCGGCCAGGGCTGGAGGGCTGGGAGACCAACCAACCAAATCCTGGCTTTGCAGAGGAGGAAGCCAAGGTCCAGAGAGGCTCACCTACTGGCTCCTGAAAAGCTGACGTGGAGCAGAGTGGGGAAATGAAGAGAAAGCACCATCTTTATGTCTGTCACTCTCCCATCCCGCACCCCAGTCCAGGGTCCACTGGGGACTCGGGGGTCATTATCAACCTGACTCCCCTTTCCTTCATCCCAAGGGGTGATGGAAGCAACAGGTAGCATTTAGGGTCTTACAGGCTTTCTCAGGCTCATCTTACCTGGTCCCCTCATGTGGCCCTGCAGAGACCTCGCTTAAAGAAAGGAACCTCAAAAAAATAAAGGAATCCAGACGTCCAGAGCACCTACTACGTACCCCACACACCCACGTGGTGCGGCTGCTCTCATAAAATACCTCATTTGATTCCACAACACCAGTAAGATGCAGATGCCACTCTTTGCCCAATTCAGAAGAGAACTGTGGCTGAGAGTTGTTCAGTCTGGCGGCGATGATCTCTCCTGCGCCCTGCATATCTGTCCCTGCAGCCTGGACAACGGGATGTCACAAAGGACTCTGCGCTTGCTCCCAAGGTACCAGCTTCCTGTCTTAGTTTGGGATGGGCAGAGCCAAATAAGTGCACATGCCCTTTCTACCCTTTCCCATGCCTGGGAGGACAAGGGGGGTAGGCTCAGAGGGGAGCTCTAGAGGGGCACCCAAGGTAGGGGGAGAAAGTTGGACAGCGTGGACACCATTGCCAAGCAACAGGCAGAGTATTTGTATCTGACCCTCTGCCCCACTATACCTGGTCACCTGAGTCACTGCCACCTGCTCAGGGGCCCGCAGATCAGAGCTGGGCCCAGTTAGAGCCCACGTGCTGGAGGAGTCCCCTTCTCCAGCCCCTCCCTCCCCAGGCCTTGCCTCCTGAAGCCCCATCTGCCCATCTCTGCATGTGGCTGTCCTGTGTCTGTGCTATGCCAGGGCTAGATCACTGCTCGTCACCCCGCCAGGGCTGCAGTTATGCCTCCAGTTCCAGAGGAACCATCTGGGTCACGAGAGCCCGATCAGAGGGCTACCTGATGGGAAGGTCCTCAGTGATGAGTTACAACCCTAGTCAGAACTGTAGGTTTCACCTTCCTATAAACCTAACTCGTCCACGGCCCCTAGACTCTGCCAGGGGCAGTCCTCCTGGGGCCTATTTTCCACTCTTACCCACCCCCTACTAGCCCAGGCCTTTGCTGGGAAGCTTCAGAGTCTGCAGAATTTCACCCTACAACCTTTCCAGAAAAGACAAGCGCTGCACCGCCTCATCCTGTGCCATCAGCCCCAAGCCAGTTTCTGATCCATTATAGAAAAGTCCATCCTCCAGCCCTCGGCTGATTCAATGTTTCCCCAAGTTTTTATCCAGAAGCTTTAAAAAGGTGTAGTTTTGGGCCTCCCTGGTGGCGCAGTGGGTTAAGCAGCGCACTATGAAGCAAACTGCAGCCACTGCAGCACGAGTTCGATCCCTGCTGCCGGCCAGAGAGGGGACCCACATGGCTCAGCAGACCTCTCCTGCTGTGCCCGCTGCTCCCCTCAGCAGTACTTCCGTTGATCTGCCTGTTCTGCTCCCTGCTCTCTGTGGTGAATCCTCTCACCCCCCCCACCCCCCGCCACACCTCTGGCCTATACCCCAGTACTTGTATGCATAAATAAATAAAATCTTTAAAAAAAATAAATAAAAAGGTGTAGTTTTATTTTTATTGTTGTCAAGAAGAAAATAACACATGTGGTTTTACCTTTTTTCAAAGATTACAAAAATATATAAAGTATATAAAGTAAAACGGCAAGCTCGTTGTTGACAGGTTTGCTGTATGTCCTCCCAAAGGAGCATGCACGTGAAGTCTACAAACTGTTTGCACGTACTTTCAAGGCATGAAAAGATGAGACTGCACTGTACCCTGCTTATTCTGGCAACCCACCACCACACCCTGGGCTTCCAACGCATCAGACAGACCACCTCACTTCAAAGGCTTCGGGGGAACCTAAATAGATGCCCCTTTACCTGCGAATTTATTTACTTTTTCAGAATCTAGAAAAGTAATCACATAGGTTTATTGAACCATTTCTTCAAGATGCCCCTTCCCAACAGGATTGCTGCTGGAGTGTTGGGGATCCCACCTGCCTGAGTGGGAGGCACCCCTGCCTGTCCCTCTCAGGTCCTCTGGGGAACCTTGGAGGGGGCATGTTCCCAGTCTCCACTCTCCCAGCGTGGTGTTTCCAGGCGCCTACCATAGCCATGTAGGACCCGCAGCTCAGAAAACCACGGAGGGGACCCCCCCAGCGCACAGCTTGCCCCATAGGCATCTTTTGGCCTTTCAAGTACGGTCCACTGGCACGCCATGATCCAGCTGATCTACGAGGTCTGGAACATCTGCATCCACCCCCATAGTCACCAGCCCAGGGGCACAGAAGAACACTAGACTAGAACACACCCAGGACTGTGAGAGGTGGTCCTCTGGCCGCTATGTGTACACCCAGACAGGGTAGGGGAAACTGGTTCAGAATTAAAAATGACCTTGATATTGGAAATAGAAACAGAGAGGGAAGATCAATAGGGATGACAGTAAGCAGGGCCAGGACCACAGGGAAGGAAAATGAGAACCTGGTTCTAGATGTAAATAAGGCTGAGCAGCCTTAGCAGTCAGAGGGAACCGCAGTAGATTGAGAGTGAGCAATGCTGAGCTAAGGTTGAAAAAAGTCCACTCGCTACTGGGATTTGGTTAGAAAAGTCCCAGGGGGACCAGTCGCTGTCTTCCATTCGCAGGATATTAGCAAGGGAGATGGGACCTTGCAAACCCTGCCTGCACACCCATCCTTGCCCCATGGGGGCTGCCAGGTACCTGCAGGCACATCCGGAGGGGTCTGAGACACTCCCTCCATTTGGGGGGCTCAGTCCTGCTGCATGGGAGAGAGGGAGGGAGGAAAGCAGGGTGGAGTCAAGTTCCACCTCCATTTTCTCTCTGACACACAGCCTCTCCTAAGAATGTTCTGGATGCTGGGGCATCTTAGTCTAGGGCAGGCGTGCAAGAGGGTGTCACAGATGTCTGAGAGGCGGTGCAAGAGGCCCTCCTCAGCCCCTAAGCACACTGTGATCGCCACCACTGGCATGCAGACTTTAGCCTGGTGCTCCCCTTGATAACCACAACTCCTCCCCCCTCCTGCTCCCCCTCCCCCCTTGGTGTAATTTAAACCCTATTCTGTTTCTCTCCAAGTCTGAGCTCTTAAGCTATAGTCTATAGAATACACAAGAATCATCAAGTTCCTACACCAAATGAGCTCAGTTGGTTCTTTCTGCTCCTTCCTGTCCTCCTTCCTTCTCTCTCTCCCTTCTTTGGTCTCCCTCTATCTTTACCCCCAAAACTACCACAAGCAGGGCAATTCACATTTCCTCTGTGCTCTGTAACACAGGCTACAGAGCACAGGCCCACACCCCCACCACCCACCCCTCCCGCACCTGACAGTCACCCTACACTCCAGCCATCCATGGGCTCTTCCCCCGAGAGCCCAGCTTCCTCCCCTCAGCCTGGAAGTCCCACTTCTGTGCTCTGAAACCTATTTTGGGAGCCACCTCTTCCAAGAAGCCTTCCCTGGTCCCCTCATGATTGTAACCTCCCTTTCCTTTGGCACTTTCTCTCTCCCTCTTCCTCTGATCCTGGGTTCAGGGTCATTAATTAGTTGGCACAACCTAAACTTGCTCCTTGTCCCCTCAAGTCCTAGAACGAGGCCTTGCCCATAGGAAGTGCTCAGTAAATTTTTGGTAAATGGGAGCAAATATGATGGGAAATGTTACTGCATGAGAGACAGACTCAGACTAAAGCACTGAAACCACTGCATGAGGGATTTAAGGTGGATTCAAAGACAACCTGTTGACAGTATATTCTGTCAAACTCTGGAACATATCGCTAAGTGGCACTGAGGAGCCTCCCACCTCCAAAGGTTTTTTTTAAATCAGAATCAGCACTTTCTTCAGGTGTCCAAGATTTTGCAGAAGAGGCCGCAAGGTGGACAATAGGTCCCAGAGCCCTCCCTGCAGTGCCAGTCCACAGGGGCTGCCCACATGATGAATCCCCACTGGCTGACACAGCCCTACACTCACCTCCACTCATGAGCAGAGCCCAGCCTCCTACATGTGGGGAAAGTGAAGCTCAGCGTCAGTCAGCTGTCCCCACGCTGCAAGTACCAGAACGTCACACTCCTCCTGACCTCAGGGCCCTCGTCTCTGCTGCCTGAAACAAGGCCATTTCTAAGCAGGTTGTGCTATTCCAGTGTGCTGCACACGTGCACATGGCAATACGCAGACATACACGTGCCACCCCTTTTCTTGCCCCACACTTAGCCAAATGGAGGCTTGGACACACACAAATCTCACCTTGTGGTCATTTGTTTAGGCAAAAATAGTCAAAGAGAGAAACGACTGAAAACAAGCCTTCAAGATTTGAGTGGGAAAGAATCTAGCACCTTTGATTTGCTATGAGAGCCTGGCTCCTGAGCAGTAGGGCACCCGGGACCAGAACCAACCTCGAGGAGCCCAGCCTCAGGGCTGGCAGGCGCCTGGCCTGTTCTATTGTCAGATACCACAAGGGAGGGACACAATTCCTGTCCACTGTACCTTGGCTCTAACTGAGCCCGTTCCCAAGCTAGAGCCGGAGACACACGGTTATCAGCAGGGCATGGGGTGGGGGGCAGAGGCATGGGCACCAAGTCTGGAACCCCAGGTCTCGCAGGCCAAAAGCAGCAGGGAGTACCCAGAGGGAGGGCCAGGTGAGAGGCAGAGCTGGCCCTCTGGCCACAGGTTTTGGGCAGCTCTTTCAACCGTGGAAACAGCAGGCCCTGGCCTGACACCTAAATACCCCCCAACTCGGCACCAAGCCTTCTCAGCACTTCAGTTCTCTTTCAACCCTAAACCCTAAGGCAGGCCTTCTAATGGTAACATTTCAAGTTCAAGGGTGGGGAGGAGGGTTCTATCAATATTTTTAACTCACCCATCAAAGAGCCCACAGAATTGCTCCTAGTCTCCTTTGTACCTGGCTCCCCCCAAAAGAAGCTTTGATGGAGTCCAGTTTCCCAGGGAGGCCGGAGCCTAAGGAACTAAAGGCAATGGCCCTGAGCCATGCAGAGCAGCGCTGGCAGAGCACAGGGCCACCCATTCTGGCCTAGAGACGACAGGGCCTTTGCCTACCTGTGCAGCCAGCCAGCTTCCCTGCCGCTCAGCACACACCCAAGGGGGTCCCACTAAACATCTCGGGTGGAGGGGGGGAGGAGCAAGGCAGCCAAGGCCAGGTCTCTGTCCTGTGGAGATCACGCACTAGTAGGTGCACCCAGAGTGCACCCCACGAGAGCTGGAGTGGGGAGCAGACCAAGCTCCTGAGGACAGGGCTAGTATCACTTCTCCCGAGCAAGGTGACCCTGGGCTTGTCCCGTCTCCTTTACAGGCTTTTCACGGGACCACGGGCAGGGATGTGTGTGACTATGTGTAAGGGACTCAGGAGTTTAGCTGCATTAACTTTGGAGAGGAAACCCCAGAAATGATGCACAGTCACAGATGCACCCGCAGGCCTACAAGACTCTTCCGTGTGAAGGCAGAGCAGAGACTCCCTGCACACACTCTGTTGGCGTCAGATGCAGCAAGCCTGTCTCCTGCAGAGCCCCCAGCCCTCAACTACTTCATCCCTAGGGAGGCCCTGCTCTCTGTCCTCTGTGTGGTTAAAAAAAAACAACAGACCACCCTGCCCCCATTCCTGGGTCTAAAATTCCACCACTAGATTCAGAGCCATAGAATTTCAAGTTGGAACAACTTTCAAGCTCCAGTCCAACCCCCACCCCACAGAGGAATCCGGTCTGCAGACACCCTGACAAATGGCCATGGGCCTGGCCGCCTCTGCTGAGGGCAGCCCTTGAGCTGTGGAACAGTTCTCAGCCCTTGCATCAGAAACAATTCACCTTTACTGAGGTCAGCTCCTACCATCACGACAGGCTTGTCAGTCTGAGCCTGGAGCTGCTCATTTGAGTTGCTGAAGAAAAGCACCAAGGAGCTGGACAAGAGGCCAAGAAGGAATCAGGGCCCAAATAAGCGGGGCCCCGGAAGGGAGGCAGGCAGGTGTGAGACTTGCTGTGTAGTCTGCCTGGGGCCCTGCCTGGCTGCAGCACATGCACACACATGCACACACACACAGCTACCGGTCAAACAGCCTGGCCAGGGCTCGATGGGACCTGGAGGGAGAGGGAACCAGCCCCAGGAAGCTCAGCAGTAACGCCAAGCCTCCAAACCTAGACAGCTCAGGAAACCACCAGGAGACAGTTCCTGCAGCAGAGGGCACAGCCCAACGAGGGTCCACCTGACAGCTGAGCTTCCCAAATCCCACAGGCTAGTCCAACACTTCTGCAAGCCTCAGGAGAAGAGCTTCCCTGGCTGCAGCTGTCTCATCTGCCGGGGAGGAGGACGCACAGTGGAGCAGCACCTGATCCCAGGATCCCTTGGCAGATGCCAGCCTAGGAGGCCGGTTCAGGGCTGGCAGCCCAGGGTGAAACATGAAGACTGAACAGTCCCCCAGAGATGCTGATGGTAGTCTCTGGGCAGGGCAGTGGGGGACAAGCTGGGTCACAGGGTGGAGGGGCGACCGGTGCAGGCTCCTGTCCCTGCTGGTTTGGAAGCAGGGCAAGATGTATGATTCTGGGACCGGGGTGGGTCCTTTCGCCCTCCAGCCTGGCCTGACACAGGCTGAGCTGCCCAGCTGGGTGCAGGACGCCATCTTGGGTCAAGGTGCAGGGGGGCACCCCTCAGAGCTAGGGAAGAAAATCCCTGAGAACCTGTGAGCACCCCACTCCCTACTCAGAGCACCAACACCTACTCAGCTGGCTTTGCAGTAGAAAGAGGAGAGATGACGAGGGTACGGACAGAAAAGGGAAAAATAACAGAGGGGGAGGAAAAGGAGTGGGTGCCCCAAGATGGGAGGCTCCAGGAAAGCTAAACGCAGTTTGGCAGCCCGGGGCCGCAGGCCCCAGCGTTGGGGGCCTGGGGGAGGCCGGGGGCGGGCTCTGGATCCACGCCAGCTCGGTCTGCGCTCAGAGGGGGAGAGAAGGTAGGGCGGCTTGGGGGAGGGGCTCCGGGGTGAGGGCAGGACACCCACCACCGCTGCCTGTGGCTCGAAACTCTGGGTCTCCGGGGGCGCGGGGATGTGGGGCCGAAGACCCCGATCCGCAGCCTCAGGAAGGCCTCGTCCTTCACTGTGCAGATGCGAAGCTTTCAAGGACACGTCTGCACCGGCCCAGCGGGGGTGCGTGTGCGTGTGTCCGTGTGCGTGTGAGTGTGCCCGGGAGTGCGGCTGCTGCTGCTGCGGGGGGCGACCCCGAGCGCCACCCCCACCCCCAGCCCCGGCCGCTCTCTGCTCAGGCCCAGCAGCTCCCACCCCCGCGTTTTCCGGCCCCCGCGGCTCGGGTCCGGGATCTTCGCCCGCCCCCGCCCCGCCCCCACACTGCGGCGCCGCCGCCACGGCCGCCGCCGCCGCCGCCGCCGCCCCGGCTCCCACGGCCCGCGGCGGGGGCAGGGAGGAGTCAGGCACGATGACCCCCCCGCGTGCGCCTCCAGTCCTCCACGGGGAGGTATGCCCCCCAAGTGGCACTCTTCCCCACTCCCGCCCCCCTCCCAGATCCGCTGGCACCCGCACCCCAGCCACAGGTGGCCGGAGGAAGATAGCTGCGCAGCGCTCCCCGGACGGGCCCTTCGATCACCCCTTGTCCCGCCCCCGGGGGCCTCCTGGGTCCCCCGCCCCGCCGGGCCGGAGTGGGCCGGGAGCCGGGGGAGGGGCGGGGGGCCGGGTCGTGCCAGGCTGCCATTTTCTGCCGCCGCCGCGGAGCCTGCGCGGGGCCCGGCCCCCGTCCCCCTCCCCCGCTCCCTGTGGGCCGCGGCGGGGGCCGAAGAGTCCGGGTTCGGGTGCGGGTCTGCCTGCACCCTTCCAGCTCCCGCTCCCTCCGGCACCCGGGCTGCAGGCCCCAGGCGGGGCCCCGGGGCGGGGGCAGGGCCCGGAAGGCGGGGGCGGCCAGGCCGGGGCCCCTGCGGCAGCGCGCAGCGGGGCACCGCGGCGGAGGCCGCTGGTGTAGGGGGGGCCCCCCGCGGCATTGTATAGACTTGAACTTGAGCCCGGAGCCGGGCGGGGGCGGGAGGGGGCTCTGCGCCGGCAGCGGGCGGAACGGGAGGGGGCGCCTGCGGAACCCGCGGGGACATAAACAAACCCTCAAATCCCCCGCTCCAGTCAGCCTTCTCGCCAGCAGCCCCGGCCCCGCAAGCGCCCAGCGCCGTGTTGCAGGGGTCCAGGAGCGTGCCCCGAGCCGGGCACTGCCCGCCGCCGTGCCCCCCGCCCGCTTCCCCTCTTCCCCGCCCGCCTCCGGGCCGGCCTCCCGGGCCGCCAGCAGCGGCGCTCATTACCGTGTGGCCGGTCGCTCGGGCCGGCCCGGCTCAGCTGCGCGCCCTGGTGCCGTGGCGCCGCGTACCGGCTCGTCCTCTGCTCTCACCACCACCGCCGCCGCCGCCGCCCGCGCGCCCTGCCTCCCTCCCGGCCCGCCTGCCTCCGCTCGTTCCCTCCCTCTCTCTCACTGTTGCGTTCCCTCTCTCCGCCTCCTTCGGCGGGCCCCCCCCCGTCCCACCCCTCTCTCCGCCTTCCTCCCTCCCTCTGGCCGCTCGCGGGCCAGGCCTCCGCCCGCTGCTCGCCCCCCGCGGCCGCGCTGGCCCCGGCCCCGGCGCTGCGGAGCCGGCCCGGGAGGCAGTGCCGGCTGGGGGGCCCCGGGGCGCCGCGGCGGGAGCGGCCCAGGCACGCGGCCGGTCCTAGCGCCCTCTTCCCGACTTCCCGGCCTCTGCGGCCCCGCTGGGGGTCCCCGCACGCTGAGAGACTGAGGGCCGGACCCCGTAGGGCCCGAACCTGCGCTGGGCCTCGGCACCCCTCCTCGGCCCCGCTCCGGTCACTCAGCCGGGGGCCTTGCAGCAGCCCTTCCCCCCCGCTGGGCGCCCGGCTACCTGGCACTGCCTCGGCGCAGGGTCCCCGCGTCCAGCACTGGCCGCAGGGACAGCGGCCCCTCCTCTCCCCGGACCGGTGTCAAGTGCCTCCCCCCCGCAGCCCGCGGAGCCCCCTGCGGCCTTCGCCCTGCAGTTCTCGCGACCTCCACCAGAGCCCACTGCACTCTGCGTGCCTCAGCACTGGGGCTGGGGACAGCAGCGCTGGCCCAGCCGCGTCGCAACGCCACCCACCCGCCACCCCGTCAGGTGCTGCCGCGGAGTAGAGGCCAGCCCACACAGTGGGGCCAAGGTCAGGGCACCAGTCCCATCCAGCTGCCCCCGAGGCGCGAGCTCCGCTGTAGGGTCAGCCCCCCTGTAAGGGAGTGAGCTCCCCGTACCTTGAGGCGTCCAGTAGAATTGAATGCCCTCACTTGGGCAGCAGAGAAGGATTTTATGGGGTGAGAGGTCATTAAATGACATCGAAGATCCCTTCTTCCAGCTGGAAGATTCTCTGCACACCTACACTCCGCTCTCATGCTTACTCACCCTTCTGCTGGAGGTGGTTCTTGTTGCCTATGGCGTTCTCGGGGCTCCTGGTTTCTGACTTGGGCATTTCTCTTCCCCAGACAGTCACCCTCCAGTCATCACTCTCCCACCTTTAGGGCTTGGTGCTGGTCCCCAGAACCCCAGCCTCTCCCCACTTCTATCTGTGGGGAGCCTTTTCCTACTGCGCAGCCCCCATTCTGCTCAGCGCTTCAGCTGTGTGGCACTGACCCCAGCTCCTTGACCCAGAGCTCCTTGACCCAGGACTTGGTGAGCTGTTCCCCCCCAGGGTCCCCCAGTCCCTCACTGTGAAGCCAGCCCTACACTTCCTTCTCTTCTACCAACTTTACCCTCTGCAGAGTCATAGGAACAGTCACCTAGCTCTTTGGGATGCTAAACTGACTTCCTTCAGGAAATTCTCTATGCTTCCATAACTTTAATCTGCCCCATCCCCAGGCCTCAAGGTCAGAGACCAACCTACCTCCAATTGTCCTGGCTTTTTTAGGTGCCATCCTCGCTCAAGTGGTCGTGCCACTGGTGATCGCCCTGGTATCCACGGACTCTGCCTGACAGGTCCCCAGGATGAATGGTAGTCCTTCCATGAGGACCGGAAGGGTTTTGGTGAGGTAACAGTGGCTCAGACACAAGTGAGAGGCTACAGTAGCCAAAGTCTAACTCAATCCAAGCTGACCCCAGCATGATGTGTGGTGAGGAGGAGAAGCCCAGCAGTGTGTTCTCGGTAAACCTTGGTTGAATATGTGCAGTGCAGTCTCCTCCTACTTTGGTTTTTACAACGAGAGGCATCCACAAACACTAAAGCTTGGCTAAGGGGAAACCATTTTTAGAAAGATGGCTGACATACCTCTTCTTTCCTCAAGGACTTATATAACACTGCCCCAAATAACAGGGACCATCTACTGAATATCTCCTGTGTGCCAGGTACCAAACTTGGCACCTTTCCCATGGTCCTTAACATCCCTGTGCGGCAGTTTGTATTATCCTCCCCCGACAGATGAAGAGAGCTAGGCGTAGTCAAAGTCACACAGTTGGAAGGTGGCAGAGTCAGGATCAAAGCCAGGCTCATCTGAAATCACCATCTCAGATGAAGTTTCGGATCAAGTTCAGATGGAGTTTCATAAAACTTTATAGTTGCCTTTAGCCAGCTGTAATTCTCAGCTCACAATGGGCAAATGAAAGTGTCTATTGAACAGAACTATTTATAATGAAATTGCCCATGATGTGTGTGAGCTTGGGAAGCATGGCTGAGGCCATGGCACCCAAAATCACCTGCTAAAGGGTTTGTGTCCTATCAGAAGCAACTTTGTGGCTGCGAGGTTGGTTCTGGAGCCTGGCCCGGCCCTGATGTCCTTGGCATGAGGAAGACCCTCTTAAGTGGTCCCACTAAGAGACATGTCAGTGCTGGTTAACCCTACTGGAAGCCTCCTCACCGCACATCATGCCGGGTTCAGCTTGGATTGAGTTAGACTTTGGCTACTCTAGTAGCCTCTCACTTGTGTCTGAACCACTGTGACCTCACCAAAACCCTAACCGAACCTACATAATCTCTAGGTGAGGGGCCATATCAGTCAGGATAAGCTAAGTTATCCTTTGGTAACAAACAGTCCCAAGTCTCAGTGCTTTAAATCCACAAAGTACGGTGTTCCTCACAAAAATTAAAGTTAAAAATGACCATACGATCCAGGAATTCCACTTCTGGGTATACGTCCCCAAAAATTGAAAGCAAAGACTCAGTTTGTGGCAGCATCGTTCACAATAGCCAAATGGTGGAGACAACCCAGATGTTCATCAGTGAATGAATGGATAAGGAAAATGTGCTATATGAATACAATGCAATATTATTCAATCTTTAAAGGGAAGGAAATTCTCACACATGTTAGAACACGAAGGAACCTTGAGCACATTATGCTCAAGGAATCAGACACAAAAGAACAAATGTTTTATGATTCCACTTACTAGAGTAGCCAGATTCAGAGACCAGGTAGAATAGGGATTGCCAGGGAATGGGGGAGGGGAAGTAGGGAGTTAGTAGTGCTTAGTGGGTACAGAGTTTAATTAGGGGAGAGGTATGGTGGAATGTACTTAATGATCTTAACTATACACTTAAAATGGTTAAAATATAAATTGTATGTATGTATGTATGTATTGCCACAATAGAAAAGAGCAAAGCATAAGGTTATGTTAAATGTATTAAATTTATTATTTATAAAACAATTTGTAAAACTGGTTACATGTCTGTGGCAGGTCTACCGAGTGATAGAGCTCATTGAGTATCCTGGTTGACAAAAGCCACCATCTCAAGGCAACCCCTAGAGCAAATCACATTGACAGTTGCTTGTCCCTCATTGGTGGAACCACTCGTACAGCTCCATTCAACTGAGAGGACCCAGGAAGCAGACATTACCCTACTGTAGACCACACACTGAGAGAGAACCAAACACATTTGGTAAGCGGCACAGCAACCCTTCCACCCCCTTCCAGGGCAACTTTTTCCCTCAATCATCTTCCATTCAGGGACTCCCATGGAAGACTCAGTTCCCACACACCTAACTCAGAAGAGAGAAGTAATGTTGGGCTAGCCTGGGCCCAACACCCTGCAAAACCTTATGTCTTCTCCATCAGTTTGCTCCTAAAACCATTCCATGTGCCTTTGCCACACACCTCCTCCCCACTTCCAGGGAGGATTTCTCCCATCCTGCTAGATTTCAACCGCACAGTATCTTGCTCCTCAGGTCATCTTAATATCCATTACAGTCTAGACCACTTTCCATGTAGGTTCTTCGTCTATATCAAATGGTCATAATTCCACCTACCTTCCACACAGGGTTGTCATCGTAGTTAAGATGTCAAGGACTGAGGGTTAGTTTTGTAGAAAAAGGACACAGCGAAATGTGTACTTCCTGCAAGACAGAAATCAAGGCAGGTCAAGACATTGATGCCCAGTTCCATTCACTGGTATTTAAAATAATATATATTTCAATTCTTATATGCCCACAGGTAGGATGGTGCTGACCACATATGGAAGAATTGCTTTACTGGCCTTATATTTCAACTTAAGGTCTGAAAAGACTCCAGCTGTGAAAACAACATACATGGGTTCAGTTCCTATACCTGGAAGAGCTAATGTCAACTCATCAGGTGATAATTTGTACAATAAATTATGAACCTGGAATACTTGCAATTGACTGGATTCTAGTCTAAAACTAACTTGAACAAAAATGGAGTCAGCAGCTTAGGGTTTAGACAATTGGGTAACCCAGGAATAGGTCAATCCCAGGCTAAAATGCCAGCTCCAGAGGTAGCTCTCTCTCCTTCTGTCACTCTCCTCTGCTCCCTACTATGTTGCTGTCTCTCCCTCTTATTTTTTTTTTTTAAATTTATTTATTTATGCATACAAGCACTGGGGTACAGGCCAGAGGTGTGGGGGGTGAGAGGATTCACCACAGACAGAGCTGGGAGCAGAATAGGCAGATCAACGGAAGTACACTGCTGAGGGGAGCAGCGGGCACAGCAGGAGAGGTCCGCTGCACCATGTGGGTCCCCTCCCTGGCCGGCAGCAGGGATTGAACTTGTGCTGCAGTGGTTGCAGTTTGCTTCATAGCGCGTTGCTTAACCCACTGCGCCACCAGGGAGGCCCCTCTCCCTCTTATTTTAAACAGACTCTAAGAGGATGACCAGCTGCCTCAGGTTCTCCCAGCTTAGAATTTCAGTGGGAGCATACCACTTTCCTTCTAGAACCTAGAACCCTCTCTAATGCTTCCAGGACATGAGTCTCCATGCCCTTTAACAATATTCCCTCCACCCCAATTCTGAGCCTCAAGATCTGAGACACATGAAAAATGTGTGTGTGAGTGTGACTGTATGTCTGTACATGTGAGCTCCCGTTGTCCCCAGAGAGCGCCTGCAAGCAATGAAAACTCAATTGCAAGGAGCACACCTCCTGCTCAGAGCTTTGTTTCTAAGCACCATTCTCCACTAAAATGGCAGAGAAGTGGCAAACCCAGAAAGTGGGTTGAGCAAGGAACAAGATGGATCCAGAGCATATCACAATTAAAAGCAAGGAAGCGCTCAAAGAGTGATGACTGTACGGAAGGGGCTCCCATGGGGAAATACAGGGAAATGTGAGCACCAAACAACAGTAACACCATAGATCGTAACCCACTGAATAAAATATCCATTTTATTAGAAATTGCAAGTCTCATGAGGGACGGGACATTGACATAGTTTCCTCTGCATCCTTGACTAAATGCTAGTTGCCAGGGGGACAGGAGTGACTTCCCAATGGAAAAGGCTGACAACATCCTATAATCCAGGGCTCCATGTTGACATCCTCAGTGATGGCCCAAGTGGAAATGGTGTGCCCCCTAACCAGATGCGGTGGGAATGACAGGGAGATATGTCTGGGATATTCCAGCCAAAGTCGCATTAACTGAATCTACTTTGAGGGGGCACAAGACAAGCCCTGGCTTGGTCCATTCCGTACACTGGACAGTTCATAAACAACACACTGTTCTCGCTCACACTCTGGATGCTGGCAGCCCAGGAGGTTATGCCATCAGAGCTGGTCTGGCAGGGGCTTCCTGCTCAGAGCTGGCCATCTTTTCTCTGTGCCCGCACACTGTGGAAGGGACCAGCTAGCTCTCCGGGGTCTCTTCTATCAGGGCATTTACCCCAGTCACGAGGGCTCTGCCAAAATGAGGGATCTTCCACAAGTGAGCGCACTTGGTTTCTTAAGAATGTCATTGCTGGAAAGGCTGAGGCATTGCTTCATGTGGAGAAAACTAAACTGTGATCCCGCAGCGGACCTTTCTGCTCTAGAGGACATTATTGGGACAACTGGAGAGACTTGAACAGCATCGGGGGAGTAGATGATTGGTGATAGATCGATGTCCTAATTTGAGAGCTGCTAGTGTGGTTCTGAAGGGGAAGTTCTTATTTGTAAGAAATCTATGCTAAAGTGAGGGGTGGAGGGGGGATCATGGTGAGAACTTACAAACAGTTTAGAAGAAAATAAGTTCTGGGTACTGTATTTGCATCTTTTCCATAAATTTAAGATTGTCTTTAAAAGTTTTAAAAATTACCTCCAGGAGCATAGCATGCTGCCTTTCCTCCAGGAATATGTATGCGAGAGCCTTGCCAGCTGAGCGTGTTGTCAAAATCTTGAATTTTTGTCCATCTGCTAGGTGAGCAGTGCTCTCTCATATACATTTTCGTTTATGTTTCTCTAGTTAGGAAGGGTCGAACATCTTTTCATATGTTTAAGAACCATTTGCATGTATCTGTTTATTGCTGGCTCATTTTCCATCAGGTTGTAGGTCTCTTTCCTTGATTTCTAGGCTCCCTTCAGTATACGCAGGAGGTCATCCCTCTAACTGTGCTGTGACCCAAAATGATTTTTGCACATTGTCTTCTGCGCTCGCCATCACCGAGCCATCATGACCTCTGCCCGTGAGCTTATTCTCAATGCAGTCAGCCATTAATTTATCACGCACTACACTGTGCAGCTCAGACAGGGCTGGAACCTGAGGAAGGGTCAGAGCAGGGCAGAAGGATGGCTGAGTTTGGTCGGCAGAGCTTTCTGGGCTTAGAAGGGAGGTGTGATTTTTTTTTTTAAGTAAAAACTCCAGGACTTTATATTCCCATCAAAAAGAATGAAATTGATGGGCGGAGGAAACCCCTAGTTGCCAGCCACGGAAGGCAGGACCACAATGTCCAGTCGCTGGTGGTCACATCTTGGCACTGAAGTGATCCCGTGGACAGCTTGGGCTTCTCACCGGGGCCACTCCGCAGGGCCTAGGTCCCATCTTCACATTCTCCAGCGCCACGTCACCACACAGCCATGACCACCGTGGGCTAGGAACGGCTTCTGGTTGGAGCAGCTGATGAGAACTTGGGCTTCCTGACCCGCAGTGAGAGCACTGGACGCAGCCTGTGTCGACTCCTCCTTCTGGCTGCTCAGGGCCGCACGCCTGGGTTTGTGGAGGAGGCTCACAGTGCTGGTGGCTGAGCTCTCAGGTCTCTGTCTCCATCTCCATTGTCTGAGGAAAAGAATTTGATGCTCGAGGTCACTCCCTCTTAATCTCTATCCCTCTGCCCTGGTCCACACCTGCAGGCTGGTGTGTCCAAGAACACGCCCGACTGTGCAGGCTCCTTCACCTAAGTTCCTTCCGCTCCCACTGCCCTATCCAGGGGGTGACGGGAGCTGCCACCTGGCCAGCCAGATCGCATGGTCTCAGGGAGCTGCTGAGCAACTCCAGCCTCCTAGGCGTTTTTTTTTTTTTTTAAAGATTTATTTATTTATGCATACAAGAGCTGGGGTACAGGCCAGACATGTGGGAGGTGAGAGGATTCACCAGACAGAGTGGGGATCAGAACAGGCAGACTGACTGAAATACACTGCCTAGGGCAGCAGCAGGGGAGGCAGGAGAAGTCTGCAGCGCCATGTGGGTCCCCTCCCTGGCCAGGGGCAGCAGGGATCGAACTTGTGCTGCAGGGGCTGCGGTTTTGCTTCATAGTGCGTTGCTTAACCCACTGCGCCACCAGGGAGGTCCCAGCCTCCTAGGCTTTCTGTGAGAAGTGATTCCATGTCACAAACCCTACAAGTCTGAATCTAAATTGGTACTTTCAGATACAAATATTTTAGTGGTTAAATAACAGTGATTCTTTAAAAATTCATATTATTTTATCAGGGAACTCACCTCCTCGGTTGTAAGTTGAGTTCTCTGCCATTCAATAAAGGGGACGTGTTTTCAACATTAAACTTTTTATTTTGAGACCATTTTAGATTCACATGTAGTTATAGCAACTATGACAGAGATCCCGTGTACC
This sequence comes from Galemys pyrenaicus, assembly GCA_019455555.1. Lineage (NCBI taxonomy): Eukaryota > Metazoa > Chordata > Mammalia > Eulipotyphla > Talpidae > Galemys > Galemys pyrenaicus. Next base: position 1,727,247 of record JAGFMF010011433.1, read on the forward strand.
CTTTACTCAAATTCCTCCCGTCTATCAAAACTTAAGTGTGATATCACTACCAGAATACTGGCACTACAAATCAAGGTCAAGGTTAAAGAATCCATGGCCACTGGATTCTTCATGTAACCCTTTTATAGCCACCCCTACTTCCCTCATGCTCTTACCCCAACCCTGGGCAACTACTAATCAGTTCTCCACTGCTACAGTTTTCTCATCTCAATAATGTCATGGCACTGGATCATGCAGTCATAGTAAATTAACCTAAATCTTTTTTTTCCACTCAACCTAGTTCTCCGGTTCATCCAGCTTGTTTTGTGCATCAATAATGCCTTCCTTTTTATTGCTGAGCAGTATTCCAGGGCACAGATGTACATAGTTTAATCTGTTGCAGGACATCTGGGGTGTTTCTAGTTTTTAGCTACAGGTTAGAAAACTGAGGTCAGGGAGGTGAACCAACCTGCATCACGGAGCCCAGGCAAATATGGGAGACCTGGTGTGTGGTTGTAGCCTGATGCATTTGCTAAAGTCATAGGGAAACAGCAGGCAGCTTCCATGGGAAATGTGGAGACTTGAGAGCTACCGGTGATCTGACACCTTGAAAGTCATGTTCAAGGAAGGTGAGTCTGAGTTGGCGGGGGGGGGGGGGGGGTTCAGAGGTGAGGTCGGGCTCAGCTCCAGTAGCGGGGAGGTAGCATCTGTTGCTGGCTGAAAAGAGAGATGATGATGAGGGACAAATGACGGATTTGGGTTGTAGACTAACATCCAGATACAATATATATTCAGGGGCCAGAGGAGAAAAGTAGCTGAACACAGATGAGCTGGCAGAATCAGAAAGCAACTGGAAGACTTCTGTCTGAGACACAATACTTCCTACTGAAGCCAGGGCTCTTCCTGGGGTCCGAGGACACTGGATATACTTGGTTAGACCACAGTTTGGGGGTGGGAGGAGAATATGGCAAAGGAGAGAGGAGGAGACTCAGGGAGACAAGGGAAGAATGATAGGACGGAGAGAAGGCCAAGGACAAATGGGCTTAGCATTGATGAGGCAGCAGGGTTGAGGAGGAAGGAGCATATTTAGCCATTGCTGCACAGCAAATTAACCCAAATCTTAGTGACTTAAACAACAGTTATCATCTCATAGCTTCTGTGTGTCAGCAATCTGGGGGTGGCTTAGTAGGGTCCTCTGACTCAGGGTCTCTAACAGGCTGTAATCAAGGGGTCTGACTACAGTCATCTCAAGGTTCAGGGGAAAGGATACATTTCCAAGCTCGCCCATGTGGTGGTTGTTGGACTGAGGGCTTCAATTTAATGCTGGCTGTCGCTGCAGGCTGCCTGCCATTCCTTGCCATTTGGACCATACCACAGGGCAGGTCACAAGATGGCAGCTGGCTTCATCTAGCGTGAGCCAGCAGAGAGAGAAGTAGAGAGTGTGCAGGCAAGTTGCAAGCCACAGACTCTTATAGTCAAATCTTAGAAGCTTTTTGCCCTGTTGTCTTCAGGAACAGCAAGTCATAGATCCGGCCTACACTCAAAGAGAATAACACAAAGGTCTGAGTACCAGGGGGCTGTTTTAGAAACTATCTACTACAGGGAAAAAAGATGAAACGCTGGATTTGACTAACCCTCTTCCAGGTGGCCCCTGAGAGGATGGCAGGAGATGTGTGGGGCAAAAGGCAGAGTGAAGGGAGATAAGAGCTGCTGTCCCGACCTCAGCTTTTCTCAGCACCTAGGGGAGCCATAGACAAACTCAGGGCCCCGACCCCTCTTTAGGCAGACTGAGCCCCTGCCAGACCCCAGCTCAGTTGTTGGCTGGGATCTGCTTCCTCCCCACCCACCTGCCCCCAGGAGAGCAGAGCAGGCTTCACAGGACTGGCCATCTCCATTCCACAAACTGGCACTCACCACTGGGCATGGGGTCCTTTTCAGGGCATGGGAGGACTGGCAGCCTCTCAGCTGCTACAGCCACAGTCCCCCCAGAGCTGAGTGTGACCCGTGGCCCTGAGATTATTAAGGGCCATGGATATGATGGGAGAGCAGTGAATCCTGGGAATTTATTAATTGTAGAATAAAAGCAAAATTCTTCAGTGCCCTGGGAGGGGATACTCTTCAAACCTTCTTTCAGAGCAGGAACAAGGGAACATGAAATGGATGATGAGTCCTTTAGGTGTGCGCTTCACCTGGCCAGGTGAGGGGGAGCAGGGCTGAGAGAGGCCCATTCAGAGGAGGAGCCGGACACTTCTTGGCTGTCAGATGGGGGTGTCTGGGCTGCTCCTGGGACCTCTGGTCCGCTAACTGGAAGGGGGCAGCCTTACACCCAGGCCCCACTGTCTGGATGCACTTCTCTGCATCCCTCTGCTGAATAGAGATTAGGGCCAAGAGATGCTACTTAAGCATTAAAGCCACTTGTGTCACTTCTCTGAGTTACTTTTTTCCTCATCAAATCCATTTTCCTAGTCAAGTAGGGATAATTCACAACAGACATAAAGCGAAAGTGTGGGGAAAGTTATTTGAATGAACAGATTAAAAACCCCTGTTGACAGTTCCTCAGCGATCCTGCCTCAATGACCCCACAACCGGCCCCTCTGCGGTCAGATTGGGGCCGGAACAAGGAGGCCGCATCTACACCTGCCGCCATCTACACGGGCCCCAAAACCGGGGCTAAGTGGGCCAGCTCCCGCTCCAGGCAGGAGTCGCATTTGCACTCCTTGACCTCCAGGTGGCGCTAGGTTGGGGGCGGAGCAGGCTGTCCGTCACCCTGTGGAAACGCCGACTTCTGATTGGGTCAGCTTCATCTCGCTTTCGTTCCGGGACCAGAACTGGGCTGAGGGGGACGCCCAGTCACTCTGTCTGAGCCGTGCAGGAGGAAGAGAACCAGTGAGAGATTTTTCTTCACATTTAACTGAATTTCTATTTTCATACCTTTATAAGACATCTCATAAATTCACACACCTAGAAAAATCTTTGGTCGGACCTATTTATAATAAATACATCGTTTATGTATAAAGGAGCTAAGTTTATGGTCTCTCACCTAGTCTGAACTTCCTTTTTCTTGCTTCCTTAGGCTCTGGCCGGTCTATGTGTATTACCGATATAATAGGATTTGTGGGTGCGATTTACTTGTATACTGACCGCCGTTTGTTAAGCTCCCACTATCTGCCAGCTTTGGGCAGGTTTAGCCCCGACTGGCCTTCAAGAACTCACAGTCAGAAATCAACAACCACACACGAGTCAATTTAAAAAGTCGCTTTTGACAATAAATGAGAAGAGTGACTGGTGCTTTGAGAGAGGAGTGGGGCCTTTCAGGAAGCATAAACCGCAGCAGCCAGCCCCCCAAGAACAAGTCCTGGAGTTGAATTCATCTCATTTCAGAATACCAGGTGGGCTGACCTGTGAAGGTGGGGAAACTGGGGAGAGTGGAGGAGATCTGTGGCAGTTTGGGGGGTACCCTGGAGCAAGCAAGGCAGACTACTGGCCTCTCTTGTCCAATTGCTATGGAGGAAGCACTGAAAAATATGTAACTTCTAGAATATTCTTTTCTTGTACCGCATAAAAAGCCATCTTCTGGATTGGATGGGATGGGGGACTGTACTCTGTGGCTGGAGAAGGTGGCCAAGGAAGAACTGTTTTTTCAATGAACAAAAGTTTCTGAGTCCAGAACAAGGTGTGGACTTTCGAGAGAAAGAAAAAAAGAAAGGAAGAAGGTGTTCATCTGAGGCTGGAATTGCTGCTGAGACAGTCTGATCCAGGTGGCCAGCAGGGTGGGACACGACCTTGAGGGTCAGAAACTGGTAGGGCAAACATGTTTGTCTCCTAGTAGAGGCCGGGAGCACAGTCCTTCCCCGTGACTCACTCTAAATGCTGCCTTGCTTTCCCCCTGGGCCTTCTGGGCCTCCTGACATTACTCAAGTGTTCATTGTCTGCCTCCTCCCCTAGAACGCAGACTCCTGAAAGTGACACTCTGTCTCGAACCTTCCTGTATCCCCAAGGCCTGTGGTATGTCAGGACATAGTAAGTGATCAATGCATGATTAAGTGAATAAATAAAGCCAATTCTTCTTAGTCCATAGGGAAACTTCCTTCAGTCTAAACATAGTCCAGTATCTCTGGCAAAGAATAAGATGTGGGCTCTGTTCAGGGCAAACCTGCCCTTTTTGCCTTGAGAGAAGACTGGGACAAGACCCTGGTGTTTCAGAGGCTTGAAAAATCTACCTCACCGCGGAAGGTCAGGAAGTCACTGGGCGGGGTGTGATGTATGGGTGGTGGGTGGAGAGGACCATGCGGAGACCCCTATCCTGTCTTGGCCCTTTACTGGCACTTAAGGATCAGCCCCCACAGTGTTCTTGGGAAGGTCCACTTTGTGTGTATGGACAGATGTGTTGTGTGAAGGGAGACACAAAGCGGACATGTGGTGAGGGAGGAGAGAGGGCTGGGCGTATCATGTTTGTGACATCAAAGAGCCTCTCCCCCTAATCTTCCTCATTTGTGACATCAAAGGGCCTCTCCCCCTACTCTTTCTGGGTTGCTTTTTTCTCTAAAAAAAAAAAAAAAAAAAAAACGACCTAGCCTGGGGCCGTCCTCCTCAGTCACTACCTGTCCCGCCTTCACCACAGGTTCTAGGCCCTGTCTGCCAGGAACACAGCCTTTGACATTTACCTAGGCAAATCTTACATTAATCGCTGATGAGCAAAATAGTGCGATCCACATATAGATTTGGTGTGTAGGGCTTTTGCCACTGGAGTTCCCCTGCCCTGAGGGGTGGTAAAGAAGCCACAGTGACAGCAGGTGCTGGAAGCCGCTGACCCGGGCCAAGGGGACCGGCTCTGACTCAGCAAGGAGGCCTCTCTGACCTGCTGGCCCAGAACCCCACACAGAGGAAGCTTATAAAAGGGGTACAGTAATTTGAGTATGGATGTTCTCCCACAAATTTAGTTGTCTTACTATTTTTTTAAAGATTTATTTATGCGTACAAGAGCTGGGGTACAGGCCAGAGTAGTGGGAGGGCGCAGGAGGTGAGAGGATTCACCAGACAGAGTGGGGAGCACAACAGGCAGATGGACTGAAATGCACTGTTGAGGGCAGCAGAGGGCGAGGCAGGAGAGGTCTGCTGTGCCATGTGGGTCCCCCCCTGGCCGGAGGCAGGAATCGAACCCATGCTGCAGTGGTTGCGGTTTGCTTCAAAGTGCGTTGTTTAATCCACTGCACCACCAGGGAGGCCCCTTAGTTGTCTTATTAAAAGGGTTCCTTCTCGCCTCCCTGGTGGCGCAGCAGGTTAACTCCGCACTGTGAAGCTTCTGAGGCACAGCAGCAGTGAGTTCAATTCCCGGCCAGGGAGGGGACCCACATGGCACAGCAGACTTCTGCTTCGCCCACTACTACCCTCAGCAGTGTATTTCAGTAGATCTGCCTGTTCTGCTCCCCACTCTGTCTCTGGTGAATCCTCTCACCTTCTGCTACTCTGGCCTGTACCCCAGCTCTTGTATGCATAAATAAATAAATCTTAAAAAAAACAAAAGGGTTCCTTCTCTCCAGAATCAGAGGGCAGGGCACGTTTGGAGGGAGAGTGTTCTCTGGCTAGGCTGCAGAGGACTCAGGGGCAGCCCTGTGGAGCTGCGAGAGAACTCTGCCGCCCCACCCAGGACAAGCCCACTGGATCCAGGAGAGAGGAGGATGCTGAGGGTCCTGGGCAGATGTGTCACAAGGGGGAACTGTGGGGCCTGTCCAGCCGGCTTCTAACTTTTCCAGAAAAACTGTACATCTGTATTTCCTGTGAAATCTTCTGATATTTTACCATTTGGAACTCATTAAATTGTTTTAAAAACACCTTCTGGGCCAAAGAAAATGATTCTAGGCCACCCTCTGCTATACCCCCAATCAAGACTCCCAGATAGCAGGCCAAGCATCTCCCTCCTTGGTCTGAAACCACAGTGCCCAGCCTCTGGTGATGTGCTCCTCGAACGTCCCCCCACAAGGCGAAGTTGGCAAAGGAGACCGGGCAGAAGTGCCAGAGTCGGCGGGGGTCAGCAGCTACCCCCACCCATGAGGTTTCAGCCTGGGCGCGGGGAGCACTGCCTGCCAGCCTCTGAGGGAAACGTCCTTTAGGGCCGGACACTCTTTGGCCCTGTGTGCACAGGGTGAGGATGAGAAGGAGGTGACTGCGGTGAGTGACTACATTCCCACTAGCCCACCAAGGAGGGGTGAAGTCAGAGCCCCTCCTGGGCTTGCTCCCCATCTTAACTACCCTGAGGCCAGGCCACCAGGCTGTGCGGCTAGCCACTCTCGGCCTCCCCGGAAGCTCTGTGGGCCTCCTGCATCTTGCTCTGCCCCTGTAATTTTTAAGGTAACTCTACAAACAGATGTATTTATTTGCTTTGTATGGGTACCAGGTTGAGTTGATTTTGTTTTGACACATTGATTCAAAATAAGATTGACCCTTTGGAAATTCAACTTGCTAAAACCAAGGGCTTCAGCTTGGGGGGTTTAATGGAAAACAGCCGAGGCTGACACCCCATAGGCCCCCAGACAGAGAGGCCTTGGCGGAGGCGGCCTGGCTTGGAGCAGGGTGAGCTCAGCTTCGAAAGCAAGGGCCAGAGAAGGGAACTTTTATCCCAGGAAGAAGGTTTTGCTTCAAAGTAGCTCTTTCAGTATTTTTTTTTTTTAAAGGAAGGCACTAAAGGAGCTGGCCAGGCAAGTTTAAAACCACACAAAAGAAGGAACTTGTAACAGAATTCACTGGAAATCTACCTAAAAGCAGCCTTGGGCAGGCTGCATGTGAGCAAGAGAAAGGAGGAGTCTGAGTAATCAGAAATAGTATTTTTCTATTATTTCTATTGGTATCATTTTATTTACCTATGGTTGAATTCCTCCTTCCCTGAACCCCTTAGCATGGCTGTGTCCTATGTTTGGGCTGTGACTGTCAGTGACTGACAAATGTCACAATATCAGTGCCTTCTTCCATTCGTGCCCTCCCACCTGCAGCGGTACCCTTTCTAGGACCCAGACAACATGACCTAGTGTGGATGGCAAACTGCAAACTCTGTTTCATCAGTGCAGTGCAATGTGGACCTATTTATCTCTTTGATTTTGCAAGGAGAAGCAGAGAGAATCGGGAGTGTCACCTCTGCTTGGCCAGATCATTTCAGGTCAGTCACCCTTGGTCCCTGGTGGGGAAAGTCTATGGACATGGCATCGTTGTCAGTTAGCCAGCGTGCTTTGTGAGGTGGCTTCGTCAGAGTGTGGGGGGTGGGGGCAGTGGGTGCAAATGCTCAGTTGGCCCATGACCTCACCAGGAACGTGAGGGGTAGAGTCATCTGGGATGTGGTCTTGGGGGAGGCATGTTCTTAAGTCAGGGATGAGCCCAAGCAGCGGCCTGGTTCCCTCAGTGCAGTGACAGCTCAGAAGGACCTGGCACGTCCCTCCAGGGCTCCTCACCCCTGTCCTGATTTCCTTGGCATCAGTTTCCTGGGCTGTCTAAAGCTCTTGCCCTAAACCTCAAACTACAGTGGTCACATCGCAGCATCTCCGTAAGACTGAGCACATTTCTGTTGATGCTCCCCCCACCTCCCACATCCCTGGTGGGTCCCTGCCATCAGGGCTTTAGTGTATGACCTGCTGGCAAGGAGTAGGGTGGGTGATCCCAGAGTGTCAGGGTCCGAAGCTGACCTTCTAATCACACCTACAAATTTAGGGTGGAGGACCTCCCCGGTGGCACATGCTATGAAGCATCAGCAGCCACTGCAGCATGAGTTCAATCCCTGTGCCGGCCAGGGAGGGGGCCCACATGGTGCAGGCAGACCTCTCCTGCCTTGCCCGCTGCTCCCCCAACAATGTATTTCAGTCAGTCTGCCCGTTCTGCTCCCCAACAATGTATTTCAGTCAGTCTGCCCGTTCTGCTCCCCACTCTGTCTCTGGTGAATCCTCTCCACACCACCCCTCCACCCACCCCAGCTCTTGTTTGCATAAATAAAATATTTAAAAAAAAATTTGGGGTGGAGGCATGGGTGCCCAGATATTACCGTTGGTCCATTCCAGTGAGGCTCCCAACATGCAGAGTGGAGCTTAGAGAAAGACCACCAGGCTGAAACCCCCTTCTCCCCTCCCTGAGTCAGGCAACAGGTGGAAAGAACAGCAGGCGCCCAGGCACGCATCTCGCTTGCCATAGAGAGAGGCAGCCCAGGCCAGGGTCAGCGATGCCTCTGGACACAGCTTATCTGGACCCTGGTCACTGTCCCTTGCCCTGTGTCCCTGGGCAGGTTCCCTCACCTTTCGGTTGCCTCACCTGGCGACAGTGGATGACAGTGCTAAGGGTACTTGCGGGGGTAGCTGTGGGGATTAGATCAGGTTTGCACCACGGACGAGCCGGCGCCCACTGTCCTGCCTTCTCTCCTTGCTGGCTTTGGTCTCACCGAGCCTGTTTGAGGAAAACAAACTCAGGGGGCTGTGGCAGGTACAGCTGGGGATTGCACTGACTGGGAGAGGCGAAGGGGCTGCCTGCAGGTGGAGGTGCCTGGCTTCAAGAGACACACCTTGGTTAAGATTTTGAAAGTGGGCACACCCCTCCGTGGAGGGGTCTAGAGCCAGCAAGCCACAGGCTCGAGTAAGTCGACTGACTCAACACTCCACTTCCATGCCTGGGCCATTCCCTGCTCCACCTCCCCCAGACCTGGAATAGTCTCCTTCTCCCCTGAGATTCTGCAGCATCAGCAGTTTCACACTGAGGGAAGTAGAGCTGCCCCGGTCAGGCACACAGGAGGGCTTGTTGCTGCCTGTGTGACCTCTCAGGGTCTGAATCACACCACCTACACCAAGGCGTCGCTGAGCCCCCGGCTCTGTGTGCATTACAGCTAGAGAGTGTCCTTGTCCCCTTGAAAGGGAAAGAAAGACCTGATCTCCACCATAAAATGGGGGCAGGAAGAGCCCAGGTAGGAAGGAGGTGTGGTGGGCTGTGGCTGAGGTAGGTCTGGGTAGGGGCCTCAGTAAACAGAAATGTTAAACAAGGGCCGCACCCAGTTCCACCCTCCAGAGGCCTCTCAATGACCCCAGTTTAATTCCCCTCTCTCCACAGAGGACTGAAGGCAGGAAGATAAGCAGCTCCTTGAACCAGACAACCCCCAGGGAAATTCCACCAACCCCCTCTGAGGGTGCAGCTGAGCTCCATAAACCAGGCTGGGGTGGGTGGGCTGGGAGAGCAGGGTGAGGCAGGAGATAAGGCCTCTGCCTTCTGGGCCCCGCAGCTGGTCCGGGGCAGGGCCATGCTGGAGGCTGAGGTCTAGGAAAGCATCGGCCACCTGTCCAGCCCTAGCTCAGGGAGAAAGTCAGCGGGGCTGTAATTATAACACAATCTGCGGCTAGCAGGCTGCAGCAACATGACTCAGGCAAGCAATATCCTAAGTCTAGGGCTCAGCAGGAGAATTCATGCACCCCTTCCTCCTCCCAGACTTCCAGCCCCCGCCTCGTCTTCACCTGTAGTTCAGTTTCCTGTGTAAAATGTTCCCCTCATGTCATGCTCTTCCTTTCCTCTCCCGGGCAATTCGGCGGACGTGTCCTCATTCTTCGCTTCTGCTGTCTCCTTGGTCCTTTGCTCTCCGCTGTTGGGATGAGCGGGGCTTGCAGGGCAGGTGACAAAGGGCAAAGCACCTATGAGCTATTAAGGGAAGAGGGGGTCCTACAGAGGACCTCAAGCTGGAGAGGGATATTCCATTTTCCAAAAGAACCACCCAATCTTGGAGGTACCAAGGAGGTGACACTGAGAAGGCCAAGGGCCCACACCAGACAGCTTCAACACCCAGGCAGTTCCTGTTTATGCACTAAACAAGGCATGCTGTTCATTGCCACCCAAAGGTCATGAGGCTTTGTGGAGAAAAGGGCCACAGGACCTGCTTGTTGAGGGAATATGGAAATGAGAGGCCCTGAACATCAGGCCTGAGATTCTGAGTTATAGGGAGACTTCTTGAGAATTTGGGTCATGACCCAGACCAAGTTTTTTTCTCAGTCAAGGGGTGTGCCTGGTGTGCAACAAGGGGAGCACCAGTGGCCGTGGCCTTGGTATTGGGGATCGCATGGCACACCAGCTGGCACCTGAATGACAAGCCCCTTGTGGCCAGGTGATCTCAAGTCTTGCCTTAGACGCTTCTCCTTCCCCTGGGGGTCAGGCGCTGAGGTAAGGCTTTGCTCGCCTCAAGGAAAGCCGAGGCACCTGTGGCCTAAATCTTGTGAGCCGAGGGCTCCAGTGGGGTATGTGCATGCGAGTGTGTGCACACATGTGCTGAGGACACCTGTGCCCCCACCCAAATTGATGAAATGTGTCCTACCAACCTCCCCCGGCAGCAGGCCTCTGAACTGGGCTAGGAGGTGTGGCAATGGCTGTAGGCCAAAATCCTAACAGGTTTTTTTTTTTTTGCAACCTTGTTGAGGAGTCCTGCTGGAGTGAAGAGGATTCAGGCTGATTAGGAGTGATAAAAGTACTCTTCAGCTGGCAGTGTGCCTGGCCCTCGGGCCATCAGAGGTCAGTCATGACTTACAGGATGCAGATCCAGCCTCAGCCCCTGTTCACCAGCCCAGAGACCATCCCTTCTGTAAGTGGTTTGAGCTTGGCCATGTCCCTCCTCCCTGCAGTGGCCTCACTGTCCACAGCATGTGCTCACTGCCACTGGCTGATGGGCTTCAGAGGGCAGGGCTGTTCTGCCAAGACCACTTCTCACTCAGGCCAGGCTTCAACCTGCAAAACGCGAGGAAGGGGCTGGTGTCTAGCACTAGTGTTCAGGCTTCTCCTGGGATGAATGACGGACGCACCCTAGGCCTTCTGCTCCTCGTTAATCTCTACCACAGGCAGTTAGGCCCCATTTATGTCAGAGGTAGAAGGATGGCTCCCTGGCATCTGCCTCTTCAAGGGACCCCCTTCCCAGCAAGCCCTAGCTCTTCCCATGGTCTCCCTTAAGGATTCTATATTTTCACAGCAGTCACCACCCACCAAACCATCACAGAACTGGCAAATTAATGTGGCCTTCTGGAATGGACAGTCTGATGTGTGATGCCCTTTTATACCGTGGCCTACCCCAGCTGTCCCTCGCTTTGGGGTAGGAGGCTGAGGGGAGGTAGCACCAGGACGCTCCACCTGTTTGCTTACACACTGGGCAGGAGAGACACCAAACACACCACCTACCCAGACGTGGTTTTTTCAGGTGGGCTTAAGTGTGCGGAGAAGGCATCAGAATCCCTGAGATCTCTCTCCAGTGGACAGGGCTGAACATCCACCGCGGGGCCTCCAGTGACCATTTCGTCTCAGGAGAGTCACAGCTTGGGAGGTGGAGCCTGAGGTAGGCTGAGGTCAGCATGGCAGACAGAGCCTGAGTATTTAGTGTGGAATATGGCATCTGCACACTGGAGGAAGCACTTGGTATGAAAGCTTCCACTCTGGGCGCCAGAGGCCCCTGATGCCCCTCATCCCTCCCAACCCAGGCCTCCACTGCTGAGACTGACCGTGCGTGACCCACGAGGCGCCGGGATATTGGTCTTCTCTAAGCTCATAAGTGTTGCGCTTCACTTCATGCAAGGGAGTCTTGACACAGCATAGCACCCCAGCGCCCTGTTGTTTCCTCCTCTAGACGTACCATGGACTCTGTTCTTTCCACTGCCTGGTGATGACTGTTCTCACCAGGTGGGTGCTTTTCTCCTCATCACCATGAACAGCTGCCCTCAGAGAGTGTTCTTGAGAATAAGGGCACCACTACCCTGAGAGCTTGTCAGAACTGCTCTGGCAAATTCTCTGGCTCCTCCCAGAGCTACTGAATCAGAAACCCTGGGGTGGCACCCAGCTATCCATGTTCTACAGGTACTCCAGGAAATTCTGAATCTGTTGTACTGGAGTCAGCTGGAGGCCCCAGGTAGGAACTGTCACTTAGTTTTATGATGCAGGTGCATGTGGGTGGCAGCTATGGGGAGACCCTTCTCTAGGAAGATGGGTGACCTACCTCCCACATGTCCAGTCTGGGAAGAGTCCCTTCTTAGACACCCGTCAGGGAGACCAGGGAAGGCCAGATTTGGGATCCACTGAATGGCTCTTCACAAGCCCTTTTCTTCCAGAAGGTGCAGCAGGAATTCAGATGGCTCTAGGCATTGCCATAGCAACTGCACCTTTCCGAAGCTGTCACGGACTACGAGAGCAGGGAGTGATGCAGAGAGGAGGATCTGCCCGTGGAGAAAGCACACCCAGCAGAGAGGGCCGTGAAAACAAATGAACCTCAGCGTGACTGGGATTTATGGGTCTGAGCGTGATGCAGCCGTGACCTCAGCACCCCGAGGACGACAGTCTGTGTTGAAATGTTTTCTCTAAACGGGTCGTCTACCTGGATGAGCTGAGGCGCCCAAGGGGTCAGAGAGCAGTTCAGAGGGAAGTGCCCACTCTAGGATGAACAGCTGTGTCCCAGGTGGGGTGGAGGGAAGGGACCCAGCATCAAGCTTCTGACCTGGACCTGCATTCTAAAGCAGAAGTCCAGTCGCAGGGGCCTTGGATCACAGTGGAGATTCTAGCTCTCAAAGAAACGCACTGTCAGCAAGAATCCCACAAAAATGGAAACCACACCCTATCAGGTTGGCATCTGAGTTCAGATCTGTGGTTCCCTCCAGTCCCGACACCCCAAGGGCTGGTAACACAGGTGTGGAGTTCTGAGCCTTTCCTGCCCCTTGGGTTGAAGACCTTAACCGCTCCTTTGCAGAGGCCACAGAACCCACGGAGGGGGAGCAGCCCTGGGGCTCCAGCAGCCTCTGGCAGGACCGGCACATGGGCCCAGCAAGCACTTGGTGGCTGGAGAGCCGGCTGTTCTCCATCCGACTGTCCCTTTGGCTCTTTGAGCTCTGGAAGAAGCAAGCCATGGGTGTGAGGAGCTGGAGAGGTGCTCTGCCCTGGGCACAGTATGAGAAATCAGGGTGGGGGTGCTGGTACAGCCTCCCCACAGCGCTCTGGGACCCTACTCTCACGGTTGCTTGGCACCATGTCCCCAGAGCTTCCTGGATGAGTACTCTGCCCGCCGGCTCTCTGGGTGGGTGGAAGGGAACATTCCCTCCGATGTTTGCCTTTCACCAGAGCCCCTGCTGGCTCCATAGGGCTTCCACTGGCTGCTGGTCAGTGTGGGCTCAGGCGGGGCATGGAGCCCAGGGTGGGGGTGGGGTGGGGCAAGCCCTCCACCAGGCAGCGGCTTCCCTTGGCTTGGAGGGGGAACCAGCTCCTGGCCTCCCATCCTCTTCACAGTCCGCACACTGCAGCAATCCCGGTGGCACCTGCCCCGCACCCCCAGTAAGCAGGACAGCCAGGAGAGGGTCGGGCGCCTCCAGGTGGGCTAGGAGTCCTGGAGGGAGAAGACACTCAGGAGAGGGGAGGCTGGAAAGCGTTAACACCAGCCCTGTTTCCCCCCACTGCTCCCTCACGAGGTTTCCATGTGACTCTGCCCCTGGGTGGCTGAGGGTCAAGTCTGCTGGCTCCGCACAGACCTCCTCAGGCAACAGGCCGGGGTCTGCAGAGGTGTGTGTGTGTAGAGTGGGGCGCGAGAGCCAGCTGTGGGGCCTCTTACTTTATTCCAGTCACTGCCCTTTATAAATATTTATAGCAGTTCACTAAAAATAACATCCTGGAGCCCAGGGAGGAGAAAAAAAATAAATGGAAATCACCGGGAATTGGGATTGATTATCGCGTGTGCCAGAGCCGTAAGGGTGCCCTGAGCTGGGAGGCGCTGCGCTAACCCCGCGCCGGGCCGTGCTCCCCCTGGTGGCCGCGGGCAGTGCTCCCGCCCTGGGGCTGGCTTGCTGGTGGACGAACCCGCAGGGCTGCAGTGCAGAGCCCTCTGCTCCTCCTTTCCTCCTAGGCTGCAGAGCAGCGGCATCAAACGGGCGGAAGCCTAACCAGTGAGAGAGAAAGGAAGGCGGCTATTTTTAGCACTGTGGCCAGAGTGTGAATGTCTGTAGAACTGAGCAAGGTCTGAAGCTGTCTTTGCACAAGACAGGGAAGAAAACCTGTTGCTCTTTAAAGGTCAAAGCTAGGGAGGAACTTATGCCCCCACCCTGGGGAGCACCCAGCGTGCTGGCAAGAGGCCAGCAAGAACTCCAAGTCACACACACAAGACATTCGTGCTGTTGCTTTTCTCTTTTCAATCTCCCGGTAAATTCCTGTTGCAGACATGAGACCATGCCCTGAGGGGAGTGACGGAGATGCTAGTTCATGCAGGACTGGGCAGGGGAGGCCCACCAGCTGCACGTCCATGGGCGGCCCCTCCCACGTCCCAGGGGCTGGGGCTCCCCTCTTCCTGGCCCGTGGTGATGTGTCTGGCAGCCTCGGGCCTGGTCCAGCTGCTTGGCAGAAAGATGGGCAGGAATGTGGCTCTGGGGGAGGACCTCGTCTTCCTCTTGCCGATGCCAGCTTGCTCCACGTTCCCTGTGCCTGTGCAGGACAGAGGTGCTGTCATGCAGGGCACTGGGAGGGTCTCCGTGCAAAGGCTGCGTGTGAATTTCTGCTAGGGACTAGTCAGTGTGGAGACGGGGCGGGTGGACCGCTCCACCTCTTTAGCTCAAGACTCAGAGGCAATAACAGTGTCCTTTTAGGGAAAGGGGCATTCTCTTCCAGTGGGACCTTGAGTCTCTGGAGTTGTCACTAAGGTCCCAGGGTCAGGGAAGAAAGCATGGGTTTGCAAGGTAAGGTTTGCAGGGTTGCTGAGAAGGGCAAAGAGGTGGGAAATGTGTTTATAATCCTGAGTGGGAGGAAATGAGACCTGTCAAGAAAGAGCAGAGCCTAGGGTCTGTGATAACGGCCCTGGAGCTTCTGGTCTTTGAGTCAACTCCACTCTTGGTGAGTTTCTAACAGCTCTTTGTAGAAGGTCAGATGACCAGGTTAGGAGTGGACCCGATTCTAGTTCTGGCGCCACTGTTCTGGGGGTGTGCCCTGTGGCTCATGTGGCTCTGATAGGCCTGTCCTTATGCCCAGTTCCTCTGTGCCCCGGGGAGAGGGGCTCTGGCAGGCTCTCAAAGGGCAAGTCTGCGCCTGGTTCCCTGCTGGCTGCAGCAGCCTAGGCCTGCACTCGGAAAGGGCCTTGTCTGAATGTGCAGTGAGTTTGGGTAAAAGCCTGCCCACGCCCCAGGGGCTCTGTGATTTCCAGGCAACAAGAGAATTTCTCCAGCTTGCAGGATCCCTGAGTAACAACTCAGTATGGCTCAAAGCTGGCAGGGCAGAGCCCCACAAGGGCCTGGTGAGGATGGGGGGCGGGGGGAAGGGGTCAGAGCCAACTCTAGGGTGAGACTCTTCCCAAAGGCCCTGGGAGAGCTCCTCTTTTTGGCTGGGGCTTCGGCACTGCCTTTTCTTCCCTGAAGATCTGAGGCCTATCTTGAAACACACACAGTCGGAGAGAGGAATAAAGAGAAATCTCTTAGCCATACCAGGCATCTGCCCCTGAAAGAACTCTTCTTCCTGAAGGTGGGTGGTCCATTTTTTTTAACCCCTTCCTTTCAGAGAGCACACCTAGAAGCTGCAGTACCTTGGAACTGGGACTAAACAAAGTTAAGTCCTGAGATGGGAAAATGTTAGACTAATTCTGAAAGTCATGGGCACGCTGGGGAAATTTAGACTTTTACTTTTGGGGGGGCAGTGAGAGAAAGCATGCAGTGAGAGTGAGAGTGCAGAGAATGAGAGTGAGTGAGAGTGAGAGTGCAGTGAGAGAGCGCCTGGCCAGGCACCAGGCACCAGAAGGACTGGGTGGGCTTTCTGGTGTCAACGGGAAACCCATCAGGTGCTGCAGCACATGATGGCTCTGGGTGACAAACCCTGCGATGCTGGCTGTGGTTTGGGCCCCCAGAGAGAAATGACAGTGCCTATGGGAAATCAGGAACAAGGAGGCAGAGGCAGCACTGGGAAGTGACCTCTGACACCTGCTGACCAGACTCCAGCCGGTCAGCAGCGTCTGGCTGCCAACTACAATTTCGACACTGGGGACGCAGAGTCACACCTGAAGACTGGGCCAGGCCCAGTGCAGTGCAACACAAGAATGCTGAGGGCTGTGGGCCCAGGGAAAAGGGGCAGGTGAGCTCATTAAAGGAAGGCCTTGCTTGGCTCTCCACCTGCTGGCACTGCTCTGGGCTGGGAAGCGTGACTGAACAAAGGGGAGGGAAACGAGGGACAGGGCGTGGGGGAGGGCACAGAATTCTACTCACCCGAGCTTCCTCCGGCCCAGCTCCTCCGCTAACCTGTGCGGCACAGACAACACAGCCGGGTCATGCCGGGGGCTTCTCACCACCCTGGACCTTCTCCCAGGGGACTTCCCGACCCATGCCCCATGGTTCTGGGACTCGCCTCTCCTTTGTCACGGTTGTGTCGGCCTTTCCTGACCAGGCATGAAAGCAGCGGGCAGCCGCGCCGCCTACGGCCACACAACCGCAGCTGACATACAACAGCCACTGGGACGAGTGCGTCTCAGCAGAAGGAAGATAATGAAAGTGCCGAAATGGGGACGAAGCCACTAGGTCTAGGGAGCAGTTACAGGAGCGGGCACAGCCCACGTGGTTGTGAAAGTGAAGGAGGTGAACGTGCGTTCAGCTTTGACGAGGATAGTTGTTTTAAAACTCCTTCCTTCTTGCAGTTCATCTGCGGGGGACTACCGAGACGCTTGCTCGCCCTGGACTCTCACACTGCCTGTGCCCTCAGGAGCCCGCGTTTCTCTCGTAGAGGCCACCGCTGCCAGCCTGCCAGACACGCACAGGCTCCTTAAGTGTGCAGCTAGACTTACAGCTCCCACGCCGGAGGCAGCAGATTCTGGAAGAGGAGATGCTGAAGGACGCGGGAGCAGAAGATGAAGCCCCGGAGCTGGCACGAACTTGGGCTCTGGAGTAACAGGGACGTGACTAAGTCTGTCTCATCTCTGCAGTTCTCTGATTACCAGTATCCACTATTTAAGGTGAGGGGTGTAGAGTAGGAAGGGGACCGCCATAGAGCAGATACACTCCCCAGAATGAAGCCAGACTGAGAGCCAGGCAGGCAGGGAGAGGCCGAGGTGCGCTGCTGCCTGGGAGGTTCACTTCGTCGTGAGTTCTCCAAGTGCCCAAGCGGCTCTCAGGCTTTTGCCTGGGGCAGACTATGCCTGACGGGGTGCTTGCGGGGGTCAGGGGGCTCTCAAACCTTAACAAACCAATCTTCACTCTCTTTGTGGTTGATAGTTACTGCGCTCTAACTCCCAGGTGACAGGAGTTACCACCATATCGCCATGCCCAGATCGCGGCAGACGATCAAAGGCTTGTCCATGAAAACACTTGGTTTTACAGCTGCACCCACATAATGGCTTCGTTTTAGCTTCAGGGACGCATCCTAGGACCTACCCAATGTTGAGTCAAATGTTGTTTTAAAACTCCTACCCATTTCGCATCCCAACTCTCATCACTCTCCCCTTCAGGGGTGACATCTAAAAGTCACAGAAGTAGGAATCCAGGCATTTTCACTGAGATTCATGTAGACATGCAGAAACTTGGTACATGTGTTGAAAGAGAGAGGAGCGGATACAAAGAGAGAAAGAGAACAACAGACAGAAGAGCTGCTGGCAGAGCAGCACAGGTACAAAGACGGAGGGCCCTGGAGTCTGGGAGATGCCAGGCGGGGGACCCACACTTGGTCCACAGGGAAACGCAGCCTGCAACCCCCTCCACTTGAACCAGGTCTAGGGGTGGCGGCTGTGGTCAGGGCCAGGCCCGGTGGTCAGGGCAGAGTCCCATGTGCTTTGGGGGAGTAGAGGGAGACTGTGGAGAGGCCATGAGGAAAGCCACGGGGGGAGTCGGGGTAGAGGAAGAGGCCAACGGAGCAGCTGCTGTGTCTCTGGCCAAGAACATTCCACAGGAATGCCGGGGTCTGGCTGGATGTGTGAGCACTCCTGTCTGGAGCATGTGTTTACATCAGAGTAAACTTATCTCTGTGTATCTCCTCCTCTTCACCTCATGCTCACAACCTCCTGCTGTCCTCCTAGCTGTGTCAGCACAGGGCCAGGGTTCCCCACATCTCTCTGTAGCATGTCTAGATGTCTGAAACCTTGCTGTCCTCTACTGCTGCCCTCTGGCACCCCAGGCAGTATGTCACTCTTGTCAGCTCACGCGTCCACTTTCTCCCAGGCCTGGCTCTGACTCATCAGATGATTTCGGCACCTGGAGTGCAGGTTCTTCTCTCAGTTTCTTCCTTGGTCATTTCTGTGTCCTTGTTGACAACCTCCAGAGTTCTGCCTCTTATTTACACTAGCTCTATGAGCAAACATGTGCCAGACCCTCCACCCACACACCCAAGGTGCTTCCTTCTTCTTTCCCATCACAACTTCCTTACCATTATTGGCCCCCCTCCACATTTCTACCCTTCCTTAAGACTTTTCTCCACTTCACTTAGTCTGCGGCCTGCTCAGAGGAAAGCATGGGTGCTGCAGGCAGAATAAACACCTGGCAGAATTCATGTTTTGCCACTCACTACCTGTGCGAATCACTGAGCCTGGTCTAGAACCTTCCTCGTGGGCTGAGATGTCAAACAGGACACCTGTGCTAAGTGCACAGCCTGCAACAGAAACCGAAGAGTTTCTCAACTTCCACACCTCCTCCTGGGCGCCATCTCTCCCCCTCACCAAGTGTCTCTGTCACAGCCACCTGTTTATTTCCTTACCGTTGTTAATTTACTGCCATCCCAGCCTGTGCCAGGCTCTATTTAGGCACTGGGGATAAAACCAGGGCAAAGCAGACTGAAGCCTCTGCCTTAGGAAGCTCACATTTTGGAGGAAGCCAGCAGTGAACACATTCGTGTGAGATAGGATTGTTCATTCTCAAATGCCCAAAGGTAAGTCTGTTATTTGCTGAGTATAACAGAGGAGTAGGAAGATTAAGAAGTCTGGCATCCAAAAGATCTAGTTCAAACCCAAGTTCGGCCACTTAACATGGTCAAGTTTTTCTGAGCCTATTTCCTCACTGGGGAAATGGGACAGTACCGCATATCTCACAGGACTAAGGATTAAATGATACTACACATGGAAGTCATTTAGCACAGTTCTTTGCACACAGCAAATACTAAGTCGGTCGTATATATAATAAGATGGGGAAGGCATTACTGCCCTTTGCTAACACCTTTTTCTTCATTGCTTTGTTTTTCCATGAAGCAGAAAGCCACTGCACTACTCTGCCCATGATAATCTCTTCCTTTCAGAAATCCGTCTTGTATTTATAATCATACAAAGTTTGATGGTTAACTTTTCCTGCCATTTAATTTTATCTACTTATTTTGAATATCTTAGTCTTGCTTTCCTAACTGCATTATAAACTCCTTGAGGCAAGGGATCACATTTTGTGTTTTCTTGTGCCTACTTCCTGTGGCCTAACCATCTATCACAGTCTGGGAAACCAGGATGCTTGTGTTGACCGACTGACACTGCCACCTCTAGGGAAAAACCTGGTGGCCAGTTGGGAAAGGTGGGGAGAAGGAGCTGCGAGGGTCTTGGGGGAAAGGAAGCAGCAGGAGCAAAAGCAGAAACAAAAGGGGGGGGGGGAGCTTTCATTCAGAGCCTTTACAGTTCTGGCTCCCACTCAGACTAAGGGCCTCTCGAGCTGCCTTTACCTCTGTCTTTCCCATTCTGCATCTTCTCTTCTTCTTCCTCTGTACCTTCCTCAGCTGTGGAAACAAGGGCAGGGAGGCCAGTGACCCTTCAGCACAGTACAAGCACAGAAGGGGTTAAGGGAGGAAGTTAGAAGGCTTGGCAGAAGCTCTAGCTGATGGCGCAGTGCTCAGGCCCCCAAGGAGCTGACATTCACCAGTCTGCACTCTTGGTGTTTAATCCCTGGCCCTGTTGAAGAGGAGCGGCCCTCAGAAGCAGAGCAGTCTGACGTCACCCACCTGCTGCTGGCTCTGTCACTGGCCTCCCTGGTGACCGGGGTGGTGGTGCCTGGCTCTTCTCCATGCACGTTTTCCCTAAGGTGGCAACATATGCTAGGGATACAGCTAATGCCCTGATTCATGTTCGAGAGAGCAACTATGAAAGTGCTAGTGGGGATTATCTAGATTTATGCTGGTTTTGGTAAAAAATACATAAATCTAGAGGTTTTAGCTGACAACTTAAAACAACCAGTTGCTAAAGTGGCTGTCGGGACAAAAGCTCAGCCAATCAAGGTTGCTTTCCCAAGAGCCTAGTCAGGGAGGCACCAGGTCGTGCTCTGTAGGCAAAGGCAGATTTGCCATCTCGTCTGGCGTGGGGACGGGGAGTGTGACTAAGAGCATCTGCTTTATGTTCTTAATACCAACACTCTGTGCCAGCTGTGCCCCTTTGAGCTGCACAACTTTAGGCAAATCTTTCTTCTGATAATCACTTACTGCATGGCTTAAAGTGCGGGGGCTGGACTACGTGATTTCTAGAGCACCTTGCAAATGACATGGCAAAATTTGGTTAAAACCCTCCCGTCCTAATATGAGAGACTGCCCACTATCCTGGGAAATGTGCACTGTGTGAAGCTGTCTGGTCTCTCTGTGCTTTGTGTTCAGTGATGTCCAGTTAACTCTCATCCTAGTACGATGAGCTCACGAGTAAGTGGTCCTGACGCATGTGTGTGCTTCACTTCCATGGCCTGAAATTCCCTGTAGAAGTGGGATTTCTGGCATCTATGGAGCTCTATTAGGGAAGGGACTTTCTAATCACCTGTACAGTCTTCCCAAAAGCCATCACCTCTTATTCGTGTGTGTGGAGGGGACAGTGGTTCTCATGGAGGCTGAGAAATGGAACCAAAGTGGAGAAGTGTCTCCCTGCCACGCCCTGTGGGGGAGAACCAGCGTCCCATCTAAAATGTGGTGAGAAAACTGACCTCGGCCACACACTCATCCTCTTCTAGGTGAAACAGGCAGATTTGAGAGAGAAGTTTTGCGCCAGCCCTCGGCCCGGTCCCATGACAACACTAACGGTACATGTTTTCTCCTGCTAAGGCTGAAGAAACACCCCAGGCTTACCTTCCCTAGGGACGTGGGCTGATGACCTCAGTGTCTGTGTTTAAATAAGTGTGTGTGTGTGTGTCCTTGGAAAAACTGTTCTATATTCCTATGTAAAAAAACACTGCCAAGCTGCTTCAAGGTATTTAACAGCACCATATCAGGCGAAAAGAAACAACGGTGTATCCCTGGGCTCCAGTGACCTGCAGCACTTGAGAAGGGAGACTGTTTGCTGCATGTGTACTGTGGGACTCCAAGCTGTAAATGAATCAGTAAACAGTTGGCAGCTACAAAGCCGATGGAGTCATGGAGGTTCTTGAAGATGGGGTGCTATGTGAATGGCCTTTTATAGTTTCTCTTTCCTGGACTTTATATTTGGGGGAAATGCCACAAGGCAAGTGTTTCTGGAAAATCACTGAAATAGCTAAGGGATGGAGAGACCAAGAAAGAAGCCATAGATATGACTGCACAGGAGGAGTGAAGGAAGCTAATGACTTAGGTCATGAACTTCAAGTGAAGGCAGAACCTAGTCACGGACAAAAGGAGAGAATAGGGTTTCAAAAGCAAATTAAACAGGAGAGAGCAGAAAGGCAGTTGGAGAAAGTCCAGAAGCTTTGGTGGCTTATTCGGTTCCAGTCATCCAGGAAAACTTTAGAAAGAGACGGTCGGTGAGGCCTAGGGAAAGAGCAGCTGTGTATGGAGCACAGAAGCAAGACAAATTAAGTGAGGAAGTGGCCTAGAGGTCTGAATTTCTTTACTTCCTGGACTGTGTCTGCTCCACAAGACATCTTCTCAAGAGAAAGCTAAATGTGCAGTTATCTCTATGTGGCTGTGCCTGGGGTGGAGGCTCTGGGTGAGGACCTCCAGTGTGTTCCTAGAAGGCAAAGAGACCGCGTGGTACATGAGATGACATGTGCTGCACGTGACACTTGAGCACGCGGGGAAGGGAGAGGGAGCGGCAGGAGAGACATGAGGCCGGGTGGGAGCTCTGGCTTCACCTGAGTGGAGCTCCTTCACCAGGGACGACATGGTGTTGGTGATAGAGTCAGCGGCCACCAGCAGGTCATTGCGGAGGTTTCTCCTCGTACCTGAGGAGAGTCAGAGCAGATGGCGATGCCAGGTGGTGGGCTCAGACAGCGAGCGAGCAAATGGCTCAGCCTGCCAGGCCCTGGGAGACAGGGAAGGACACAAGGGGAGACGGGGCCACAGCGGCTCTCTCTGCTCATGGGCACTTCAGGAGCAGGAGGAGCCCAAGGCCAGCGTCATGCTCCCTCTTCTCCACCGGAAGAGCCGGACCCTGTCAACTCCATGCCTCTTAGCCACAACCAAGAGCTGGGATCCGGAACAAGCTCTGATCCAAGGTGCTCTCACCTGGGGCAGGACTTCACTCTCCAGCATCACCGCCTCCCATTCCTCGCCTGCAACCCTAACAAGGTTTCCTTAACTGTCTTGTCTTCCCCCAACTATGGAAACTGTGGCTCACCAGCTCCTTGGAGGACTGTGGCATCCCAGCCCCAAAGTGCCTGCAGCAAGATTCTATTTTGAGTTCCATCCTTCCTTCTTTTGCTGGCTCTGAAGAATTTCCAGGCCAAGCACATGACTTGGGGGATTATTTCATCCAATTCCTCTGGAGGAGGCAGAACCCAAAGGACAAGGGACTTCCCACAACCCAGAGAAAAGAGCGGCCTGCTCTCTGTGCATGGAAAGCCTCCAGACCCCCGTGGCGGTGAGCCCATCTAATGAGAAGGGGGCAGCAACCGACTCACTTATCCAGTATGTGAAAACCTGGTCGTTCAGAGCTAAGTGCACAGAAGAACAGAAACTGAAAAAGTCTCAGTAGGAATCCTGTCCATGTTTCCAGTCCCCCTCAGCGCCCCATTAATCTCTGCTCCCGAAACTCACCTTGTGCAAAGGCCTCCTGCATGTCTCCCCCGACACCGCCCAGCGGGTCCTGCGGACAGTGCGTGGGGGTGGAGCCGGCGGATGTGGAGCGGACAGGCATGGGCATCGGGCGGCCGCCTCCGTGAGTGGGCGACGTGTGCGGCGATCCTGTGGCCTGAGCCTGGAGAGTCAGAGAAGCTGTGTTACCGCGGGGCCCTCTCCTCTCAGAAGAGGGGAGAGGGGCTCCCCTGCTCCCCCAGTCAGCCTGAGCCAGCTTGGGGGGTGGGGGGTGGGGGGTAGGGCTGCCGTGCAGTGCGCTGCGCTGCGGGTCATAGTCAAAGGAAGGAGCCAGGCTGCCTCCAGCCCTGGAGAGAGGAAGAGGAGATAAAAAGGAAAAAAGAAAGAAAAAAAAAGATAGGGAGAAGGAGAGAGAATGAAGGGGGAGGAGGCGCGAGAACATGGTAAGAACGGATGAAAGTCGGAGGGCAATAAGCCTTTCACTGGACACTGAGCAGGGTGGGGGTACTGCCTGGAGAGCTGGGGGTCACTGCTCTTTGCAAACTCGCTCCTGTGCCTTATTTCACTTGCTACTCACAACAGCTTGTGAACAGAAAGGGTAGAGGAACTGAATAGACATTTTTCTAAAGAAGACATGCAAATGTGGGTCTCCCTAGTGGCACAGGGGTTAAAGACTCAGCACTACCAAGCTGTCACCAGCCACTGAGACTGGGTTTGATTCCCAGGCCAGGGAGCTGACCCAAAGGGCGTAGCAGACCTCTCCTGTCTCATCCACTGCTGCTCCCCTCAGCAGTATATTTCAGTAGATCCGCCTGTTCTGCTCCCCACTCTGTCTCTAGTGAATCCTCTCACCCCCTGCACCTCTGGCCTGTACCCCAGTTCTTATGTGCATGAATAAATAAATCTTTTAAAAAAAAGTTAGATGTGGGTGGGGTCCTTTCACCTATATCAAATCACCATAACGCACACTTATACTTTTATATGTCAATTATACTTCATATACCTCATGAGCTCCTGCAGCCAGGGACAGAGCCTCGGTGAGGCTGTGCCTGGAAGCCGGGAGGACCTATGCATTCATGCGCCTTAGCTGAGGAGCAGGGGGCACTGCCTGCGAGAACCAGGTCAGCCACAGCTAAGGACGTGATGGTTTGGGCACAGGTCAGGCTGGAGTTGCAGAACCCCCTCCACTGAGGCCCAGCACCCAGAGCAGAGCGGTAGTCTCTGGTGGAGGAAGGGGGACTCGGTCTCTGAGCAGGCACTGTCAAGGCCTGCCTGGAAAGGCTCAGGCTGCACCAAGCTGAGACAGCACTGACGAGGGACATTCAGCCCAGTTAGATGGATTTTTTTTTTTTTTTCTGGAGTATGTGGCCTATGACATTCAAGCTCACTTCTATGTATGACAGTTATCTGTCATCCCCCCAGAGGGCCAACCCAGCGTTAAGCATGTGGTAAATACGCAATAAATCTCCCTTGGTGAGATTCCGGCCAGTCCCCGCTGCCTGCAGGCTAGATGTCAAGGAGGCAGAGCTGAGATGAACAAAGCAGCTCCTTATTGAGAACATGAATTTGAACATTTGCAAATATCTTAATAGGAAAATGATGATGGGGATGAACGAGGCAAGAGGGATGGAAAAGGGTGGCTAAAATTCTAGAATCAGGAAATGAAACCTACTGTCCACCATCAGCTTGAAAATAATCAGGCCCTCTTCCTGGGACCCGTGCCCAGCACATGCTTCTGATGAAGATAAAGACCAGACTCCAGAAGTCATCTCTGTTCAGAGCACAGTAGAAGGAGAAAAGCTAAGTCTACCAGGAAGGCATTCTTTTTCCCACGGGTGTCAGAATTCCAGCTCTTGGCTGGCTCTCGGGCCACACTAGATCAGTTGCCAGAGTGAGGCCGTGCCGTCAGGAGCCCCGCGTGGCAGCTGCTGGGTTCCAGCAGAGCGACACTGGGTGGCACACAATCAGGTTGGTGAAACCCAAGGGTCCTGGGAGGGTCGCAAGTCATGTCAGTTGATCGGCACATGCTCCATCCAGCCAGGCCTGAGGCTGAGGGTTAAGGAAGCCTGGATGGTCTTAGGTGAGGGACACTGGTGCAAGGATGTCAACTGACAGCCTCTGGTGGTTTAGACAAAAAGGCACAAGGATCAGTTTCTTCAATCTCCCGGAAGGCTGGCGCCCTTGCCACACTTCGGCTGTTGGCATAGCCCTCCCGGTGCTGTCTGGCCTGCTCCTCTGGGTGTCTGCTCCACTACCACCTCCTCAGGGCCTGGCTAAGTCTTCCTGCTGTGCTTCCACAGAGGCTTGTCCTCTGGCCTCCTGTCAGAATCTCTTTCTCACCATTGTGCTTTACAGATATAAATGCTTAATAAATATTTGTTAAATGACAATGAGCTGGATCAAGTTTCTGACTCTCTTTTGTCGTGGAAAGGGGGAGCTGCAGTCAGAGCCGACCATAATCTCTGGGGAGTGCTACATCTATCTGTCATCCATGAAGCTTTATGTGAACTACTTTAATGGGATAGTACGTGTGGAGGGCAGACCTGCTGTGGCCTTCCCCCGCAGTCACACCCTATGTCGTCCCTTCCCCAGAGCAGACAGCTCGAGCCGGCACTTGCTGGACAGAGCATTCTCCCTATGTGGACGATCACTTAGCAGCCAGGAGAGGGTTTGCTCACTGTCTGCCCACTTGCTAGGTCTGGGCTGGGACATCCTACA
The DNA here is from genome assembly GCA_019455555.1 of Galemys pyrenaicus. Classification (NCBI taxonomy): domain Eukaryota; kingdom Metazoa; phylum Chordata; class Mammalia; order Eulipotyphla; family Talpidae; genus Galemys; species Galemys pyrenaicus. The sequence goes on from JAGFMF010011433.1 coordinate 1,752,807, forward strand.
ATCAAGCCGGTTCACTGCATTGTACAGTGGCACCTTATCTCCAAAGCACAGGTGGGTTCTGCGTCCAGACAGGCCAGGCAAGCTCTCCCCCTGGAGACCACCAAGCACTCTCATCAATGCAGACCAATCTAGTGGCACAGAAGTGGGGGCACATCACAGTGGCTGAGATTATGGGGAACCAGAGAATTGTACCAGAAAAGGTGGAGGAGCTAGAGAGGTGGCCCCAGGGGATAGGGTATAGACAATCTGTGCCCCTGGGTTTCAGCTGCCAGGAGGGGTAAGCTAGCCTGGGAGGGCTGTGGAACACACTACAGTAAATCCTCGACATGTCTTCAGGGGCTCTTAGAAACTGACGTTAAGCAGAACAATGTATAATGTTAGCAGGTCCTTGAGCAAGACCATTTTGTTCAACCTTGGCTGGGATATTTTTTTCTAAGTGTTATAATGGAACAACGTTGCATGTTATTGGAGCTGTTGTACTTGGTGTCTTTGGGTTTCTGATGCAAGGCCAGTGGAATCTTACTGTAATACAACCTGTAACAAAGGCTTCCATACAACACAGGCCGTCGTGCCTCTCACCAATAACTGACACAATAAATGGCCTGTAACTCAGGTTCTTGGAATACAGAGGTCCCTTGTCGTTGGAAACAATTCTGCTGGAAATATGGAACTAGAGAAGTGTTACCCTCTGAGATGCGCTCTAGTCTTTGGGCTCTTCCCTTCTGCACCAGCAAACACCCTGAGGACTCGAGCAGGCTGTGTAATGTGTTCCAAGAAAAGGGCTCTGGAATGATGCTTATAATTTCCAAGAGTTTCAGGAGTCCAGAAAAAGAACCTCTTTTTCAGTCCAGCATTCATTTATGTTTGAGGAGACTGAGCCCCAGAGCAGTCATAAGGTCACAAATAACTAGCTACCTGCCTCGAACTATAGGAGAAACCAAAGCACACTGGGACCATGGCTGGTATTTCTGAGGCCAGAGGACAGTGGCTTGGTCGGCCTCTCCTGCTGCAGCTGGCCGCGCTTTCTGATGGGCAAGTCAGTCAGAAGGAGAACGTGAGGAAGGAGAGCGGAGTGATGTTTAGTGTCTTGTCTAGAACACCAAGCTAACAATGGAGCCAAGGCAGAGACTGCCAGAGAACCTGACTTCACAGAAAGCCGACCTGAGGACACGGATCCCACACGTGGGCACAGAACTGGCCACACCAGGACAATGTCTGGCGCGGAAATGGTCTGCGTCACTCCAGGCCTTGTGAGGCATCCCGGGCATGTGCTTGGCACATAGTAGGGCTCCAGAAACACTATTTTCTTCCCTTCCTTTTCCGCATGGAACATGTTTGCACTTTTTTAAAAAAATCTCCTTGGTACACATTATAGTCTGGTAATCAAGCCCAGAGAGGCTTGTGGCACAAGCCTGATTTTGAGAGGTAATGTCCTCTACAGAGCTCTGATAACTGCTTCCTCTTGCACACACCTCCCAATGAAAGTCTGAGCTAAGCTGTCATCATGGTAACAGAAGGAGATACTTTAGTCTCCATTTCTCTCCCTGACTCATGGATACCTGCCAGGTAGCAGATGGCCCGTGTGGACAATTACCTTCATTTTGCTGCAGTGTATTTAAACTAAACAAACCGGCCTTTTTACTGTGGTTGTTCAGAGGCCCTCTCAGTAAAAACAGAAAACAAAAAACCAAAATACAACACTGGGAGAAAGGAGCTGCTGCTCTGAAATCCGGGCGAGGCAGGTATGACTGTACAGAGAACTGGGGTGAATAAAGAATGGACTTTTGTGTATTTCTTTTCTTTAAGAAAAGGTAAATAAAAACCTCACATACTATTCTGAGCTGGTGCTGGTGGAGGCTCTGCCAAAAAAAGGTTCTGTCTCATCAAATGGGGAGGTCAAAGGAGAGAGAGGGTCCTCCGATGTTGCATTGTCTGTCCTGCTGCAAGATTTGAAAATAACTACCTAGCATGAAAGAGTTAAGGACCTGTGAGTCAGGACCTAGATGGAGGTGAGCAGACAACCGGGATGGGTGGAAGCGAGAGAGAAAACTGCATGGCAGTGAGCAAAGAAGCAGGGGAGGGTCCTCCCGGGCAGACCAGAACCAGGTAAAGGACATGCTGGGCACCTCCCTACCTTAGCAAAGATGCCTACTACAATCTAAAGTGAGTATTAACTTCTGAAGACAAACTTGACTTCTACATACTTGAGAGATGGGTTGAAGAGTTTTATGGTGTCTCTTCTCTTACAACCATTAATACACATTTACCTGTCCTGTTGGTTGGAAGAATGTGGCCACCAAAAGCCTACCATGAGGTCCCGCTGCAGAGGGCTGACACCTACTGTTTCCATATCACTTCAGCAAACTTGGTGCTTGCATGTAACCTGCCACTCAGAGAGAGAGAGAGAGACAGACAGACAGACAGTGTGTGTGTGGGGGGCTGCTGCAGACAGGAAAGGGCCACTGTGGGATGGCTGGGCACTGTGTGATCATTGCTGGCAATGAATAAGAGGTTATGGCTCTCAATCTTCATGATTCTGTCCCTATTCAAGACTAACGACAGAATACAGAAGATAAAGCTTAGCCTCAGGGCTTAAAGGGGTGGGGGGCAAGGTGTCTAGGTGTCCTCCTTACTGAAGTAGGAAAGCATATTAAATTCCTGAGACAAAGAAAAAGCTATTAAAACTCACCATAAAACCAAACATGAAAAAAATAAAGTTGAGATTTAAACTTTTAGATAGGGGAGCTCATAAATTCCAAGCTTGGAATCACCCTCTTTCTGTTTGTTTCTCCTAGTTTGCTCAGCTCTATCTGAAAACGGTATTCCTTTAATTCTCATTTTAGGATTTCAAAGCCAGCCCTCCGCAAAGTGATCAGGGGCCTTGCTGAGGGAAAAATCCCTATATAATGACTGCCAAACACTCAGGAGAGCAGATTCCTTAGTTAGATGGTGAAATCAATGATCAGGCAAGCAGCCAGACCTAATAGTCATATTTTAAAATTCAAACGAGTCCAATTAAAATGCTACTTATGGGTAAGCAAAACGAGCATGGTGAGGAATGGCAACTTAGTGAACCCCACCACTCTGCTGAGTCCCTGTTATGTGTGACAGAGCGGTTAGAGTCCAGGCACTGCCATTAAATAGCTGTGTGATCCTGGGCAACTTATTTAACCTCTCTGTATCTCCAATTCTTCACATGTAAAATGGTGATAATATTTTCACAGTTGGCGAGAATGATCATAAGATGCTTCAACAAAGGTTCAAGAGTACTACCTGCCATTAATCTAATTTGCAAGGTGCTGGGGGTGGGCATCCATGATGGGGGGTGGCTAAGAAGCAGAATATCTCCATTCTCTACAGGCTCACAGCCTCCTGGGGCAGTTAGGCAGGTACAAGCCAGCAGACAAAAGAGGATGGAATCTGCACCATCACAGAGGGACAAAGGAAAAGCAGCACAGAAGCAGTGGGTTTAACTTTGACCCTCTGGAACAGGGTAAAGTTTCATAGGAGAGGTGGCATCTGAGAGTATCTTGAGGGGTCTAATTTCAATTGGCAGAGAAGGCTCAGGCAGGGCAATTCAGGTGAGTACAGGCGTGAGCAGAGGTGTTGGGCCTGAGTGAGGAGGCTGTCTGGAGGGACAGGAGCAGTGTGGAGGCTGGTATGCAGGGGGCATGGAAGATGTGTGCCGGGAAAGAGAAGTGTGGGCTTCAAGCATCCAGAGTCATGAATCCAAGGTCAGGTTCACAGATGGGCAAACTACAGTGCATGGCCAAATTCAGCTCACCACCCTTCAGCATTTTTTACCACTGAGAATGATTTTAACATTTATTTTAAAGTTGTATTTTTAATGCATCTACAAGAGCCTACATGGTATCTTGGATTTGGCTCCGGTTGGGTATCTCCTATCCAATGTGTTCAGGAAAAAGCTTGCTGGCTCAGATGATGTGTTAGTGAGTAACTCAGGAGATGTGTTAGTGAGTAACTCAGGTGATGTGTTAGTGAGTAACTCAGGTGATGAGTTGGTGGCTCGGGGGTAATATGAAGGTGGGACTGAGAAGCAAGAGAGAGGAGACAAGGAGACCAGATGACAGAGGCTGGCATGAAGAATGATGATAGGGATGAAAGGAGACACAAGCAAGTTTTTGGAGGAAAGGAAATTGACTAGGCTGCAACGGAGTTAACGAGCAGAGACTGGGAGAATGCTCAGACGCAGAGGTGAGTGTGGGGATGGTGACGAGGAATCTTTAAACATTCACCCCACATCTAAGCCTCAGACTCAGGGATTCTGAGAACATCTCAGGAGCTCAGACAGGACCGCAGAGAAAAGTGCTCTGGGTTTGGAGAAGTACTTCTGAGTTGGGGGCGGCTGTACCTGCCAGTGATGTGGATGGGGCACCTCTGGGATCTAATAGGTAGAGGTTAGAGATGCTGCTCAGCATTTCCCCCGCCCCCTCAAAAAAGAGCCATCTGGCCTAAATGTCTGGAGTGCTAAAGATGAAAATCTGGCTGAGGGTGACTCAGAGCCATGAGGAGGGGGCTGCCTGGGACTTGTTTCCCAGGAAGTTGCTATGGAAGGACGGGCAGGCCACAGTAGACTCAGATCAGGCTAGAACCTTCAAGGAGCCCAAGAATAGACTCTTAGTTTTGTGTACTTGAGAGATGTCCTGGAGGCAGCTTTAGGCCTGAGAGTCTCCTAGATCCTTTCTTGGTTTCCTTAGGTCTGATCTGATTAAATACAGGAGTTGAAATTTAAAATGTGAAAATGACAAATCAACAGTATTATATGTATGTTAATAATACATATATTAGGGGCCTCCCTGGTGGCACAGTGGGTTAAGCAACGCACTATGAAGCAAACCACAGCCACTGCAGCACAAGTTCGATCCGTGCCACGGGCCAGGGAGGGGACCCACATGGCACAGCAGACCTCTCCTGCCTCGTCTGCTGCTCCCCTCAGCAGTGTGTTTTGATCAGTCTGCCTGTTCAGCTCCCCGCTCTATCTCTGGTGAATCCTCTCACCTCCCTGGACTCTGGCCTGTACCCCAGCTCTTGTATGGATAAATAAATCTTAAAAAAAAATACACATAATAAAGGATTTATGGCTCGTCAGTTTTGAGAGCATGCTGAATTGGCATGGATTCTTATTAAAGGTAGAGCTTTAGGGGCAGTTAAATATTTCACTTCATTGCCTCTAATTTTATAAAACATTCTCCCCCCCTTCCTGTCCTTCCTTTTTAAGGCATTGGGGTATCTATACTGCAGCTCCAAATGAGAGTAATTCTACTTGCCAAATTGTGATTAGCAACAAATGGAGAAGATTGCAAGAGTCTATTGTACCCTTTATAACAGGCTTCTTTTAGCTGAAACTAGCAGATGTTAATCTCTGTTAAGAACTCTAGGCCAGGGCCTCCCTGGTAGCACAGTGGGTTAAGCAATGCACTATGAAGCAAATCACAGCCAGTGCAGCATGAGTTCGATCCCTGCCACCAGCCAGGGAGGGGACCCACATGGCATAGCAGACCTCTCCTGCCTCGCCCGCTGCTCCCCTCAGCAGTGTGTTTCAGTCCATCTGCCTGTTCTGCAACCTGCTCTGTCTGGTGAATCCTCTCACCTCCCTGGACTCTGGCCTGTACCCCAGCTCTTGTATGCATAAATAAATCTTGAAAAAAAAAAAAAAAAAAAAGGAACTCTAGGCCAGGAAGCTCCCGATCTTAGCACTATTAATATGGAACATCAGAACCAGCCTGAGGTCAACTATAAAACCGTAGAGATTGGTAAGGCATCAAGATTGCAGAAACACCTATAGACACTCTCAAAACAAAGGGTCCACAGATCCAATCACATGTCAAGAGAGGATGCTGGGGCGAGACCCCATCTTGGCATGGCCAAGATTCAGAGGGCAGGAAAGGCTTGAGAAGGGCACTTCAGCTGGTCATGGAAGCAGCTGATCTTTTCCTAGGATGCTTTCTTTTGTCCACAAGAGTGGGAAGGAGGAGGCCAGCATGGATAAACTCTGGGAAAGAAGCTGGTTATTGAAAGAAAGCCCAGACAATGGAGTGAGGGCCCGAGGGGTTTCAAAGTCACAAAAGTAGGAACCAGTCCAATGAACCCAGCTGGATTTCTACACTTTTCAGGGTTTATAGCCTCTCCCCACTACACTGATTGGTATCAGTAATGAAAGGATTAAAGAATTATAGACTTGGAAGTTTATAGATGAGGAAACTGAGGTTTATAAAGGTTCTGTACATGTTTGAACAGAAATGAGCTTTTGTCAACAGGGTTCTGTGAGTTACAAGCATAAATCATCACTGTAATTTAGTGTGGCAGTCTGAAAATTTAACTCCTTCCTTCATTAGTGGGGTGGGGAGCAGGAGGTTGGAGAAGCAAAGTCATTTTTGCAGAACTGTTCACATGCTACTGAAAGTTGTCTTTCCAAGAAAGCCCTGGGCTTCCCGATCTTACTGGTTTATTGGTCTTACTGGTTTTTTCCTAGAAGCTTTCTGGTTCCATCAGAAATCACAATCCCACCCTTCCTTTGTCCTCTTTCCTCTTTTTGTGTACTATGGGTTTTCCCTACAGCTCATGTTTATGGTTTCAACCCTCTTTTAGGTCAAAGACTTCCAAATCCACATTGCTAGCCTTGTTTCTGCTCTGATTCTAACTGCATGTCCACAGAAATCTAGCACACCAGACACAAAGCTTGACTGCTGCCTGTTCTCTGTACCTCAGCATGTTCAAAATCAGATCAAAGTTCCCTTCCTGACCCAGATATTCTTCCAGTTTCACTTTTCAGTCAGTAGTACCCGTCATTTCCCCAGATTCCTACGTCAAAGCCCAGGAGCGATCAGACATTTATTCTTCTCTGCTCGGCTGCAGCGGTCTGATGGAGGCAGCATGTCCTAGGAATTCAGTATTTTTTCTAATGAAGGAGGATTTCTCCAGCGTGGAGTGTACAGACTTTTCTTGGAGACCCTGGAGGGTGGTTCTCACCAGCATATGCATTCTGGTCAGAAGAGGAAAAGACAGGGAGGAAATAAGAAAGCGGATGAGGAAAATTCTCAGCCTCCCATGAGTGGGAGTGATGGGCGATACTGGGGAAGCTGCACAGACCCAAAGTATCTTCCCTTATGTCCTGAGATTAGTCCCCTTGCAGGTGCTCAAAGGGTATTCAGGGAGTGAAATACAAATACCTATTTTTAGTTTTGTAAGAACATTTCCTCTTTGGAAAAAAATCAAATTAAAAAAGAAACCAACCAACTTCCTGGTGATGGGTGAGATGCTCCGCAGATTCACACAGTGCCATCTGGGGCGGCGGGCACGGCAGCTGGTCTATGCACCAGGCCTGACCCAGCCCACGTGCGGGTCTGAGGCATAGAGCACAGCACACTGACCCTTGTTTACCCAACGACATCTGCAGAGTTTGCAAACTTTGGAGGGCGGCAGCGGTGCCTCGGGCCCAGGATATCCCTGACCTGGCTTGTGTTTCTGTATTTAGGGCAGCTTGCCAACCATGAGCTAATTTTCATACTATTTGAGGGTGGGATTTATGTAGGAGTTCTCTTATTATTCTCCAAAGGCCAAGCTCACTGCCTTGAATGTAAGTAGTAAGACAATGCTGAATAAATAGATGAATGACAACCCTTTGCCTTTTAGGAAAAAGTAGATTAAACTTCTATTTTGGATTATGGCCAGGCCAGCCTCCAGGAGATGTTAGAGACTTGTGAGCCACTTCCCAATGAAACTGTACTCACAGGTTAAGCCAACCAGTAAGGGAAGTCACTAACAAGCTTATGCTGGCATCAAGGAGTTCACCAATAATCTCTTATTTCTTGTTGTATAGTTTTTTTTTTTCTCAAAAGTACTTTCCCTTTTAAACTTACAAAGTTAATATTCATAGTGTTGGAGCCCTCATGGGTCAACCAGGGATAACTAAATACTGAGTGCTCTTCCTCCGAGGCCTGTTTGCTGGAGCTGTGCTCAGAGACGGACTTCCGAGAGCAAGCCCACACACGCTTCTTTGTGACGCTGCAGTGGGCTATTTGTGTAGTTCTGGCAATCAGAGAGGGCGTGGGATCCCACTTGATATCCCAACTGGCTTAAAGAGAGGTTCCAAGTACGGCATTGTTCTCTTAGAGACTCCCCGTGACTCCATCTGATTCCATCATTTTCAGAGTACCATCTCTATAACCCTAGTGCTAACCTGGGAGCCCTCATACTTATGGATTACGGTCTGTAGTTACAGAAATTACAGTCTTTAAGCCTAATGTTGATCTGCTATAAAAGGTGATATAATGGGGGGACCCAGAAAAAAACATATCCTTGAGGCATAAACTGAGCCCCTTGGCCTTAGGTAGCTCATTTTATTTGGTGTTAGAAATCCAGCAGTGAAGCTGACAATGGAAGCCTGAGATGGAAGCTGGGGAAAATGGAAGCCTGAGATGGTCCTAGAATTAACTTGTACACTGAAACCCTGGACGGGGTACTATCTGACAGCGAATGGAGCAGCTCAGGCGGGCAAGGCCTCTGTCAGCAGGGTCCTCTGCTGTCTGTACCTCTTTGTAACTTGCTGGTGTGTCCTAGAACCATACTGACGGCTGCAGGAACTGGATTTTTAATTAAGCAATGCTCAAAATATTTTTAAATGGAACCAATAACTATAGGTGAACATTTTAGAGATTATCTGCATTAAAAGAAAAGGATTTTATGCTACATAATGAGTATCGGTTCTTTATACAGAAATAATATAGTGTTAATAACAATAATATTAGCGCCTATTCTTTCATAACAGTGAAATTTGTTTTTCTGGTTCCTCTTTATAAATGACATTTGTAAGCCATCATTAGTCTCCTGAATGGGTCTACCTATTTCACAGGAGTAATGTGAGCAAAATTATTGGTATAGGTCGTGTCCATTACAATTAATACACTTGTGAACTCATACTACTCTTAAGTGAAAATCTTGTAAATCAGCTTAATACCTGTTTTCATCCAGCAACTACGGAGTATCTGCCACGTGGCAGGCACTGGGTTAGCAGCTGGGGACGTGCAGCGAAGAAGGCAGAGAAGGCCCTCTGGTTACAGTCTGACGATTATCCTGGGCCTGATTAATCCAGACTCAACCCAATTCCTGAGCCTGGTAAACTACAGATATGTGGACGGTCGGTCGAGTGGTCACAGAGTGACGTCTGATCCGAAGCAGCCAGGCAGTCCTGCCTTTATGCACGACCCTTGGGTCCAAGAAAAGAGAAGGGAAGCGGTGAGGGAGAGGGAGGAAAGAAAGAAGGTCCTAGGGCCATGCAGAGTCCTGGGAGTGTGGCTCAGGCTGCAGGTGGAGCCCAAGCCCTGGAGGCTTTTTTTTTTTTTTTAATTTAAATTTTTAAGAGCTTTAGCTCTTAAAGCTGCTGTTATTGCCTGTTTCTCTCAAATGCCCTCAAAGTCAAAATAATCCCCAAAGGGGAAAGAAGCAAAAGGCAGATGAATGAAAAGTTCTCTGTAATGGCTCTCTGGAGCCAGTTTTGGGGAAACTGTCTAATCAATTCTTCATTTTAAAAGTCTTTTACAATTATTGGTAAAACCTGGAAACAACCTAATGCCCAAAAGTAGAGGACTAGATCAAGAAGATGTGGTACATATACACAATGGAATACTATTCAACAATGAAAAATGAGAAACTAGGTACATTTATAGAAACATGGATGGAGCTAGAAGGAATTACACTCAGTGAAACAAGTCAGAAGGCAAGAGAAAAATAACGGATGGCTTCACTACTAGGAGGAATGTGAAAGAGCAGCAGCAACAACAACAACAACAAAAAGAAGAATAAGCTCAAGGAAATGGGTAATTATAACCAAAAGCAAACAAAAAACTCAACAAGACCAAAAAGTCAAAGATAAATCAAAGGGACCATGGGGGGGGGAGGAGGGGAGGGCAAAGACGGGGATGAGGGCAGAAAGAGCACAAGGGACTGAGGTGATGGTGCACGGGTGGAATGGTGGTGGGTACTCCCTGGGGAATACAAATGATGTCAAATATAATTAATTAAATTAAAAAACATTTTAAAAAAGACTAGAGGAGGTGAAGGGGAGCACAAGAGACTGTGGGGGAAGACTGTGAGTGCTTTGGTGATGGGAGAGCTGTGATGAGAAATCCTACCTTGTCCAAATATTGACAAAAATGTGAAAATCAGTGTTATTTCATTGATAATAAAAGGGCATTTGCACTTTGTTTGAAATGCAAAAAAAAAAGTCTTTTACAATTATTTTATGACCCCTTTGGGCAATGTATTCTGATAGGGAAGAGATGCAATGCTATGAGCTGGGACCCAGGAGGAAGGTGGGGCTACGCCTCTCTGTGATAGGCACCTCCGGGGTAGGGGTCTTGCTCAGGAGCCATGCAGGCGAGAGCGAGGCCGGTCCTCAGGCTCCAGTCTCCCACTGGCACATTCCGAGTGCTGCTCAGCCATGCCGAGACACTCACTTCAAAAGTAAGCCTCAAAAGTGCCAGTGGGTCCGGGTGCAACCCTAACGTGCAGAGAGGATGTGTCTCCCTAAACCCATGAGAATGTGGCTTACTTCTTATCATCCTGGGAGAAACACCTTATGCCAAGTCATGTGATGGACAGTCCCACGGACCGTGAGGGCTGGGAGGTGAGTTCAGGACCCGCCACGCACACAAGGGCCCCTCCGTGCACCTGAGAGGTCTGGGTCTAGCTTCTCACTTTGCCAGCTTCAAGGGGCTGATGCTCTCATACAGTCAGAGGTCACTGAGACAGGCTGTTATTTAATTCTCTGGGTCTGATCAAGGTCAGTTTTAAATTGACTTGAGAAATAATATACAAGCAGTGGTGATTTCTGATTTCTTGGATTACATGGGAATCCATAACATTTTTCAAAAATGACCTGTCGACTGGGAAGTCTAATGCTACCCTTAAAATATCCACAATGTCTGCCTCCTTCTGAGGGCGAGGTCTCACTTGAAGGCGAGGTCTTCCCCAAGTACACGCTCCATTCTGAGCTGGCACTTCAAGGAGGGATCGGGGATGCTGGTCTGGCTGGTTGTTCTAGTAAGTTCCCAGGGCAAGTGGTTTTAGCTGTAAAGTGTGTCTCTGGGCCATAGAGGGGTGATGAGGAGGAAGGAAACACTGGTGTTCAGTGTGAGTTGATGTCCTGGCTCAGCAGGCAGGGGACAGTCCACAGCAAGGGGATGGTGTGCACAGAAGGGGCGGGAGAAGGGAGCAAGGGGTAGGTGTTCTCTCCTTTCCCTCCAACACAATCTTACATCCTCCAACTTGTAAGCAGGCACTACCAGCACCCGCTTCTCTTCTTTTAAGCAAACTGGAGGATTATACCTCCTTGTCTCAGAGCAGTTATGTGAGGTCATGTAACTGCTTTGACCATGACAAATGAGGACTTGATAATCTGTCACTTTCTGGAATAAGCCCTGAATGACTAGACTTGACTTTCAATCCTGGTCTCCAGCTTTGTCCACATGCCCATACCTAGTGACAAGGAAGGGCCATAAGCTCTGAGCAATAAACTGTGTTAATGAAGGAAAAAGCCCCCAAACACTTGTTGCATAAAAGCCACGGAGACTTCAGGGTTGCACCCTAGCCTAGACCCAGACTCTGTCATCTTCCTTTCTTTAGACAGCCTTTACTCTCCTTTACTCCTTTCTTGCCTTTTTCCCTCATTACCTATTTCTTCCCTGCTTTCCTCTTTCCTTAGTCTACTATTCAATTACGCTTCTAAGTGGAAATAATAATAAACATAATGTTTCATATTCTTGTTCTTAATCTAAAACATGGATAAATTTGTTTTTATGAAAAAGAAATGAGGTTTTTTAAACATTTCATAATTTTCTTAAAAAAAAAAGATCCAGAGGTAAATTAAAAATCACCTTTAACTTGTATTTAAAATAAAAAGAATGCTCTGAAAGTTGTACTATATTATATAAACATGGTGTTACTATGGTGGATAGGGCCTCCCTGATGTAAGTTATTGGTCATGAGGAAAAATAAAAATAAACATAAGTCTTCCCTGAACACTGTGCCAAAGCCACACAGCTCAGAAAAGCCAGAACTCCCTCTGGAGCAGGCGCTGAGCAGAAGTCACTTCCAGCATCAGCAGTCAGCTGCCATTAGCAATTTTGTTAAAGCAAGAAGAGTTGAAGCATCCAGAAACCTGTTCAAGACTAAAGGACACTGAAGTCATCAAAAGAACTACTCATTTTCATGCATAGTCCCTGAGGAAATAGTATTTAGACCTGAGGTCACTTCACCACCCCCAAAAGTTGTTTCAAGCAATTAAAGTCACCCTAAACATGTAGCAACAGAGAATGGAGTGCAGGAAGATGCAACTGTAACCTGGCTAATCATGCATATTTAAATAAATATCAGAGGTGCACCTTGAAAAAAAAATTCAGCAAGCTCTGGTTCCAAATAACAACATGCTCTAATAGGTGAACACAAGGTAGACATTGAGGCCAATTTACAAGACCATGGAGAGAACTGCCAAGAGTTTTATGTACGACCGATTCTGCAGCAAGATCTGGTACAGGGAGGAGAGGGGAGGTATGAGACAGTTAGATGAGCAAGAGAAGAACATGCAAAAGGAGCCAGAGTTGGTGCAGAATACTTAAGTTCACTTACTGCCTGCTTTTGCTCTTCCTCCTAGAGGTGTTGAAGACAAACAAGAAGACAGAGGGAAAAAGGAGAGAGATTAATGTCCATTACCATAAACATTTGAAAGAAATGACAGAACAGGCAAACCAGGCAAAGCCTATGGGCTCACACATCAAAATTCCTGTCCGCCGAGGGCATCATCAGCTGGGCAGAGCAAGCAGCAGGCTTCTGCCCCATTTGGTTATGAAATGAACTTTCTAGCACTGTAAGGAAAGCACCTTAGAAACTGTGTAGTCCAACTTCCTCATTTACAGATCAAAGAAACCTAGAGAGCCTGAATGCCTGAGGTCACATAGCTTAGGGGATTAAACTGGAAGCAGCTCAACCCTGACTCCTTTTCACGCTCACCATAACATCCTTGTTTCACGCTCACCATATCATGCTTGTTTCATGCTCACCATATCATCCTTGTTTCATGCTCACCATATCATGCTTGTTTCACGCTCACCATATCCTTGTTTCACGCTCACCATATATATCATCCTTGTTTCACGCTCACCATATATATCATCCTTGTTTCACACTCACCATATATATCATCCTTGTTTCACACTCACCATATATATCATCCTTGTTTCACGCTCACCATATCATCCTTGTTTCACGTTCACCATATCATCCTTGTTTCACGCTCACCATATCATCCTTGTTTCACGCTCACCATATATATATATCATCCTTGTTTCACACTCACCATATCATCCTTGTTTCACGCTCACCATATATATATCATCCTTGTTTCACACTCACCATAACATCCTTGTTTCACGCTCACCATATCATCCTTGTTTCACACTCACCATATCCTTGTTTCACGCTCACCATATCATCCTTGTTTCACACTCACCATATCATCCTTGTTTCACACTCACCATATCCTTGTTTCACACTCACCATATCCTTGTTTCACTCTCACCATATATATTATCCTTGTTTCACACTCACCATATCATCCTTGTTTCACACTCACCATA
>JAGFMF010011433.1:1767232-1780082 GCA_019455555.1 Galemys pyrenaicus
TCCTTGTTTCACGCTCACCATATCATCCTTGTTTCACACTCACCATATCATCCTTGTTTCACACTCACCATATCCTTGTTTCACTCTCACCATATATATTATCCTTGTTTCACGCTCACCATATCATCCTTGTTTCACGCTCACCATAGCCACATGTATTCAGGTACATGTATCTAGGACAGTGGTTGTCAACATGTGGAACACAGACTGGCTGCAACACCATCACCTGAAAATCTGTCAGAGATGCAGATTGTGGGCCCCACCCAGCCCGAGTCAAAACTCTGAGTGGGGCCCAGCAATGTGTTCAGAAGCCTTTCCTCAGCTGACTCCAGTGCTGCTAGCTGGAGGGCCTCTGCTCTGAGATGCTCCAGCGATCTGCAATTCCACCTGACCACAGACTCATCTGTCCTTAGGCTCCTCCCTGACACTTGCTTTCAGGCCACTATGTGGTTTCCTCAAGGACACATGTGTATCCCTGTCCCTCCCCTACAAGCTGGAAACGGCTCCAGGGCAGTGAGAGGACTTCCAGAAAGAATTCCCCACCTCAGCTTTTCATTAACTCAACACAGATTCAGCTAATACTTCTTATACATTAAGCACTGGAGACAGACACGAGAGCTGGCCTCTGTCCTTCACAGCCTGCCAGGACTGCCAAAAGGGCGTGTGCCCGCCGTCTGCCATGGGCACTGCAGAGAAGCTCAGTGAAGGTCAGAGAAGCACTGCTGAGTTTCTTCCTAGGCGGTCCCTTGCCCTCTGCTACTCTGACTTGTCAGGCGGGGCTGCTTTCTCTTTCATGGGAACTAAGGCTGGGGAGTCTCCTCTACTTACTTGCCCCAAATACAGAAAACCAAAAGCTGTTGCACTGGTTCTATTTCAGCTGGATCCCCCCATGCAGGCAGTCTTTACAAACACATGGGTGGGACATTTTAGGGATGGATGAGAGCTCAGCTCTCACACCATTGTAGATCCAGGTGCAATTGTGGGAAGGGTTGCCCTAAAGTCAACGCATTACAAAGCGGGAGGGCAAGTAAACTTTAGAGAAAAATAATTTCCATTCTTATCAGAGACATGGGTCCCAAGAAATCTCTTGAGGAAATTTCAACTCCGTGCAGGAATATGGTCTTCAGATCAAAGTCAGCTACTGTAGGACTGACCAAAGCTACAGTCACAGAGCCCAGGCATCAGCTGCACATCGGCTGGGTTAGCCGGATGAAGTCTCTGCATCTGATGTGCATGACTCTAGCTAGGAGGGGTCAGTTTCAGATTAATAGTTGGGAATCAGTCTCCATCCCTAGCCAGACTCCCCTGTGGGGCAGAACACTTTTCTTCTGCTTGGTAGGCAGGGAAAATGCACAGGACAATCATTACACAGCTGAAAATGTGTCTGTATTGCTGGCACCAAGTGCTCAGATGGAACTGAGCCGGTGGGAGAGAGGTGGGTGGTCCTGACAGTCTGAAATTGCATCTGCGGTCAAAAGACCAGTAAGTTATGTCTTAGAACTATTTTAAAGACATCGATTTCCATTGTCCTCCCCAGGTTTGGCATTGGACATAGCATTCCTTTGGTTCAACAGAATAGGACCTTTCAGAAAGCAGTACTTCATGTCTACTTTCAAGTCAACGTTCGATGATTTGCTAGGTTTGTCCAAAGACATGAAATCATTTTAACTGTCAGTAGACAAACATGCTAGGTGAGGAAGGGGAGGGAAGACGGGGGAGCATTACAGGACTCAGAGCTCCCCTCTCCCACCCAGGACCCTCCCATGTGGGAGAAGTGGGCCCTGGCAAAGTGTTAGTTAGGATCGCATGTACCATTGAAACTCACAGACATTATTTAGACAAAGCCTGGAAGGCTCTGTCAACACAGTCAGCAGATCAGACATAAGGCCTCAGATCTTCTTGTTATCAATTAGCCAGTTGGGATCAGTAAATATTGACTGATGACAAGTTTGAGAGCCAGCTTGATTTAAAGGGGATGATAACACCTTAATAATACCTTACAAAGTACAAATCTGGAACTGCTTATATCACCTAAAATCATGTGCCATTCTTCCACATGGGGCCATCGGCTAACTGCTGCAGTCATTAATATTAAACTTTATGTCCAAACCTTGCTGGAAGATGAGGTAGAATTGAAAATGCACCTTATAAATAAATACATTTCAAAAGCATGCTGGAGAAACGGAAAGCAAGGTAGAAATACATGGAACATGAGTGAGAAACCGAAATAACAACACACCGTCATTCCTGGCTTAAACAAGAAGTCTGGGGCAGAGGTTAGGCATAGCCACATTCATTAGAGGAAAGAATGTAAAGAGAAGGTACGGACTGAAACGTGGGCCCTGTCAGTCTACGTGCTGTCACTCTGCAGTGAGAAGGTCTCTGATTCTGCTTGGTGACAGTGACTGAACCTTGTTCACCACTCTATGCCAGATTCCTAACCACGACACTTAGACACCCAGTATGTTTTGTTGATTTTTACCCTGCCTTGTTTACAAAAAAAAGGACTTAAGACTTTTATTGAATGAATTAATAAACAATGGTAACACTTGTTGTGTTTGCTTCTTAAAATTTTAATTTTTTCAGATACACAGACAGATATGCTATTTTGGGGAATCAGTAGAATGAAAGAACTCTCTGTGAAATGGAAACTTACTGTGTAGCATATTTTAATCTCTGAGTATCGCAGACCATGTGGGCTGACTGTCCATTTGACTAACTGCTTACAGCTGTTCTATGAGAGAGTTAAATAACAGGAGACTGGACATCAACGAAAGCAGGACAGTCATTTGAAATTAAAATTAGGATTCTAAAGGGCACTTTTATTATAATTTGGTGAGTATATATTTTTAATAGTAGGAAAACATCTTTGAAATTTTAATAGAAGTCAATGATTCCGATGTGTGACCTTTTAGGAGTGCATATAAGTGCACACAAAATTATACTGTAATCTTTTTAGGAAGCTGGACACCTTTTAAAGGCATGAAGTTTTCAACTGTGAATGCTAATCACTGAATTAAAAGACAACATCCTGGTTTATATTTGCAAATTCTTTCTCCCAGTCTGAATGGTGTTAGACTGTCAGGTGTGTAAATGATAAGGCATTTAAGAACATTCTGGGGATCCTGCAAAATGGGGCAACAGGATGGGCCTTATTTTACTGAAATTGTAAATGCAGAACAACAGCTGGGAATACAAAGAAACTCAGAGTTTGGAATTAGAATGCCACGCATCAGCTCGCCCAGCTCAGCCCTTGTCAGGGGCACACCGCAAGGTGAGAGTGATGCAGTGTGGGGCTTGGAGCCAGGACCTCTAAGAAACTCTGAGGGCAACGCTCCTGCTGGGAAAGCGCATAGCGGCAGCCAGGGGAGATGCATTCTGACTTCCCTTCGGTTTGCACAAACCTTTTTGACTTTTACAAAAATCACCCTGGAGTACCTCTTCCATCTTTGGGTAATGTTTGCAAGGCTCTTTCTGAAAGGGAGAGTTGACACAAAGAAGGGGTGGTCAGATCCCCCACGTCCCTCACTGTCTCCTATCCTACAGGTAGACTAACCCCCAATAGCAGGGCTTTCAAAGCACCAGATGACTGGAGATGCTATGCAGGCCACATGTGTGTAAGCACATGTGTGTGTCTTGAGTGGGTGGCTGGGTTGCTTAGCTGGATGGCTGACAACTACTAGAAGGATTTGTGCCAAGTTTTATGCAAAAGGTTTTCTTTAAACAAGACTCATTTAGACAAACTATTTCTCAGGGGAAATCCTGTTAACAGGGTTACTATAGAAACATGTCCAGGCAAAACCACCAAACACCTAGGACCAAATCTAGGAAAGAACTCAGCTCAAGACTAGAAGAAGTGATTGTCTTGAGTAAGTCAAAAGTCAATGTAAAACCCACAACATTTGCCCAGATTGTTAATCCCACTAGCTTCATTAGTCAGGGGCTGGTTTAGAATGGGGTACTTGAAGGAAAATCTCCAAGGGGATATCTACTTGGGCTTTGCTGCTAGTCTAGACTCCTGTCACTTGGGGCTGAGACATTTCATCAGCCTCCTGTTAGCCCTCAGCTCCTCCCCTTTCTAACTTGTTCTGCCTATTTCCCTAAACTGCTATTTTCCAAAGCTTCCTTGACATTTTCTGTATCACAGGATGAAATCCACCCCCTTCAGCCTGGCTTTTGAGGCCCTGCCCACTTTCTGGCTTCCATTCCTGCTGCTAACTCTGTCATAGCACGAAAGACAGTGGTTTCCCATACAGACAGGCCTCAGGAATCACCAACACTAACAGATGTGCTTTGGCGGTGCTGCCACAAGCTGGGTCCACATTCCTTTCCAGGGCCAGCAAAACTATCCAGGTGAGGCTGCTTCACGCCACGCGTGCCTTTCTCTGCTCCAGGGTGTAGGCGTTGTAAAATATTTTTCAATAGACACTCAAATTATCCCAATAAACTCAAGTCCCAAGATATCAAATCTACAGATCACATGATATTTTATTCCTTCTAATAATGTTACCGATGAGAGGTGGTTGGCCTCTGTAACTCCTGTCAAAATAGCACGGTTGATATTTGTTGAGTATTTAGGTGGAATCTTGAAAAACTTGTCTTAAACTTTAGTTAAGAAATACTCTTTTGGGGCCTTCCTGGTGGCACAATGGGTTAAGCACTGCACAATGAAGCAAACCGCAGCCACTGCAACAACACAAGTTCGATCCCTGCTGCTGGCCAGGGAGGGGACCCACATGGCACAGCAGACCTCTCCAGCTTCGCCCCCTGCTCCCCACCCTGTTCCCCTCAGCAGTGCGTTTCAGTCAATCTGCCTGTTCTGTTCTCCACTCTGTCGCTGGTGAATCTTCTCACACCCATACCTCTGGCCTGTATCCCAGTTCTTGTATGCATAAATAAATAAATCTTTAAAAAAAAAAAGTATTCTTTTACATGCAACTAATATCCTACTTATGAAAATTCCCGTTTTTTCACAAAAGCTACTATTCAGGGACATTAATCTAGTTCATTACTAATTTTTTTATAAACAGGCATTAGGCTAATTTAGATGGTTTTCAACTGACCTAGGCTGACTCCAAGGAGATGCCCCTGAACAGAGGGTCCAGGCAGCAATGAGCCTTTGACCTCGCCCTGCTTCCCCAGCACAGGAGAGGGGGTGGGGAGGGGCTGAGCTGGAAGAGGCTGACTGGTGCGGCCAGCCGGGGTTCTTACCTTCAGCAGCTTCATCAGTCCTTCCAGCTGAACCATCAGCTCCCGCCTGCTCTCCTGCAGCGCCGACATCCTTTGCTCCAGCTCATCTTTCCTTTGCCTGTCTCAGAGGAACAGCCCATCAGCAGTAGTGACACAGGAACCCTCAAGGAAGGGTTAGGGTCAGGCGGAATGGGTATTGGACCTGATTCTGCAACTTGCAGTGTGATGCTGAGCAGGTCATTACCTTGGACACTTTATAGTGGTGACAGTATCTGTTTGGCCTACAACTTCCTGTACTGTTGTGAGGATAGTGTATACAAACGCTTGGGGAAGCATACCTTGTCAAAGAGAAGAAAATAATGTGATTCTAAGAATTCTTCAGGAAGTCAAAATTCCTCATGTAGAAAGATATCAAGCCGGTCTAAATTTAAGTGAACAGTGGAGAAGACGTGTGAAAACAGCCCAGGAGAGAGGGTTCCCCAGTTAGTGCCTGCAGCACCAGACACGAGGCTCAGCAAGTGACAGATGTCGGGATGACTGTGTCTAAGAGAATTCACTTTCCCTGAGGACAGATTTTGTGTCATCAGTTCTAGTTCATTATGTCCAAACCCAAACTCAAGACTTTCCTTCCCAAATGATTCTCTTTCCCAATTCCTCTCTTTCTGCCACTTTTTCTTCCAGGTGTCGTGACCAGAAAAGTCTTCCCAATACTTTCCTGTTTATGTCCTACATTCAGCCATGCAGCTCAGACGATTTTTTCTTGAAAATTTATGTGCCCTTTTATCTCCACTTCGCTCTCACTTACCCTGGTGCCCCTTACTTCCCCCATGAAGTGGTCTCTTAGCTTGATTAACACTGCTTTCATCTGTTATAGGGAAAGCAGTGGAAGAGAAATCAAGAGACTAGAGGTCCAGTATTTACTAGGGATGTGACCTTGGACAAGCCATTTAATCTGCCTCAATTATCAATTATGTCAAGTCTCAATGATCTCTTTTCTAAAATGGGACAAATAACAAATAATAGCAGCAATAGTCTGAGGATCAAGTAAGATAATGGGGATGAAAATCTCCTTTATACTGAACTTTACAATGCTACTCAAAGGAAAGCTGTGTTCATTTCATCATCCTGAGGAATAATCTCAAGAGTATTTCTAGCATCACTGATTCCCAGATCTCTGCTGCCTAGTATAGAAGCCATAGCCCCGTGGGTGCTGAGGATCTGAAATGTGCCCAGTCTGAGTCAACACACATGCACCATGTAACATACACAAGGAGTTTCCAACGCTTAGTAGGGGAGAAGAAAGAAAAATGTCTCAGTAATTTTGTAATATTGGTTACATGTTGAAGTGATAATATATCAAGTTATACTAGTGTTGTAATTAATGAGACACTTGGTTCCTTTTAGGATTCCAAAGTGGTTGTCATAAAACTTTTAATTGTTTCTGTGGCTCACATTTCTACAGGAGAGAGCTGCTCCACACTCTACCTACATTTCTGCCTTCAGTGCCTCACCTCCCTATTCTTTCCCACACCGGGACCTGTAGTGAACAGTTCACTTTTCCCTAAATTAGACACCATTATTTTACAAGTCACAACTGTTCTCACCTGTCTTTATTCCTTAACATCCATCCCAAATGTTACTCCTTCAAGGAAACTGCTCCTGATTATGTCAGGAGGTATTAGGCCCTGCTTAACTAATCACTGTAGCAATTGGTGCTTCTCTGTGGCACTAATTTTTTTTTTTTTTTTGCCTTGCATTGCTGTCATTCCTACCATGATGCAAAATCTTTGAGGTCGGGAATGTGCTTACTAATCTCTGCAAGCGCTGAATGATTAAAAGAGTATCATGAGTCCAGGAAGTGCTCAATTTACA
Source organism: Galemys pyrenaicus (assembly GCA_019455555.1). Lineage (NCBI taxonomy): Eukaryota > Metazoa > Chordata > Mammalia > Eulipotyphla > Talpidae > Galemys > Galemys pyrenaicus. The sequence continues at coordinate 1,774,295 of JAGFMF010011433.1, forward strand.
TCTAGTGAACATAACGAAATTCTTACTTGAAACCCTCCAAGGGCTTCCAATGACCTATCATTTAAAGCTCTCCAGACTCTGGTTTCAATTATCAACTAATTTTATCTCCTGTCACTGTCACTCTAAAGATTAATTCAGCTGGTGATTGAAAACAAATCCCCAAACACTTCCCCTCTCTGACATGTGCCATTCTTGTTGGGGAAATCATGTTGGACCCCAACTCTGCTTCTAACCTGAAAAGCTTTATCTCACAGTCTATTCAAATCTGTGTTCATGGTCTAGCTCAACCCGACGACCTCCAAGAATTTAATTGCTTCTAGCCTGTCTGTATGTCTTTATCTCTCCCTACTCAGATTTCTTATAATATCCATGTTACTAACATTAATATTATTTAATTGACTAGCAAATTATGTTTTGCTTCCAAAACTAGGGTATAAGTGTCTAGGATGGAATCACTGTCTTCTAATTTTTTATACTCTCCAAACACACACACACACACATACATACACACACCCCAATGAAGAGGAATTGTCTCATTCAATTTTCTAGGGAGACTTACTGCCCTGAACTCCACTGCCTGGAGGCAGTGCTCCTCTGTGCTGTGCCTGACCAAATAATGAACTACACCTATGTGCAATGTGGAAAGGTCCTAAGAGTAATTTTGAGGGGTGAAAAGTCCCAGAGATTGCATGTAATAACATTTCTGTACAGTTTAAAAGAGACACACTGTATTGTGTGTAAATACACACATATTTGATAATATAGTTTAGAAAGCAAGGGAGTGATGAACCAAATTCTGGATGGAGGGGAGCTCTGTGAGGAAGATAGAAACATGGAAATGGGATAAGGTGACATGGCTTTAGCAAGGTGTGAGTTCTCAAATAGGATGTGGGGTTATGGGTGTTCATTTTAGCATTGTGCTTCATTTCTCTCACACTTGTCTAATATATTATTGTAAAAAATAAACCTTGAAAATGATGAGAGGAAAAGATAGTCCAGGTGTTCAATATCATAGCCACTAACTCTAGAGAGAAATCGCCTACCTTGTTTATTATACTAGCTGGGGGTGGCAGTTTCTGGATTCACAGATACTAACCAACACTAGAAGAATGTGAGATACATACAAATGAATCTTGCCCTTTATGTATCTTCCGACAAGAAAATTTCTTAATATTAATTGAGATGAATGCACCAACTTATTTCATGGTTAGTAATTCTGAGAAACTATTTTCTCTCCCTAAATCCTAAAGGAATTCTTCTATATGTTCTTCTACAAGTGTTATCTTTATGTTTAACCCATCTGTTTTTCTTTTATTGACATAACATTGCATTATAACATATATGTTTCATCATTAAAAAATCAGAATATGTATATACTACATTTAGTGTTGTTTTTTTTTTTTAATACAGTGGGAGGCAGAGAGCCAGTGTGTTTTATCCATATGCAGAACCAATTGCTGTAGCACACTAGTTAAATAGTTCCTTTTTCTGGTGAGGCTGCTTTGAGATTTAACTACTTTTCGCTTTCTCAGGATTAGGCCCTCCTTGGACTGAGATTACATTCCTGCTCATGCCTGGACTCAGCGCTTTGCCTACTAAATCTATGATATTTTTCAGATCCTCCCAGTTTAACTAAATTCTCTTAGTGATCCTATTTCCAGCAACAATTAGACTCAAGTGTGACAGCCTTTTGTTTTTATAGATACCAAATAGCCACTTGTGTCTGAGCTGAGGTGGGGAAAGAAACGAGTTGTAGCTTATGCTGATGGCTTAGTTATGCCCCCTTATACCCGGCCTGACTCAGCAGCATGGTTCTCCCACCCTTCCTGGTAAAACACCCCCTGGCTAACGGCGCCAGTGTATGAGAGTGGACCAAAGAGCAACCAGAATGTCAGGTCAACTAAATTTAGAAACTAAAATGTACATTCAGGAGAAAGGGAACCCTTATATCTAGAATGATTCTCAACCACACAGTTTAAATTATGACATTTATTGATACAAACCTAAGCAGTAGAATAGTTACAGGAAAACAGTAATTTCCATTCTCTCGAAAAAGAAGTCATGGCTAAGAAGCTGAGTGACCTAAGCCAAAGGTATTCAGTGGGATTCAAGAGAACCCAGGTGACAGCGCATGAAGTCAACTTAGACTATCGAACGTTACAACCTATACAGAAAGAACCTACTGTTTGGAAACACAGAAGGCTAGCAAGAATCAGGTCACTAACTGAGTTTCCATGTGTCTTCACTCACAGTAAAGTACATGCATCTCTGTCTAAGTGGATAGTAACTCTTGATTGCAGAGCTCTGGGATTAGAGTCCTCGGGAAGACGTCCCTATTCCCCCCAAAACAGCATCCATGTGGGAAGAGCATGCTCTCCACCCCCACTCTGCTCCTGCATTCTCAGTCCTTGAAATAGTCTGCACTATGCTGAAGAGGGATGGAGGCATAACTGTGGGACAAGGAGTTTCCACTTGTTTCTACATCTTTGCGGCGGAAACGCCACTTCTTCACGGTGTCCTGCGCTGACTGTGACGTGGAGGAGAATGTCCTCAGAGGACAGGGGGTACCACCCCTACCAAGAGCCTGCAGCACTCCATTGTAACCACTGCTCCCTGGGCTGTGGGGCCAGGTCTGCCTCTACCTGCTAGTGTGATGAAGCCTGCAATTCTCAGGATGATCAATAATGGAACATAAACATCTGAAGCAGCAGTAGAATGAGTGCGTTGCTGTGGCTGTTTGTTCTAACAGGTCTAGTTAAACTCATAAACAGAGTCTAGCCTGCTGGTTTGGTCTCCTGAGATAGAAGTTTTACAGTGGCAGATTATAACTAGGGGTGTGGGGCAGTCTCCCCACTTACCTCAGCAGCCGCAGCTCTGCCAGCAGCGTGGGGTTCTGTTGGGCCTTCTCAGGGGTGGGCTGGGAAGCCTGTTCATGCTCCAGACGGAGACGCTGAATCTCCTGCAGGATCTCTCTGAAGAGGAAGATGAAAGAAAGATGGCTGCTCAGCACTTCCAGCTCTTGGTTTTCCTGTTAGAAGTTTATGCTCTAGCAGCAGGTGCATCTACAGCCCCATTCTGATTGCTTCTGAATGACCAAGATGCAAAATGGACCCTTTCTTAATGCCTCACTTGCAATTTCCTTAATGAAACCATCCTTTGTGGTAGAACAAGTCATAAAAGTACTCTTCTCAAGAACTTGAAAAATCTCCAGACGAGGAAAACAACAATTAGAAAACTGCCACTTCCTGATGCAGGTTGCAGGTGTGCTAATGGCCCCCGGGTGGTCTCTGACTGTTCTTCCCTGCTCCATTGAGTGATGATGGCCACCATTCTACCATGCCGGTACAATCTCCTGTCCTGGTTCTACCTCTCAGTGCGCGAGGGTGTGATGTCTGATCAGTATGCCCTTACATGGATTTTTGGTGGAAGACCAGATGGTCACAGGCAGCATAATGGACCAGGGAGAGAGGACAAGATAGAGCAAAAGGTTCCTGGGAGCAGCAGAGAAAGGCCAGTGAGATGGGAACACACTAGTGGCTGGGAGATGGCACAGGGAATATGAATCTACCTGAGGACAGGTGGACGGGGTTTTGGACTACCAGGGTGGACAGCACACAGAGACATACAAGTTGGTGTCCCTGAACGTGGCTGCCCTCTATTCTATCACCGTGTGAGCTCTTCCTCTGTGGCCCAAAGCTAGCTAGGCTGCAAGGAAAACGAGAATCAGATACTCACCTGGTAATCCTGGACTTTCGAACAGGTTGACCTCTGCATTCTTACCTGTTTTTGTTCTCCAGTTCTGCAATAAGCTGTCTTTGTTGCTTGTTGGCATCAAAGTTAAAGCTCAGGTCGGTGGGTGGACGAGTCTGTAGTGAGAAAGGAATTTTTTCTTCTGATTCAAATATATCCAGAGTCCTATACAACAGTTAACAGACTGCTGATTTTTAAAAAACAAACTTTTGAGGTATAATTTACATACCATGAATCAACTCATTTTCAGTGTACAATTCGGTAAGTCTCAGTTAAACTGTCGCATGACCAATCACCACAGGTCAGTTTTAGAACATTTTCGGGCACTATAAAAAGATCCCCTCACACCAGTTTGTAGTCAATTGCAGCTCCCATTCCCCACTGCTGTCTAGTGTTGCCTTTTCTAGAGACTTCACATGAATGGGATCACATGTGCAGGCTTTCATTTCTGGCTCCCACTCACCATGACGTTTTTGAGGTTCATTCCTATCACTCTGGAAATCAGGTTTTTCTTCCTTTTTATTGACAAATAGTGTCCTCCTATCATTTCCAGTTCTCCCCCCACCCCACTCCTCCTATTGCCCAACCACCTCTCATAGCCACAAATCTGACCTCTTTGCTGAGTCTGGGTTTGCCTACGATCCTACTGTACATGTGTCTCTCGTCATCTTTCTGTGTGACCTACTTCACTTAGGATAATGCCCTAAAGGTCCGGTTTTTGGCTCTCACAAATGGAGCTACTCAGAAGTCTCATTTGCAAGTCTTTGTGTTGTTTTCACTTCTCTTTGAGAAATACCTCTGAGCAGAATTCCTGAATTCTATGGTTACTCTCTACTTAACATTTAAGCAATGTCAAACTCTTTTCCAAAGTGGCCCTCCTATTGTGCAGTGGCATGCAACAGTTTTACAACTTTGGCAATGATGAGTAAGGATTCCAATTTCTCCACATCCTCACCTACACTGGTCATTGTCTTTTTTTTTTTTGGTTTTAACCATCCTAGTGGGGGTAAGGTAATATATCCTACTGTGGGTTTTTAAAAAAACATACTTGGGGCCTCCCTGGTGGCGCAATGGGTTAAGCAACGAACCACAGCCACTACAGCATGAGTTCGATCCCTGCTGCCAGCCAGGGAGGGGACCCACATGGCATGGCAGACCTCTCCTGCTGTGCCCGCTGCTCCTCTCAGCAGTGTACTTCCGTTGATCTACCTGTTCTGCTCTCTGCTCTCTGTGGTGAATCCTCTCACCCCCCACACCTCTGGCCTGTACCCCAGTGCTTGTATGCATAAATAAATAAATCTTTAAAAAAAAACATACTTGAGGTATAATTTACATATCATAAAATTCACCCTTTTAAAGTGTACACTTTTAGTATATTTATGAAGTTGTGCAACCGTTACCACTAGTTCCAGAACACTTTCATCACCTCCCCAAAGAAATCCCACATCAATCACCAATCACTCTCCATTTCCCCTTCCCTCCCCCCAACAATTGCTAATCTACTTCCTGTCTCTATGAATTGCCTATTTTGGATATTTCATATAAATGTAATCATACAATATGTGCTCTTCTTTATCTGGCTGCTCCCACTAAGCAAAATGCATTTAAGGTCCATCTGGGTCGTGGCAAGGATCAGTACTTCATTCTATTGCTGAGTAATATTCCAGTATAGAAATATACATTTTGGGTTGTTTCCTTTTGGGGGTGCTATTTTGAATAATGCTGCTATGAACATGTGTAAGCAAGTTCCTGTGCCAAGGTATGTTTTCATTTCTTTTGGGCATATATCTGAGTGTGCAATTGTTGGATCATACAGTAACTGCCTTTTGAGGAATTACCAAAATGTTTTCCTAAGTGTGGCACTATTTTACACTCCTGCCAGCAAATGTATGAGTGTCCATCTCCCCCATATCCTTGCCAACACTTGTTACTGTCCATCTTTTGTTTTTTTTTATTAAAATATTTTAAAATTTACATATACTTGCCATTAATTGTAATCCCCATGTATTCCCCATCACCATCTCACCAGTGCACCATC
>JAGFMF010011433.1:1780254-1829570 GCA_019455555.1 Galemys pyrenaicus
CATGAATGAGTCTAGTTTTTCATTTCTGATTGCTGAGTAGTATTCCGTCGTGTATATGTACCACAGCTTCCTGATCCACTCATCTGTTTTTGGGCATTTAGGTTGTTTCCAGGTCTTACCTATTGTAGAGTGCTGCTATAAACATACTTATGAACAACTAATCTTTGACTGCCCATCTTTTGGATCACAGTCATCTTGGTGGGTGTGAAGTGGTATCTCATGTGGCGCCAATTTGCATTTTCCTAATAGCTAACATGTCGAACACACATTCATGTGTTTATTGTACATTTGTACATCTTTGGAGAAATCACTGTGGTTTTGATTTGCTCATCCACAGGTGCTCCTGCCTTTATGAATATGAAAGCCAAGCAACAACAACAAAAAAAAAAACAACAAAAATGGATGACTAGGTGATGATTCCCTGGTCATTGATTGACCAGAATGAAAGTTCTCCATGAAGACTTGGCAGTGACTGAGCCTCACTCTGCACATTCTGGGTTCTACTCAAAATATGATCCAAAATGAAGCAGAAACCTTGTTCTTTGTCAAGAGCTTGAAAATGCAGTCATTTTTATCATGTGGCATTTCCTAACAGCATAGCAAATCTGAGTAGGAGGCCTTTTCCAAGTGACAAATATTTTTCTTTATTGAGAGAAAAAAATGTGGTTTTTCTTCATCCAGAGAAGAGTGGGTCAACAGCCAATTGAGCAAATTTTCTACCTTGTTAACAGCGTTTTGCAAAAGCTTGAGCTGAACCTCAGAAAATGGCTTGGCTGAGACTCACCCTGCTATGAATAATAGATTCCCAATTCTTGAAAAACAGAGTAAAAACTAATGGCTCCTTGCTAGAGTGGTATCAGAGAGAATCGTGGGTGACGAAATGGGTTCTGAAAAGAATGTGCCTCATAAGATGACAAACAAGCCCTGTGGTATTTCATTGGAAATGTCTAAAGAGTCTTCAGTTTTGAGTGTCTGACTGTAATATGGAGGCATCTTTCAAAGAGAAACTAAGAGTTACTATCAACAGCGATTCCCAACTAGGCAAGATTCTATCAAGTAGCATTGTTACTCAAATCAAAGAAGGGGGAAAAAATCCATACATTCATACATACACCTCTATCATTCATATATACATATGTATATATAAAAGTTTATGATTCCAAACACAATAATATATAATATACAATTTAAAATAAATACATATATTTCTCAAATCACAATGTAATAATACATACTAATAAAAATATATTGTATAAAATATGTCACTGTTATTATATTTTAACTGTTAAGCCCAACTTATTTTAGACCTATTTTATTTCATCAAAAAAACCCAAAATGTCAATAAATAGAAATTACATAAAAGGAAAAAAAACCCAAACAAACAAACAAAAAAGAAGTGGGAGTGGAGGATTCAAATCCTTATGTGGTGGTTCCATCTGCAGCAACCTGCTCATAATGACAAATACATCTAGCAACAAATGAACAAGTATCTTAAGAGGTTAATGACAGGGGGAAATGAGTTACATGCAAACTGTACTAGCTTCACAATTTCTGCCCCTGTAAACCTAAAGCAGTTCTGTAATTAAAAGCTTATTAACTTTTACACTTCCTTGGCTACTAGGTGGAGAATTTACTGCAGTGGGATAAGAATAGATGTAGGCAGGCCAGTTAGGAACCTTAAATGTTGCTATTTATTTGTCATGTAAACCTTAGGTTATTTTATTTCTTTATTCTCTTGTCTGAAAAATGGGAATATTGAACACAGACAAATATGAAGGGGCTCTAAGGCTATAAAGTAGGTAGTGGCATAATGCTCAACAAATGTTGATTGTGACTCAAAATAAAATTTCATTGAATAAACTTCTACCCCTTCTATCTGCAAATCTAACAAGTAGCAGAGCCAGAACTGTAAGAAACTGAAGATAACAAAACACCATGATGCTTACTGATAAGCAAGATGTGTTTGGGGGTTTAGTGAAACCCTGTAACCTCTGCAAGCATCATGTTTACCCCACTGAAACCCAAGGGCACTCCCAGCCTAGTAAACAGGGACTTAACCTCTGGAGCAGGACAAGCCCAGAAAAAAACTGGACCTCAACTTTTAACTGATTCTGTCTGTAAACACAGCATGTCTATGGGATGGTTTCCATGCTTTCTGGAAACACAGTGCCCGCTATCTCTATTTTGTGATTAGCAAGCTACATCCTAGAATTAATATATTCTTTGGTTGCTATCGCTGGAGCTGTATGCTTAAAGAAATTTGTTGCTAGATTTATTTGCCATTATGAAACATAATTAAATATCACATATGCCAATGAAAGATGGAATGAAAGGAGAGTTGTCTTTTTTGATAAAAACCAGTTGAATGAGTTGGAGAGACTCAGAGATAAACTTCTAGAATAAACTGTCACTGAATTAGTTGATGGTAAGACAACTTTTAAGATCTGGAACATTATAAGGAGGAGTTTCATACTCATTGCAACACAAGAGTTTTTGAGTTCTCATTCCAGTGTAAAAAGCTGAAAATGGAGACTGGACTTATATCATGTGGAGACAAAATGGAGCCCACACGGACCCAGAGAGCTTGGTCTTATGTCACACACACAAGTGTGTGTTAAATGTTAAGGAACAAATGTGTTGTTTTTATAGCTTGAACTTAAAGACGTATTATGAACATTTCAAAATGAATGGAGAGAAAACAGTAATATATTTCCATATAAATTACAACATTTGCTTCATCATTTCATATTTTCTCAGTATTCTAATGCAAATCCTAAAAGCTTCTTGTCCATTTACCCCTATGTGCTTCAGTAGGCACCTCAAAAGATTTTAAACAAGAATTCATTTGTTGGTCATTATCTGACCAGGTTCAGAAAACAGGGCTCCTACTGAGTACAAGTCATTCAACCAGGTCTGCTTTAGAAATCCCTTCTTTACCTCCCAACCTAGAACTAAAGGCAAGAAGACTGATTCCTGGGTCCTGAGTGGTTCCTGAGTCATGTGGAGTGGGGCCTGTGAAGCTTCAATTCAATGTTGACTTCACAAAGTCTATTCCTTTCATCCTTTTAAAAATGAAAGTACCACATGTAGCAGCCTTATTCTATGAATTTTCTGGGAGTCTAGAGCCAGCTGAACTTTTAGCTAACATCCTGAGGCAACATTGTATTGAACTAGGCTCACTGCAAGAACCTCACTGGGAACACTTTCTAGGGAGCTCAGAATAACCACTGGGATGGACTCCTGGGCTGCCATACAATCAGTGGTGGGAACAGAGGGAGTAAGGCTCATGGTATTACTGGGAAAATTCACTTGCTTCCAGGTTCCTGGATGGTTTAAATTCTTTCAATTTTCCTTTATTTAAAAAGTAAAAAAAAAAAAATTACCCGTTGCAATCTTTTTTTTTCTGGGCTATTATTTAATGAGATGGGTTAGAAAAAGTTCTTTAAAGAATGGGGAATTCAAATCCTCCCAAATCAAACGGTCCCCAGAACAAACCACCAGCTTCCCATTTACAGCAGCCGGTCCACTTGGGGGTGATGATGCAGAAACTTGCTCAGAATTCTAAGAGCCCTGTAATCAGCATCCATTTGTACCTGGCCTATATCATCTCTGCCCCTTTGTCAGGAGTCATGACTCACAGTATTCCTGAAGGTCTCCCAAGGTGTGTGTGTGTGTGTGTGTGTGTGTGTGTGAAGGATGTTGTGGGCTATTTCTTCTATACAAAACAGCCTGCTGAGGTTCCAGAATAGATCACAGGAAGCCAGTCCTTTGGGCCTCAGTTTGAAACCAATAACTACTGTGTAACAGCTGGACTTTAGTAAGGACCAGTCACTGCAATTTTCTAATGTCACATTCTGAACTAGGCCAATGACTTCATCCTTGTTGAGGAATTCATTTGGTAAAATTATGCTGAAGTTGTGTCATGTGAAAAAAGACTATCATGTGACAATAAGAATTTTATCACATCATGTGATAAAAGAATTTTCTTGAAATGTAGACATTAATAGCTCAATATTAAGTGGGGAGTAGGAATTTCTTCATGTTGGTATCATGTCAGAAAGTAGAATTTGTTCTTTTAAGGAATTTTCTAACCACCTCTGAGTAGTAAACAAAAAACTTATCAGGGCTGATAGGTGACTGAAATGTTGCAGCCTGAATCAAACTTAAAGTCAGGGTTGATTTCAGTCAGAAAAACCTGAAATCTAAGGAAGAATCAGAAATAATCCCTTCAAAGGCACTCATCATCACGATGACAACAATCACTGGCGTTATGAATTCATGAAACGGAAATAAGCTTTCTGAGAAAGTTGGAACAGAAACAGAGCTGGTCTGTATACTAGCTGTGAAGATAAGGACACAGAGCTGTGCAACTTTTTCCTATTTTTTTTCTCAACCTATATTCCAGATAAATCAGATTTAATAAATCAGGGTTTGGTTTTTGAACTTTTAAAAAAGCCCAGAGATGTAGCTTTTATGTGGTAAACCTGACTTAAGTCTCAACATCATTCAGTTTTCTCTAGTCCAAAGTGAGGTAATGAGGAGACTAGAAAGGGCAAAACATGACTTGCAAGGAGAAGTGAAGTTTTCTGACTAGGCAGAGGGACTTGATGGACCAACAGAGAAACTAAAATATTGCCTTGCACCTTCTATCTAAAACTAATGGTTCTTGACCAAAGGTCTTGTTTAATCTAAGCATGCAGGTGACACTGGCATTTTACCAGCTTAGAAACACAGCTCTCCATCAGGGTCCTCACTGTGGCCACACATTACAGTCACCTAGAGAAATTACAAATCCCAGGGCCTGAATCCAAGACCAAGGAAATCAACCTTGCTGTGAGGACCAGAGGAAATATTCCTAAACCATTCAGCACGTGATTACAGAGAGGGAAGGCATTCCTAAATGGTGACCTGTTTCCAATTCTGTTTCTAGGTTACAGCAGGTAGAGTAACCTCTGGAGAGACAAAAGTCCCCTCAAGTGCCATAGAAATATGAACTGGATGAGTTTAGGGGATGAAAGACAAATGATCACTTAAAAGGTAAATAATCATAAGATATCTAACAATGACTACAAGTGTTAGGTGATGAATACGTTGAGATGAGAGCAATGAAAAGGTAGAAAAATTTAGGGATCAAAGGATCATATCCTCGGAGCTAAGCTTTAATATTTGATAATGAAGGCTCCAAGGAGCAGGATCCCTTCACCAGCCCATAAACAGAAGACAGGGAGGTGCCTTTAATCCTGGGAAGGACAAGGTACATCGACCTTTCTGCTACCTGAGCATTCTCTTAAGTTGAGGTGATCTCTCAGAGCTCCAGCAGCTTTATGAGATGGAGACATATCTGAAAAATGTAGGATAAGAAACAAGACCCTTAAAGTCTAACTGGGCAAGTGTTTAAAACCAAGGAGAGCTGACAAAGTCAGCAGACTGGGAGAATGTACTTACAGGGCCTCCTTAAAAAGAGACTGCAGGTCCCTCATCTCTACGCACCTGGCAGGATGAGTCCCAGAGAGAGGTGCAGGTCTTGACTTTCTCTTCACCCCAGTGGGCCATGGGTGTCATTATCCTCATGCAGACCAACTGAGGGTCATGGATTCTCTAACTCAGTGTTTTTAGGTGGCTTCTGAACTAGTGGTAAATCAGAAGATTGTTTTCTTTTGAAAATAAAAACCACTGGGCTCTAAGCATAGAGATTCTGATATGGCACATCTGCAATGCCAAGAATCTATATATTTGCTAAATGCTTCACGCATAATTATAATATAGAGCCAAGTTTGACAAAGACGATTTTATGGAGTTTTGAGTCATTAAATGTGTATAAAACACAACATGGATACTGTTAATCTGTAATTCTAAGAAGGTATAAGGATGCATGCCTGGAGCAGCTGACATGGTGAAGAGGCTGTGAAGGCTGGAACTGTGCTATCTGAAAAAGCCTCAAAAACGTATACAAGTTAGGTAGTATGACAACAGGCAATGGCTTCCCCTTTCTTTAACTATTTCATGTAAGTCTTTCATAATGAGTTTACATTTTTTCATGAAGAAAGAACTTTAAAGATTAGCAAAAAGAGAACGTAATGATACCTCAGGTTGGTGGTTTGTGCTGAGACTTTAAGAATCTGTTGTAATTACTATGATTTACCACATAATGTAGTCTTTTTTTTTGAAAAGGGGAATTTAGGCACTTCAGGAAAACTGATGAGCTCTCTAGGCTCATCTCAGCAAACTATAATTTCCTTATTCAAGGGTCAGCCTGGAAAGGTTTTTTGTGGCCAGCTTTCCTCTAGGGAGAGCCACTGGTCTTGATGCAGAGGCACATTTTAGGGTGTAATGCTGGCTACTAAAATGATTTAATACTCTTTCTTTGTGGAAGAAGGTTTGGGGAAAAAAATCAATACGAAATCTATTTGGCAGGCTATAAATAAATTCTTTTGAGCACTATACCCACTTTATGCAAAGTACTTTTATCAGGGAAAGATTAGAGGACTAGAAGTCCTGTGTTTAACAGAAACCTAGTCAAGAATCATCCTTCCTGAGAGGCCCAATACTTATAAAATAGCATATTATGGAAGCAAACTGAAGATAAAAGAGCCCATATCACTATTCAGTCTCAAGGCCATTCTAAAAAGTGTCATTTTCATTTAGAGAAATGGCGTCAGGTGTAAAGAGATTTATCTTGTTTGCAGTAAAAGAATAGCAGAATAGTTATTTCAGGGTCAAATTGGCTTTGTAGTTTTTAATTTACATTATTTGAAAGTATTATGGAGCCTCCCTGGTGGCACAAGGGGTTAACTCGCAGCTCTATGAAGCTATCTGCAGTCACTGAAGCAGGAGTTAGATTCCCCAGCCAGGGAGCTAACCCACATGGCACAGCAGACCTCTCCTGCCTGCTGCTCCCCTCAGCAGTGTATTTCAGTCAATCTGCCTGTTCTGCTACTCACTCTGTCTCTGGTGGATCCTCTCACCTCCCACAACTCTGGCCTGTACCCTAGTTCTTGCATGCATAAACAAATCTTTAAAAAAAAGCAAAAAAGTACTATATAAAGTAAAAGGCTATATAACTATTAAATATACCTAATTTAAAAATCAACCATAATGCTGTTCATCTTATCAAATGTAACTGATTTTATTTATAACTTTTAACTGAAAATATCTCGAACAGTTGTGATTATGTGGGGGCATGCACAAGGTTTAATTACATGGACCTTGTCTTTTTCCTTGACTTTCCCACTTACTCTGTTCCATTTCATGAACATTTTTAGTTACAATATAGACTAATATTAGATTCTTCAGGAAAAGATTTTAAAGTATAAACAAATCCAAAGCAAGAACTCACAGGCAATTATAACTCTGCCTCTCTATGAGGAAGTAACATAAATTGGTACCCATTTCTACACAGTATGTAGAATACGGTCCTAAAAGATCTGGCCTGATTGTGCCTCATTTCTGACTTTCCACTTTGCAAATGGCAGGGTTTTGCCAATGCACCTCATGGCAATTAAAATCCAAGCACAGGGCAGGAATGGCAGCAGCTTTGGGGTTACTTTGGTTTTCAGTTCTTTTTAGTTACCAGGAAATTTTATCCTTTTCAATCTGTTTTCAGATTCCAATTCAGTAACACCCTCTCAAAGAAGACATCTCTTACTCTGGCATAGAAATATAAATATTTCTCTGTATTTTTCCTTCATTGTACTTGATTATTCATATTCATGTCTAATAATGAGATTATCTGTCAACTGCTTATCTCTCTCCCTAGACTGTCCTATGAGGACAGGAATCATTTGTTCATCCCAGTATCTACTCAGGCACATCACAGAAACAAAATAAACATCTGCCTAATGAATAAAGTGAGTGTATGTGTGGAAGGGAGGACGTATGGATATTAAAATGTACACAACACTTTTAGAAAAGTAAAAGTTTGAAAAGGAAGAAGGAAATATTTTATTATGAATTATTTCAAAACTACAAGAGACATGCAGCAAATCCCTAAGGAGCCACTGATAAAGTTCAGACTATCAGTGTTGTGTGTGGTGTACTGAATGGTTTGTGATTCCCATAAGCGCTCTTAAAAAATCTTTGCTTACCCCCAAGGCTATGAAGATATTTTCTTTTCTTTTTTTTTAAAAAAGATTTATTTATTTATGCATAGAAGAACTGGGATGTAGGCCATCCCCACAACTGGGATGTGGGGGCGGGAAGTGAGAGGACTCACCAGAGACAGAGTGGGGAAAAGAAAAGGACAATCTATTGAAGCACACTGCTGAGGGGAGCAGAGGGCAAGACAGGAGAGGGCTGCTGTGCCGCATGTGGGTCAGCTCCCTGGCCGGGGATCAACTAAGGCCTTCGCGGTGATGGTGCTGAGTCTTAACCATAGGTCATCAGGGAAGCCCAAGATAATTTTCTAGGCTTTATTTTAGTAGCTTTATAAAGGTTTAGCTTTTGTTTTTAAGAATATGATTACCCTTCTAGTTGATTTTATCCATGGTGTGAGGTAAAGGTTGTAATTCTTTTTTTCACATATGTGTATATACATATATACATTTATACATATGTGTATATACATATATACATATTTACACACACACGTTCCAGTACCATTATCAGAAACATCCTCCTTTCCCCATTGAACTGCTTTTGTGCTCTTGTTAAAAGTCATTTGATGGGCCTCCCTGGTGGTACAGTGGGTTAAGCAACGCACTATGAAGCAAACCGCAGCCACTGCAGCACAAGTTCAATCCCTGCCGCTGGCTAGGGTGGGGATCCACATGGCAGACTTCTCCTGCCTCACCCGCTGCTGCCCTCAGCAGTGTGTTTTGGTCAGTCTGCCTGTTCTTCTCCCCACTCTGTCTCTAGTGAATCCTCTTGCCTCCCTGGACTCTGGCCTGCACCCCAGCTCGTATATGCATAAATAAATAAAATCTTAAAAAAAAAAAGTCATTTGACTCCACATGTATGAATCCATTTTATGGATGATCTACTCTGTTCCCTTGATTTGTTTATCCTCTTGCTAATATCACTTCATTTCTTTCCAATTTTATTGAGATATAACTGACATATGACACTGTATAAGTTACCATGTCCAACAAAATGACTTGATACACATCACACTGTGATTACCAGAATAAGTTTAGTTAACATACCAGTTAACATCTACCATGCTTTCTTGATTACTGTCACTTTAGAGTAAATCTTGATGCCATGTAGAATTATGTCCTCCAACTCTGTGCTTTTTCAAGGCAATTGTATTATTCTAAGTCCTTTAATCTTCCAAACATTTTAAAATCACTTGTTCAACTTCTACACAAAAGAAAAGTTTATTGGGATTGTTATTGCTTATCGAATCTATAGATCAATTTGTAAAAGATGCCATCTTAACAATATTCATCTTTCAATCCATGAATATCGTAAATCTCTCCATTTATTTAGCTTTTTTCAATTTCTCTTAGCAATGTATAGAACACTGCTAAATTTTAGTTTTGAACATCTTTCATTACATTTACCCTTAAGAAGTTAATGTTTTTAATCTTTTTAAAAAAAGATTTATTTATTTATGCATACAAGAGCTAGAGTACAGGCCAGAGTTGTGGGAGGTGAGAGGATCCACCAGAGACAGAGCGGGGAGAAGAATAGGCAGACTGACCAAAACACACTGCCGAGGGCAGCAGCGGGTGAGGCAGGAGAGGTCTGCCTGCACCATGTGGGTCCCCTCCCTGGCCAGCAGCAGGGATTGAACTCATGCTGCAGTGACTGTGGTCTGCTTCATAGTGCATTGTTTAACCCACTGCGCCACCAGGAGACCCTGTTTTTAATCTTAATGGTATTTGTTAACAATGATTTTCTTAAATTTTTTAGTTGTTCATTGCTAATACATACAAACAACTGATTTTTATATACTTTGTACTATGTAACACAGCCATAAATTCACATATCTGTTCAAGATTTATGGACCTTAGAGATTTTTAGACACAATCATGTCACCAGCAAATAAAGACCTCTTCATTTTCTTCTTATGCCCTTATCATGTTGCGCTGGCTAGGACCTCCATACCATTTTGAATTTAGATGGTGTAAGTGGGCCTACTGTCTTGTTCTCAATCCAAAGGAGAGAATATTACAAAATCTAACTTTTAAATATAATATTAGTTGTTTCTTGTAGATGGTTTTTACCATGTAGAAGTTTCTTCTATTACTAACATATTAAGAAATTTATTAGGGCCTCCCTAATGGCACAAGGAGTTAAGTCGCAGCACTATGAAGCTGTCCACAGTCACTGCCAGGAAGCTGAGCCACATGGCGCAGAAGCCCCCTCCTGCCTCGCCCGCTGCTCCCCTCAGCAGTGTGTTTCAGTCGATCTGCCTGTTCTGTCCCCCACCCCCATCTCTGGTGAATCCTGTCATCCCCGCACATCTGGCCTGCACCCCAGCTCTTGTATGCATATATAAATAAATCATTTTTAAAAAAAATAAATTTTACCACAAAAAGATATTATATTTTGTCTATTACATATTTCTGAATTCAACTTGCTAATATTTTGTTAAGGATTTTTGCATTTATGTTCATGAGAGAATATGACCATCAATTTTATTTTTCATTATGATAATGATGATTTGGTAATGTCTGTGCAATGCTTTGATTTTGGGTTATAGTGGCCTGGTAAAATGACTTAGAAAATATTCTTTCATCTATTTCCTGAAAGAGTTTGTGTCATATTATTATTATTTTTTCCTTAAGTATATGACAATATTGATGTGTAGTCTTTTGGGCTTGCTTCATTTTACCAGTAATAACCCAACACCAAAGCATCCCAAAGACATTACCAAAAAAAAAGAAAGAAAGAAAAAAAGAAAATTATTGGTCATATTCTCTCATGAACACAGATACAAAAATCCTTACCAAAACATTAGCAAATTGAATTCAGCACCATGTAATTGACAAAACAGAACACCTACTTGTGATAAAATTTCTTTGTGGAGGGGCCTCCCTGGTGGCGCAGTGGGTTAAGCAACGCACCATGAAGCAAACCGCAGCCACTGCAGCATGAGTTCGATCCCTGCTGCCGGCCGGGGAGGGGACCCACATGGCGCGGCAGACCTCTCCTGCCTTGCCCGCTGCTCCCCTCAGCAGTGTACTTCCGTTGATCTGCCTGTTCTGCTCCCTGCTCTCTGTGGTGAATCCTCTCACCACCCTCCCCCCACACCTCTGGCCTGTACCCCAGTGCTTGTATGCATAAATAAATAAATCTTTAAAAAAAAAAATTTCTTTGTGGGACGTTAATTACAAATTCAGTTTCTTTAACAGATTTAGGACTACTTAATTTTCTACTTATTTTAATATCTATTTTATTAATTTATGTCTTTTGAGGAATTTGTCCATTTCATCTAGGCTGTCAAATTTATTGGCAAAAAGTTGTTCATAGGATTCTCTTATCGTGCCTATAAAAGGGCCTATAGGGTCCTACCGCCAGATCATAGTGGCGTCCCTCCCCTTCATGACATTGAAATTTGTATTTTCCTTCTCTTTTTTCTGGGTCAGGATTTCTATGGGCTTAATTGAAACAAACAAAAAGTCTGACTCATTGGCTTTCCTTTCTAGATTCATTTTTCAAAAAAGAGGAAAACATAAAGCCCAGTGTATCCCTTCCTTAAGCCCATTCCTCTCCTTCTGTCCCAAGGTACCTAATCTCCTGAGTTCCACATTTACTGTTTCTCTACCAGTTATATATTAATGCTAATTTCTGTTACTCGCTGGGAATGCCTATTTACTTACCACATTTCCTGCCTCTGCAGCCAGCCGTGCAGCATAGCGAGCGATAAGCCGGTGTTCCTCGTCCAGTCGGCTAGGACTGTCCAGGACACTGCCAAGGAGAGGAAAATTCAACAGGTGTCTATAAAACATCCCCTGCACTTGCTTTTCCCTCAGAAAGAAAAGATGGGAGAAAAGCTTATAAAAAAGAATGGTAACAAAAGAAATGGAGGCCTGGGTCACATATACTAATGGTCTTCTGAAATAAATGGAATTCAGAGAAATGATAAAGCCACTGAGGTCATTTCTCTTTTGCAGCATAGCCCATTGCTCCTATTCAATCAAGGGGACACTTCCTTTTGAACACGAGGGTTGAGGAAAGGCAGGGCATCTACAAAATCTGAGAGAGGGATTTCTAATAAAATGTTTTGGAAAACACTCATGACATTTAGATATAGGTCTCGGATTCCAGAAACATTATAAAAAATAAAAGTTGAAAAGCAGTCCATTTAACACTGCCTGAGCAGAATGGAGGAACACTGGCAAGGGCAGGCCCAATACATTGTGAAGCTGAAGAAGATTCCATGGTATCAAACATTCCCTTTCAAAGTTCCTTTCTCTTCTTTTACCATTCGTGTTCCAGAGCCCCAGTTTAGAGTGTATCAACTGAGTTCACTACTCCTTAATAAGAGTACTAACACTCTAAAAATGGAAAGAATCCCTCAGATAGGACATCAGATAATGCCCCCTCTGGAAGGTAAAAGGGCTCTGCAGTAATACACTAGCTCTGTATAAGAGATACTAATATGGAACTTTTGACTGATTATGAAATAACTAATTTAGTATGCTTCTATTTATACTAATATCAGCTGCTATTTATCCATGCTAGGGAGTTGCTAGATTAGTTGGGAGTATGGCTACATGATTATCTTTGTTTATGTTTGGCAGATGCTTATAGACAACAGTGATGATGACTATTGACTGACAGAGAGGGGTGCTGTGGCTTGCATCTATTCTGGTTCTAGATTTATGGAGTTCCAATAACTCTTAACTAGAATTTAGCAGTGTGACAAGTAACATGAACAAACTTAAAGACACGAGGTAACACTCATTGAACCTTGTTATAATTACTGAAGGAAATATGGGAAGGGTGAGGTTCAATCAACGGAGTGCTCTCTGACATTTTTGTGTACAGAATCAACTGTATTTTTCCTAGATTTTCATTTTTCAACATTTCCATCTTTGTGTGTAATCCTTGAAGTTTAACTTGTTTTTTCTTCTAGGAGAGATTTCTTTTTTTTTTTTAAGATGTGCTTTAAGTCTTCTGCTTATGATACTTCTCCCTACTTTATAATTTTAGGTGTGCAAATGTCAGTCTCCAACATATACAATTACTATCTCAGAAGTCAACTTGTCTAAGAACATGCTATTTGCATATTTATAATATAGTGAAAAACAATTTTAATACCTTAGGGTTATTGCCTTAGGTCAGGGCTAGCATATATATATATATATATATATTTTTTAAATGTGTTTGTCTGAAATAGGAAAACAATCCTTATCTTTGAAACAAAGAGCAAAAATGAACATTAACAATACAAGTACTTAATATTATGAAGGACTGGCAGTCTAAGAGGTGGGACCTAAAGTGGCTGACCTGTTTTTTTGGCAAAGAATACAATAGGTTCCGCTGTACAAAAGAACCCCTCCTTATCCATCACATTCCATCTCCCTAGGAAGGTTAATCCCATTTTTCATTTACACCTGCATACCACGGATGACTTGGTTGCATTAACTGGTTATGCTTTCTAGCCAAAAACTAGAACTTTATGTATACTGATGATAGGTTTAAGGTCAATGAAAACTGCCAGGGAATTAGAATGATTCCATATTCTTCTGCTTGAGCTGATTTTCATTTCTAGAATTAACCAGGAAATTTAACATATGAAGCTCAGAACCTTAGACTATAAATGAAGAAGAGATGCAGTACTCACCCATCCTCACATTCTCCCAGGGCTCCCAGCCACAATTCTTGCTCAGGAAGCCGATTCCTAAGCATGAGACTTGAGGAGCTTGACTAAATCTACCATAAATTTTCTTGGGATGAGATATAGGGTAACAGTCCAACATTCTGCTGCTATTCTCCCCATGGAAACTTTAATCACTTGGACAATCATGCTACTGATATTAAGTAAGCTGTTCTGCCGGGTCTGGGACGATAATATTCTCAGAGACCCAGGGGCTGGGGCAGAGTGCACAGAAGTCATCAGTTGGATGAGGAAGACAATCTTTGTGATACGATGCACAATTATTAGACCCTGCTTTCCTACCCACAGGATATGCTGCCTACTAAGCATACTTAAGAGGCAGAAGAACCTAAAGTTTCTCTGAACCTTTAGAAATACTAGAAAGTAACAAATAACAGTATTATTTAGTCATAGTAGGAAGTCATAGTATGAAGCATAATAAAAATAGTCCTTTTCATATATATATGATCTATCTATATATATATATATAAAATTTATTCTTCTGTTGTCATGAAGAAGGTCAAATAACCTTACGACAGAGCCATGGCATGGTATGGGCAAAACTCAGATCAAGATTTAAGGCTCCAGCTTCTTGTGTGTTTAGTTTATGAATTATGGTTTTCTCACAAAGAATAAGACTCTCAAGTAGTTTGGCACAGGATTCTCTGCTGTTACATAGAGGGGAGGAGTGGCTTTGGGTTATTCAAACTTGACCTGCCATTTTTCCTGTAGAATGGTGGTGGGGTGGGCAAGGAGTAGGCTTGTAGCTTTGCGTCTACTTGAATATAACAGCACTTTGGTTAACACTGAAGGGTTACCTTTGTTGTAGTTAGCAATTATTAAGCCTCCTCTGATCCTAACCCACTGAGGAACCAGTCATATTCCCATCTTCATAGCAAGTCACAACCACAGTAGTTTTCAGGGAAAGGGTATGTGAGGGTTATCATATGAGGAGGTCTAGTTTGGGAATAAGTCTCAAGTAGTAATGATTCAGTACCACTACTGAAAACCACTAAATAATCAACAATGACAGACCTGAGGGAAATAGGCAATGGTAAAGATATAATAGGGTGATGGTATCAAAACCCCCAGATTAGATAAAGTAAAATATCTGTGGAATGATTAACCTTAAACTTTGAAGGTCAACAGGAAGATTTCATTATTAGGTAAGAATGAACAGTAAAAGGTTGCATCAAATACCTCTGTGAATGTACATCTTGGGGACTGCACATTTGTCTGAGGTTTATATACATTTTAGGTGTAAGCTAATGAAAGTGGACTCTGCTTTAAAGGATAACTTTTGACTATATGCTTTGGTAAGTGCCTGGGCTTGGCAAGGCTCCTTGTCTTTCAGCAGCGAATGTTTTAGCAATTATTTAAACTCTGCCAAGCATAGTTGGTTGCTTCTCAAGAAAAACCCCACATGCAGAGCTTTTCCAGTGGGCACCCTGGTAACACAGCTCTCCCTCCCTGCGATCAGCCCTTGGCCGCCCGCCTGCCGCCGCTGCTCTATCACTGACCGTGCACAGTGCTGCAGACGGGCCACATAGGAGGCTATCAGCGCATGCTCATCGGCCAAGTGTCCTGTCTCACACTGGCTATACTGTAACCTGGGAACAATGGAGGCAAAGACAGCAAGCATAACACAAACACATACAGAGTGAGAAATGAACATGGATTAAAATGGGCAACTTTAAAGAAAAATAGAAAACAATAACAAATCATGATAATGAAAACAAAAATAAAAAACCACAATGCATGATAGAATATGCATTTCATTTTTCCAATTTCACAGATTCTCTGAACAAAAACAGTCCTTCAAGAAATGGCTCTGGCTGAGTCTGAAGCTCTTGAGAAGAAGAAACCAAGCAGGAGTCACTGGAGCCTTGCCCAGCCAGTTCTGTCCAGATTCTGGGTCCCGTGATGGATGCTCCTGGAGGAGAATGGCCCCCAGCCAGGAAAACTGGTGCCTATGTCACATCACCAAGTGGCTCCCTCATGTGTTCATGGCTTCTGTCTACATGTAAGAATCTTCAGTGTGACCTCATGACACCCGTATAATGTTCCTTATTTGTGTAAGGATACTGTCTTCAGCATCTTTCTACTTTCTTCCATATAAAATTGGTACTTAAACCAAACTCATTAGAATTAGACCTAATTATAAGACTACACTGTACACATTCTGAGTGAGGTTTTTTTTTTATAGATACATTGATGGTC
The DNA here is from genome assembly GCA_019455555.1 of Galemys pyrenaicus. Lineage (NCBI taxonomy): Eukaryota > Metazoa > Chordata > Mammalia > Eulipotyphla > Talpidae > Galemys > Galemys pyrenaicus. Next base: position 1,796,243 of record JAGFMF010011433.1, read on the forward strand.
CTTAAGATATGATCTTCTTTTGGAAACATTATAGAAATGTTAAAACATACACAAAATAGAGCATTTTAATGACTGCTCCTCAAGTACCCGTAACCAAATTTCAGCAAATATCAACATTCTGTTAACTTGTTTCACCTATTCTTCCTCCCCCAACTTTCTGTGCCGGAAGGGTGGCCATTTATTATTTCACCCAGGAATAATAGAGCCTGTACCTCTATCAGAGAGTAAAAAACATTTACATAACTTCAACACCATTACCACATCTGAAAAAATTAACAAAAACTCTCCAACCTCGGTCCATCTGAAAATCTCCTCAAATCTTAAAAAACATCTTTTCATAGTTAAAGTCAAGATCCAAACTAGGTCCACTCTTTGCATTTGGTTGATCTGGGGTTTTTTGTTTGTCGGTATGTTTCTTTTTTTAATCTGTAACTGTCCTTCCTTTTCACTGTTTCTCTCATTTCACTTATTTGTGAAGAAAACAGGTTTCTCTGTAGCATACTTTACATTCTGGATTTGACTGATTGTTTCCTGTGGTATCATTTGTTTTTCTATCCCCTGTGGTTAGATCTAGATGCTTGATTAAAGTTTTTGCTTTTGTTTTTGAGAAGGGGCTAGAAGTCATCATGAGTAATAAGGTACACTTATTAATCAAATAGGAGACACGTAATAGAATGAACTGTAAATGTGGATTCTGATGTCACTGGTTACATCTATCATAAAATCCCTTATTAACTTTCACCTAAAGATTTCAGTATTTACTGAAGATTCTTGCTGCAGTCAATATTTCATTAGAAGTTGCCAAATGTTGATTTTCCCAATTTTATCTTTTCTACAAGTTTTATAATCTATCAATTTCATCTATTTATTTTGAAACACTGTCCACTCAGCAAAGGTTAAACAAATACTTGACTCAAAAATAAAATTTTTTCTCTGCTCAGATTGCTCTGTCTCCAGTTCCACCCTCTGGGCAGCCCAAGACAGAAGCAGACAGTTACATGTGCACGGCCCCAGAGCTGTAAAATGGGGGGCTGGCCCAGGCTGTCAGGGGGCAACACCTACATGGCCTCCACATTAGCTTGCACCTCGAAGAGCACATTCCACAGCTAAATTGACATCGTATAATTTAACAAATTCTAGAAAAATGAGTTAGCATCCTCGCAACCTCCGACAGTTACCAAGGAGTCTTCTTCAGCATCATTATGACCTGACAGATTTCTGTGCATCTCATTCAATCCACTGCAGCCATCTTGGGTGCTCAGTTTGTCCTGTCTTATACATGTCCTGTCTCACAGCTGGCACCAATTATTGAGGGTTCTCTGTGCTGGGAAAGAGTATTTAGAGGCCTGGATGCTCATTGCTTCTGGGTGTCACTGCTTCTAGGATTTTTCAGTGGATAAAGCTTGGAAATTTACACCTTTTAGAAATAATAAAAGTTTTCACAGTACTTTGAGATGGTTTCCCATTTTCTTCTAGCTCACAGTGTTTTTAGTAAGTCATTAAATAATCTTATTTTTGCTTCCTTATATTTGTCTTCCCCCCCAACTGCTTTAGATATCTCCTTTATTATTATTTTTCAGATTTTGATTGTGAAGTCTCTTGGTCTGTTTTTCTCTGTTTATTCTGCTTACAGTTTACTGAGCTTCTTGTATCTGTAGGCTTATAGTTTCATCAAATTTGGAAAAATTATTTCTTTAAATATTTTTCTTTCCCTCCTCTATTAGACTGCTTGACACTGTCCCATGAGTCACTGAAGCTCTGCTTATTTTCTACCACTTTCCTTTCTGTGCCTCATTCTTGAGTAGTTTGTGTTACTTAAAGCTCAATGACTTTTCTTCTGCAATTTCTCATCTACGTTCATTGACCTCAGGCATTATTCCTTTCAGCTCTACAAGTTTTACTTTTTCATTTAAATCTTTTTATTGAGGTAGAATATATACACAGATAGTTCCAATTACATTTATACTTGTTTTTTTTTCATTTCTTTCACTTTTCTCCTTATGTTTCATATTTCCTTTATATTTTTGATGTTTACCTCGGGCATTTTCAAAGTCTGTATCTGCTTATTATGTCTGTATTTCTGGCTCTGTTTATACTGACTACTTTTCTCCTGATTCTTCTTAAGCCTTCTAGTTTTTTTTACTGGATAATGGAAATTGTGACTATTATTTTGTTGAATGAAAATGTCTATCTCCAAAGAATCTTGTAATTGGGTAGTTTACCTGTGGACAAATTCACCCTTTTCAGGTTTGCTGTTAAAGTTTTATCAGTGTAGATCTAGAGTCATATTTTTCCAGGGCTACATTTGCCCTGCTCCCATCTGTGGCCTTTCTAGGATATTCAGTGAGTGTCTTAAGTGTTCAGTGGCCTTTCTACTCTGGTTAGTGGGAACTCAGACAACTGGGAGAGTGCAGGTAATTGTTCATTTTCATATCCCCAGGAATGGTTCTTTCCCAGTAGTTCTGTACTGGTTTTATGAAATCTCAGTCCACACATACATAGCTCAGTTTTCAACCAACTACACAATGCACTTCTGTGCAGACTTGTCTCTATATGCTTCCTTTTCTTATCATACCAATGTCTGTTCAGCAAATTCCAGCCTCCCTGGACTCTAGTCTGTCTCGTTCTTAGTGCGGCTGACTTTGCTTGTATCTTGCATAGAGTTTCACAAAGGGCCAGACAGAGTCTAGGCAACCACAGGGTCCTCTTCACTTGTTTCCTAGCCTGCAGAACAATAGCCCCTTCCTCACACCCCCACATTTAAAGCCTGCAGAGCGTGTATGCACTCCCAGGATCCCACTCTCATTTCAACCCAAATCCAGTAATACCGGACTGATGGTCCTTCTCCCCAAACCTGTTCCTGTTCCACTCTGCACTGACAGTCCATGATGGATGTGATTCTTGCTCATGTTCAAGACTGCAGGCCTCAGCCCAACGGGGGAGGAAACTATTAGTTACCATGCTTCTGTCAGCTTCAATTTTTCAAACTATGGTTTTAAAGTATGGACTTGGAAATACTCAAGGATTTCGTTTGTACTAACCTGAGTTAGAACTGCTGAGGGGTTTACCTTAAATGCTTGAATGGAAATGGAATTTAATCCCAACCCAGAAGCAGCTGAAATCTGGCAAAGTGCCCAGGCCATCAGATGGACTTTGAAAACCTGCCAACACGGAGGTCCCTGTAGTTCCCAAAGACTATGTGTTAATTTTCAATTACTCTGCTTTTCTGGCTCTCAAAATAGGATTGGAGGGAAAAAATAACTCCTGTGTTGCTAGGGAGAGACTTCCATAAAGAAATCTTTCAAGCTAATTGTTCATGTCCATGCTGAAACCCTTCCTTATCAATTCTTGCATAGAAGAACTGGGATGAAGGCCAGAGGTATAAGGGTAGGGATGAAAGGATTAATCAGAGACAGAGTGGGGAGCAGAACAGGTGGGTTTACTAAAATGCACTGCTGAAGGGAGCAGTGGTGAGACAGGAGAGGCTTGATGAGCCATAGGTGGGTCGGGTCCCTGGCCAGGGATCAAACTCAGGCCATAGTGGTGACGGTGCTGAGACTTAACCCACAGGCCAGCAGGGCAGCCCCATCAATTCTTGTTTTTGAACCACACACTATCTTTCTTATTTCATAGGAAGAAAGAAAATCAGTGCCTTGCATCCATAATAGTTTCTGGCTTGACCACTTTCATTTTGCCTCTTCTCTTAGGTTCCCCAGCACCTCTGTCCTCAGTCTGTGACACTGCAGATTGTGGCTTTGTCATTCTACAACAAGATCAACTCTTTAAGTTGATACGCATTCAAAAATATTTTAATACTATCATTGTGCAATTCATCTCTTTTTTTTTGTTTCCTTGTATTTGCTTTCTATTTTTTAAAAATTTAATTATATTTGACATTATTTGTATTCCCCAGGGAGTATCCACCACCATTCCACCCGTGCACCATCACCTCAGTCCCTGGTGCTCTTTCAGCCCTCATCCCTGTCTTTGCCCTCCCCACCTTCCCCCTCCCCCCCTTTGGTTTATCTTTAACTTTTTGGTCTTGTTTTTTGTTTGCTTTTGGTTATAACTGCCCATTTCCTTGAGCTGCTTCTTTGTTGTTGTTGTTGCTCTTTCATAGTCCTCCTAATAGTGAAACCATCCGTTATTTTTCTCTTGCCTTCTGACTTGTTTCACTGAGTATAATTCCTTCTAGCTCCATCCATGTTTCTATAATTGGTCCTAGCTTCTCATTTTTGATTACTGAATAGTATTCCAGTATGTATATGTACCACATCTTCTTGATCCAGTCATCTACCTTTGGGCATTTGGGTTGTTTCCAGGTCTTACCAATTATAAATAATAGGAGTACAGGTGCTCTTTTAGATCGATGTTTTTTGTCCTTTGGATAGATTCATAGGCGGGATCATATGGTAGTTCCATTTCTAGTAGACTGAGGAACCTCCATACAGTCTTCCATAATGGTTGGATTAGCTTGCATTCCCACCAGCAGTGTACCAGGGTTCCTTTTTCTCCACATCCTCGCCAGCATTTGTTGTTGTTGGTTTTTTTGATGTGTGCCATTCTTACCGGTGTGAGGTGGTACCTCATGGTGGTCTTAGTTTGCATTTCCCTGATTATGAGGGATGCTGAGCCCTTTCTCATGTGCCTGTTGGCCATGTGTATGTCCTCTTTGGAGAAGTGTCTTTTAAGTTCTTCCCATTTTTTGACTGGGTTTTTTATTTTGTTTTTCTTGAGTCTTATGAGTTCTTTGTATATCTTTATGATCAGACCCTTGTCCGTTGTGTGGAGCGCAAAGATTTTTTCCTATTCAGTGGGGTTTCTTTCGCAACTCATCTCTTAACTTAGTCATGTTTCCACATTTTGAAGTAATATTTATACAGTGGTAAATTCTGGTCTCTAAAACCTACATTTCCTTCCTATGAAGTAAGTGCGAAAGTGAAAAAAGTCCTAATGGATAAAGTCATGACTGTCTATAAATCACCAGTAATTGGTAACGTTTAGAATTATCTGCTACCACCCAAAGATGGTGTTCTGTGCCACCACATCGTTATAAACAGAATAGAAAGCATGACTTGACCTTTGCGAGAAATAAAGACAGGATGGATCTAGGGGTCACCTGAAAGACTTTACAATGGAGGTGTGATGTCATATGCTCACACAAACACGCAGGCTCAGAAACGAAGCCTCCAGCAATGTGCTCTTCAGTACCTCCATCTTTTCCAGGGGCAGCAGACCTTCTCTTTTGGGAGAACTGACCCCCACCCATTCATCGGTTATTCTAGGCAGGGCCACTAAACAGAAAAGCCCTGGGTAGAGGACTTGACCCCAAACAGACTAAACAGAACATTCACTGGGAGTTTTCAAGCCAGAACCAGGGGGAAGGGAGTCGTCCCTTCAGTGAGGCCAGAGCATGCGAAGGCCTGGGTCTCATGGCCAAATCCCTGTTTCATGACAAAGGTGGCTGATGAGGGAATAATGAAGTTGGTGTGTAGTGGAGAAGAGTAAGGCATACACAGGGGTTTGGGGAGAAGGCGGGAGGGGGCCAGAGTCCCCTGCTCTCATCACCCCTGTGGCAGAGCCACACACAACCCTATTCTTCCCACAGCAGGGTTATGCAAACAAAAAATTTGGTTTTCCCTAAGCTAATTCAAACTAAGTTTCTGTCACAGCTAAGCGCTCTTACTAAAATAAAGATGGATGCCAGAAGTGGGGTGTAACATTTTGTGAACTAGCTGAGTCAAGCTGAGGTGTGGATGGCAGCATAACTCTGCAACCTGATGAGAGAAACAGTCTTTGCGCAATGGCTACAGTCAGAGCAGCTGGTTAAACCACCGACTTTATGGTCCTGGGGCAGAGACCTCGTGGCCCTCATGAACGGTCCCGGCAGCTTGAGGGGAATGACAGGACATTCTGGTGATGTAAGTGTCCAGCATGATACTGCAAGAGAGAAAGGGCTGTCTGCAAGGCAGCTGCTCAGTCTACCAGGGGTGAGGTAATTAGGACAATTAGGATTTTATTGTTCCAAAACCCCAAATATAAATCTCAGTTCTTCGACATTCAGGTGGGGCTCTTGCCCAATGATACAGACAGTCTGAGGTTCTTAAGTGCTTCTACAGACTAGGAGCCCTCACTCCATACTTCCCTTTACAGTCTCTAGCTCCTGGGATGGCCTTTCTTCTGGGGTCTTTCTCTGCTAGTTTAGGTTTTTGTTTTCCCCAGTCTGAGAAATCAGCAGCTACTTATCCCTCTGCTTTGCTGCTTCCAAATTGGTATTGCTATTGTTTCTTCCATTTTCCTTTGTTATTGTGGGTTTTTATCTTTCAAAAAATTTCTTAGTGGTCATTTTAATGGCGCTTTAGGCAGGAACAGTAAATGTGGCTCACTATGGCATGCTGTTCCACCCTGCCCCCACTTGTCTAAACTACAGTATCTTCTATTTTTAGATCTCTACTTTTGTATACCGGCTGTGTGAGCACCTAAAACTTACCATTTTGTGCATGATAGAGTGAGTTAATGAATCACAAAAAGATATCGAGAGCTGACTCCATTTGAATGGACATAACCTAGATAGCTGGAACCTAGAGTTGTCTATGGAGGTGGATGAGATTCCTGGGAAAGGCATGCATGCATCTGTAGTTGGATATGGAGAGCTTCCCTCCTGAAAAAGGAAAACTCTGAAAACAGCAGGAGGGAAAAAAGTTGCTACACTGAGAGAAAGCAGCTAAAAGGCGAGGGCACAGTCCCTTCTGTGACCCATGCACACTTCTGCTTTTCCTTTCCTGATTCTACCTTTGTTTTTGTAGGCTATCCTCTTTTCTTCCCTTCTTTCTTTCTTCCTTTCCATCCCTCCTTCCCTTTGCTGTGGAAAGAACATGCAACATCAGATCTACCCACAAACTTTTAGTGTCTAGTACAGCGTTGATAATCATTAGCACATTACATCATAAGCACATTACGTCGTGAGAACTCTTTCATCTTGCCTAAGTGAGTTTGTGCTTTTTAAAGTTAGATTTTAATAGCTGATGTTAAAAGAGTTAAACTGAACAAGGCAGAAAAAATCATATTGAAGGTTCTTGCTACTGCCATAGTTCTATGAAATTCCCAAAGAATGGTAAAAATTTGAATATTCATAAAGAATCAAAGTGAAAGCTTTAGAAGACAAAAAAATCAAAATACATTAGCATCAGTTTCCACACTGGCATGTGAATACCAGGAAAGACCTAATATGGCACAACAGCACAGGTGGCGACACAGCTCACGTTCTAGACCCGGGCAGGGCAGGCACAGAAGCCAGCCTGGGAGGAAATCAGCTAGAGGGAGGGGTCCCAAGCACTTGTTTTAAAGCTATGATAGTGTTTGGTGTGTGTAAATGTAATGTTCTGATTCTTTTAAAAGAAAGCAAATTTACTGAAACTACTTAGTCTCAGACAAAGACAGATCTTCTCGGTTACAGAAATATTGACATGGACATATTAAAAGAATATTATGGAGGGGAAATCTCTGTAACATAACCTCTTAGGAACGTCATCTTGGCCAGCGCCTTTGCCATTTAAAGGCTTTCTTCTCAAAGAAACCCTTCCATCTGAGCTCGCCTCTTCTTTGGCCTGCTACAGCACTGTTGATGGCTATTCTCTTACCCCCTTACATCACTGCCTATTGGAAAGGTAGAAACTGGAGTTCTTACATTTTTCCTGCATTTTTCTCATGATGCATGTTCACATCTAAGTCAGTGATGAATGTCTTGTGCTAAGTTCTAAAGGAAACCTCTTTATCCCCCTAGGGGAGTCTCTGCCCCAGCAAAGTGTCTGGGTTCCTGGCTTTCATCAGAGTCTGGAGACACAGGTCTGACGACAGAGAAAGGAAGAAAAACTGATGAGTCCTTGAGCGAGGAAGCAGAACACTACCCGGAAATGGACACTGTTTGGTAACTGACCCACGAAGAGCCAATTCTGTGAATTATGCAATTAATATCCATGATCTCAACCTGAATATAAATGAAATCTCCTAAAATACTATGGGCCATATTGTGAGGGGGGAGAGGGTCTCATTCCCCAGGCAGCCTCTTGCTAGGCAGCTGCTCTTCTCGGGCCACAAAAGGCCTAGCCCCCGCTGCTCTGCTGGTCAGCTCCAGGGGGTTTCTGCTCAGAAGGAAGGAGGTGCTTGCTGAAATACTGACATAAAAAATAAAAGCTTAATCCAGCCTACGCTGTATTATTTGAAATAACTTTCAGAAATGATGGTTATCATTTGTTGCTGACAACTGTAGCTGGTCTCTGGGCTTTCAGACAGTAACACTGAGTCGAAAGGTCAGTCCTTCCAGAGACAGACGTGATTATTTCTGCTCTCGGTTGCTCCATTCAGTCTTCTCAAGCAGCAAAACGCGGTCAAGAAAGCTGCACCCTCTAACTGCCTCTTATGGCTACACTAGGCTGCGGTCACTGAGTGCACAGTGCCCTTGGTCTCCAGGCCCTCAGGGACTCAGGTGACAGGGAGTGACAAAACGAGTAAATGAAAGAGAGCTCGGGTGGGCTAGGACCCTAATACACGGCAGGGCTAGAACATAAAATCCACAGGCTGACTTGGTTCAACAACCCACCTGTTTTCCCACTTTTGAAAAAGAAACATCCCTGAGTTCATATTTACATTCTCAGCTGGGATGTAAATGCTACTGGGACTTAACATAAAAACCTAAGGACTAAGGTCAGCAAGGGTGTTACAATTCTAGGCAGATGGCAGAGGATTAATTATACTGTGTTTATTCCTCTAGAAGCTTTCTATTCCTCCTTGGGAGATCATTGTTCCTAAATTGTTGTGTTTTTTCCCCACCTGTTTGTCCATTAAGTTTTACCTCCTAAATAGTGAAAACAATATTTAAAACCCTCACTTAAAACCCATAAGAAACATACTAATATTAGTCCCATTTTATAGATTAAAAAAAATAAAGATAAGAATCTTTTTTCAGATCAGGTGAGTAGCCAGCATTCAAACACGATAGTCTGGCTCAAAAATCCACATTCTAGAACACGATACCAGCTCAGTTCTGCCCCAAAGAAGGGGCTTGTTTGTTCATTTGGCTACAAGTGTCTCAACAGGTGGGGAGGAAGTGCTCTAACCGCACCCCCCCCATGGAGTATCCAGCCAACACCATTTTACCAGGCTACTCTGACTCAAGTCCCTCAATCTCCTACGCCACTGCAGCCCTCCTACCTACCCTATAGAGTCCATCTAAGGCTGTTTCCCATTCTTGCTTGATGATAAGAATCAGCTGGAATACTTGTTTAAAATTCAGCCTCTTAGGATCTCAGAATCCATGAGGTCTGATGTGGTTCTAGAAATTTGTATTTTTAACAAGTGATACGTGATTCTTCTCATCACTCATCTTTGAGTTCTAGTCAGTGGGAACACACATAGTTGATTTTAAGTATTATATATTAAGTCAGAGTGTTATTAAACAGGTGGCATTTCTACAGCTGAGTTAACCCAAAGCAGCCAGTACACATGGCACAGAGTGGTTTTCTTCAGAAAGGACTTGGGTAGTGGTTGGAATGTCTTTGTTGTTTTTTTCTGAGTGATGGCTGTTAGAAAAAAATTCTTTAATGGTTGTGCCCTTGAGGGAGTTTCTGCTCTGGTCATGGAACAGCTTAATCAAATAAAAAGTAAGCCATTTATATGGTTCTTTTAAGTCCTGCCTGAGAGAAGAGTAAATTAAATGAGAGAGGGCTCCACAGTTCTAGGTCCTTGAAGGGCCCTAAAGAAAACCCCTTGTGTATAGTGAAGAGAGAGACTCAGGCGTTCCAACTTAAATGTTTGCAAATCATATACAGAGTGATTTAGGAAAATATTTATAGGGGATTAATTCAATTTACCGAGTCTGATCAGGAAGCAGAAATGGTCTTAGACACTCAAAGAACTCCAGCTAGAATTCTTAAAACTCACGATCATCAAAATGCTGTTGACTATTCTAAAAAGATCTCAAACATGCCCAATGTGCTTTGACTCAATGCTCACCTCAGGCACCACTCAAAAGCAGACTCCTTCAGTTGTTCTAGTTACGAACGAGTAGGGGATAAAGGGAAGATAAAAAGTAGAAACTACTATTAAAAGAGAGCCTTCAAAGAAGGGGGAAGCAACACAGTCCAGCCTGCCTGGGACGCTGCTCCCGGCCAGCCCCAGTCCTGAGCAGAAGCCAGGCACAGCCACACGTACCTCTTGGTGGGAGTGGGTGCCCCAGAGGACATGTGGCTCACCATGGTGTCGTTGATATTCATCAGAGGGCGTGGAGGACTGGAAGGAAAAACATTTACATTATATTAATAATTACCAACATGATTGGGGGAACACACGAAAGAGTGATAAGGGCAAAAGAACCAACTATCATTTCTGATAAGCCCACTGGGACCCGAGGGGAGGGGAGGGGAAGGAGAGAGCGATACCTCTAGCCTAAGCAAATTCAGCAAGAAGGGTTCTCTTCCCTCAAGTCTCAGGCCCACAGGCCTGCGCCAGGCCGGGAGCAGCTCCTCACACACACTGCTCTGGGGGCGATGGGGCAGCTTTCAGGGGCTGGTTTTACTGCACAAGTCTCTGAATTCTGCACCTTGGTTAGTTTCTCTGCCATTCAGGTGGTGACAGGCTCACAGGTGTTCGGTGTTTTGGTGAATCACAATAGGCACACACTCAGGGGCATGTGTGTCCTGAGATCTGTCTAGAGCTCACTGCCTGCCTCAGATTGAGTTGGCATACTACTCATCAAAACAACTGCTACGTATGAAATTTTATTTACTGATCCTTGATTACCATCGTATGAAGTCACACTTTAGACCCAGTGCTCTTTAATGAGAAAACTTTTTTATGACCTAATCCAAACTTAGACGTGAAGGTCTTTTGCTGCTGGTTTTCTGGACTCCAGGTCTATTTCTCCATCTTGAATGAACAAATGCAAACTTTTTGAAAGGAATCTATTCTTCTGCTTTTCAGTCACTCTTCAGTTGCTCTTCCCACCAGGTTTAGCTATAAAGGGTTTTATCTTGCATTTGTCACTAAATATTTCTTCCAGGAAATTTCTCACTTCCTCTCCTAAAATGAAAGCAGTACTTTTCAGGGACATATGTCCATTAAACAGAAAAGTCCTTTTCTTATATTTAGGTGCTTGGGAACTATCTTCTGGTTTTTCCATATCTTTAAGAGCCGAGTTAATTATGTAAAATATTTTTGTAGAGGTTACACTTAGTCCTTCTTGGTGAATATTAACGGACTTTAGCCCTTATTGTCTTATAGGTTTCTTAGTAGTATATTCAAATAAAGAATCAAGGGGGCAATTTTCAGGCAGCTCCCAGGAATCTAGAGGAAAGGTTAAGAGGGATGCATGTATCCATCCACCAACAAACAATCCCTTCTTCTCCCTCTCTCTTTTCCTTTCTCTCCCCACCTCTTTCCTCTCTCTTTTCCTTAACCCCTTCTATTTTTAAAACCAATTTCATTTCTGGAAAGGCAAATCTTTTTAAGGATTTCCCATTTAACAAAGCAAAGAAGGAAAGTAATTTGCAAGGGACAGATTTAGGACTCTTGATTTTTAAGCCATATATACATTATGCTTATTGTTACACAATCTTCCCTTTGTGTGACAAGTCTCTAAGACATTGAAATGTGACTTTCTAGGTTGGAATTCAATTCCACATTACTTATCTTACTACCTGCCCTTCAGATAGATATTCAATTTGGCTCTAAATTTTCCAGTCTATTAATGCTAGTGGCATTGTTAGAGTCCATTGTTTTAGGTTGATCAATGATGGAAGTGTACACTGAAGTTAGCTTAATTTTATATATATTTTTTGGTTTCCAGTTTTTTAAAATCAATTGCCTGACTGGAACAAGAAGATAACTTCTATGAAAGAAACAAATCCAGCACTATAGCTTTTCATACTGGAGGGTAAGAAACATTCTGGTCCTAGAAACAGAATAAGCTTTGTTTCTTTAATATATTATAGCAACTCAATTCCAAAGTGAGATAAAGACTTGTTCACGTTTCGCTGAGAAGGAATGCAGCTACCTCATACATTGAATGCTGAAGATACTCACTGCTGTATTCAATTTCCTTTCTGACATTCTCAGAGGAAAAATGACAATAGGAAAAAACGTTTTCATATTCCTTAGACATTAATCCATGTGGTAACATTTCATGATTCATAACAGTTTGGCTGAATGTCACAAAAGTCTTTAATAATCATCTCCCCTTCTTGGTGGATATCACACTCAGTTATTATCTTAAAGAATACATATCAATGTATGCTTCTTCAGTATCCAATATCAGGCACTGAGGATTACATTATAAACTGTAAATTAGCTATAACTGCCCCCAAATTTCATACTCTTTCCAAATTTCCAACATGTTTGTGAGAGACACAGGTGTGTGCTTGCAGTCCATAATGAAAGAAGCACTTGAGAACATAAAGGGGGCCTTCAGAACAGGATGTGTCATGAGACCCACCCTTCACTATGAAAGCCAGCAGCACAGATGTGGTCTTAGGAGATGTAATACACTAAAAATCACTCTGGCTTAAGAAAAATTCTTATAAGAGACAACTGTAAAGAAGGGTTCAAGACAGGAAGTAGACATCAGTGGTAACAGTTACAGAAACTTATATGGCAGTACAACTGACACAATTTATCAGACTGATTTTGTTGATTTTTTAAATAAAAAGCCTGCTGAAAATCTTAAACTTGTCACCCGACATTCTACATCTTCTCTTGGTGGGGATCTCAGCATGGTATCTTCAGGTATAAGTGCGTTCCATGATGCCAAAATGGTACCAACCATCACTTGGAACAGATTTGGAAAGTTCCTCTTTTGTGAAATTTTTTTTTTTAAAAATGAGATAGCAGATAAATGATATAGGTAAAAAGTAATTTTCCAATCAGAAGGGGTTGGTATAAAGGAAGACTTGGAGAGAAACTTTTAATTCTTAATCAAAGGGAAAGAGGCCCTCTTACTGGCTGCCTACTCATAAAAGATAGACTATTTTCACCTAATGACCTGACTATATGCCAGTGGAGACCAGTGAGCACAAAAATCACCACAATGCAGAGCAATGAGAGTATGTAAGGGTCAAGGGTTAAAAAGTCAAAATGAAAAGCAGTTACTCCTGTCTGGTAGAATGACGAAAAAAGTAGAGTGAATTAATAGTGAGGAGAGAATTTTCCAGTTGTAGAACAAAAAGGGCACACTAGATAGAAGAAATGATAACAGAAAAGGCACAGAAATCCAAAGATGTATGGCAGAGTTGGGGCTAATGTATTTGACCAATCCTAAAGTCACTTGAAGGAGACTAAAAACGCAAGATGAGGGACAGGATATGATGAAGCCTGTTTTACCACAAATGAAGAGTTTGGAGTTTGTACTGTGGACATTAGAGGAAGCTTTGAAAACTTATCAGACAAAAGATGATGAGATTATAGTTGGGCTTTGAAAAGAACTTCAGAAGTTTATAAAATACTGACTTTAATGATGGGCATGTATAGGAGTCATCTGGGAAGGTTTTTGGAAAAGATGATACCCAAGTTCTACCTTCAAATTAGTAAATCTGAAAGGGGAGATAGGATTCTAACACACACCTCCATTTAAAAATCATTTATGTAACACCTCAGTAACATCTTTAAAGGCACAGCACCCAAAGCAAAGATAGTGAAGGAAAAGATAAACAGCTGGGACTACATCAAACTTAAAAGCTTCTGTAAAGCAAGACACACTAACCAAAACAAAGTGACACCCCACCGAATGGGAGAAAATCTTTGCACACAACACTACTGACAAGGGACTTATCACAAAGATCCACAAAGAGCTGACCAAACTAAACAAAGTAAACAATCCAGTCAAAAAATGGGCAGAAGATCTAAAAAGACATTTCTCCAAAGAGGAAAGGCAAATGGCCAACAGGCATATGAAGAAATGCTAAACATCTCTTATAACTAGAGAAATTCAAATCAAAATCACTATGAGATATCACTTCACACCAGTGAGAATGGCACATTATCAAAAAAAAAAATTAGCAACAACAAATGTTGGCGAGGATGTGGAGAAAAAGGAACTCACTTATTACACTGATGGTGGGAATGCAAGCTGGTCCAACCATTATGGAAAGCAATGTGGCAGGTCCTGAAACTACTAAAAGTGGAACTCCCATATGATCCAGCAAGCCCACTCCTAGGAATATACCCAAAAAACACATAAACACTGATTCAAAAGAATACCTGCACACCTATGTTTATTGCAGCACTATTTACAATAGGTAAGACCTGGAAACAACCTAAATGTCCCAAAACAGATGATTGGATCAAGAAGATGTAGTACATATACACGATGGAATACTATTCAGCAATCAAAAAAGATAAACTAGAGTCATTTATAAAAACATGGATGGAACTAGAAGGGATTATGCTCAGCAAAATAAGTCTGAAGACAAAAGAAAAATACCAGATGGTTTCCTCACTAAGAGGAATATAAGGGAACCAAATAAGTGACCAAGGAAAAGAATAATAACAATAATAATAATAACAAAACCAAAAGACAAGGACAAATCGGGGACACTTTGTGGGGAGGAGGTGGGAATGGGTTGAGGGCAGAAAGAGCACAAGGTACTGAGGTGATGGTACACAGGTGAATTGGTGGTGGAAATTCTGTGGGGACAACACCTAGAAAAGAAAGCAAAAATGATAAGATAAATAAATAGGGAAAAAAACATTTATGTAAAGTGAGTGTGTCAAGATGAAGGGGTGGAAGCTGGGAGACAAATTAAGAGGTTATGGCGATTGTCCAGATCGGTGATTATGAGGGTGTACAATAGGAGTGAAAATGGAAATGGGACAAAAGGAAAAATACTCTTGAAGTAAAATAAAATCTGGTGACTGGTTAAGTACATGGAATTAGAGAGTAAAGAATAACTAAGATTTTTAGTTTGATTACTGGGTGGATTGTGATATCAATGTCCAAACTATGGAACACAAGAATAGGAAAGAGGATTTGGTATTGGATTGTGGGGGTAGAAAGAAGGAGTAAGAAGGTTAGGGTAATAGGATTTCAAAACTGAAATCCTATTCAGTTGAAGAGCCATTGTTAAGTACAGGTATATGATATCTGGAAAGCAGTTGGAAATAGGAGAATGGAACTCAGGTGAGATGTCAAGTTTGCAAATATTTTAGTGTCATGATTTAAATAGGGGCTGTTTGGGTATTCCAATTCCAATCACTATAAAGTGTTTTTTTTTTTTTAAGGTGGAGAAGGATTAGGTGTGGAGAAATATTCACTAAGAGGGTGGCTTAGATAACAGGTACAAAATTTCTGGTTACTGTTTAGACACAATTCCTATTATAAAGTAAAAATTTAACTTACTGGTATAAATCATTTTCATGAGTTCTGATGACAAGGCTACTCCTATTCATTGTGGTGGGTGATCTGGAATGTAGACTAACTTGAAATAAAAATTGCCACAGAATCTCTGTTAAGGTTTTTAAGCTAAGAATAGATAATGAATAACTCATCATGCCTTTAAAATCTTTCAAAATTAATTATATTAAAAGAAATATAAAGGAGAAATCTGTTATACGCCTTAGGAAAATACTGAGATCACCTTGTGTATATGTATGTGTGCATAATGTTTTCTACAAAAGTACATGTATTTTTTTTAGGTTTTTAAAGATCTAAACATAAATGTTTAATTATATAAAATGGGAGAAAACATGGATCTATAGACAGTTCATCTATTTAAGTTGAACAGTAATAGAAAAATTAGGGAACAAGTAAACCAACTATTCTGAATTGTTTTTAAAAAATCAAAAAAGAAAACAAATTTATGGAATTATTTCAACAAATATGACAAAATGAAATTTAAGCCTTAATATATGAGGGATTCTTACATATTTATAAGAATATTGTTAAGATTTCAATTTGATAAATGGGCAAAATGAAAATGTACCCTTAAAAATAAGAAATACAGGGCCTCCTTGGTGGCTCAGTGGGTTAAGCAACGCACTATGAAGCAAACCGCAGCCACTGCAGCACGAGTTCAATCCCTGCTGCTGGCCAGGGATGGGACCCACATGGTGAGGCAGACCTCTCCTGCCTTGCCCACTGCTCCCTTCAGCAGTGTACTTCCGTTGATCTGCCTGTTCTGCTCCCCACTATTTCTGTGGTGAATCCTCTCACCCCCACACCTCTGGCCTGTACCCCAGTGCTTGTATACATAAATAAATAAATCTTTAAAAAAAATAAGAAATACAAATGACTCATAAGATGTTTTAATTATGAAAACACAATTTGTTAAAATTACAGAGCATTTTCCCTTATAAAAATAGTAATTATTAATTTTAAAAAGTACTCCTTAAGGCTGGAGAGGATTTTTTCTTTTTTCTTTATGCAATATTGGATAAACACATTGTGTACCTTTCAGGCATGCATCAATTCATGTGTTCACTACATAAAGTTGAACACTAAAAGTCCAATTCCATCTTTTACCAATACACTTGGCCTCTTTTACCCAACTTACTTGTCCCCACTTCCCCTTTCCCTTCTGGTAATCACTAGTTGGCCTTTTAATCTAAAAGTTTATTTTTAACCATTCAGCAATTAAAAAAGATAAACTAGAGTCATTTGTAGAACCATGGATGGAGCTAGAACGAATTATGCTCAGCGAAATAAGTCAGAAGACAAAAGAAAAATACCGGATAGTTTCACTTCTAGGAGGAATATAAGGGAACTAGAAAAGGGACCAAAGAAAATAATAGTAACAATAAAAAAAATCACAACACAACAAAAACAAAAAGACAAAGACAAATCAGAGGCACTTTTTGGGGGAGGGAGAGGAACTGGGATGAAGGCAGAAAGAGCACAAGGGACTGAAGTGATGGTGCACTGGTGAAATGGTGGTGTCAAATATAAATAAAGAGCAAAAATTTTTTAAAAATGCAAAAAAAGGTCTATTTTTATTTAGTTCACTCATTTGGTTTCTCCTATACATCACATGAATGAAATCATAAAATGTTTGTCTTCCTGCATCTGACTTATTTCACTAAGCATAATAGCCTCTAGGTCATCCTTGTTGCAAATGGCAGTTTCATCATTTTTAATATATGGCTGAGTAGCAGGCCACTGTTCTTTAGCCAGTCACCTGTAGATGGGCACTGTGGCTGCTTCCAGCTCTTGACTATTGTAAATAATGCTGCAGTAAACATCAGGGTGCACACACTATTTAAAATAGGTGGGGTTTTTTTTTTTTCAGGTAAATACAAGGGTGATAACTGGGCATTGTACAGAAGTTCATGTGGAACCTCAATTTTTAATTTTTTGAGGAACCTCCATTCTGCTTTCATAATGGCTGCACTGATTTACATTCCCACCAACAATGCCAGGGTTTCCTCCTAGAGAGGATTTTCTGAGACAGGCTCCTCATTTATTACTAAAAAGAGTAAGGTTAAAGTTTGATCTTCCCTGATTTTCAAAAGATGCTTCATGTAATATATAGAGAGAGTAGGAAAGAATAAAACAGAAAAAAGAATCTGAGTCATATTTTTCTCAAGCAGCCTGTACTATTTTTATCATCATTAAGAAAGCAAACTGAAAAGGAAAGTGTTGTATGAACCTAGAGAGAACTCTGAGATGAGACATTTAGAAGATCGGTTACATGTTTTCAGTAAATCCAGAGTTCTACAACCTCCTCATATCTTACTACCACAACCCCCAAAAGAAAGTAAACACTTTAGATTAGACTACATTATCTTCTCTACTAGACTGTAGGAAATTTATGTGGTTTTTTTAAATCACTGTATTTCAAGTACCTAACACAGCAGCAACCATGCAATGGGTACCCAGGAAACATCTGATTGTGAGTTTTCACTGTGCTGTGGGGTGTATAGAAGTGTAGAGTGTGAGGAAGGTAATTTTTCTGTCATATTTAGCTTGGTGAGACTATTCTCTAACAATGGCATAATGACATTATTAGTTGTTATACTTGGGAGGTATGGGTATAGCTTTTGTAGCTAAAGCAAGTATTTTTTTTTATTTACTAGAGAGAGTGGTAGATCTCTAACTACCTAACACCATTAAGGTCTATGACTTGGTCTGTGTCAATTGTGACACAATATGACTTAGTAACAGAATCAACACAGAAGGAAGTGTCCTTAAGAGTAACAGCAACACCGACTGCATGTTCACGATACGCCAGACTCAGACTGAACATTCCCCATGGGTTCACTCATTTCAAACTCACAACAACAATCTTTGATACTACATCATCTTTATCTTACAGATGAAGAAACCAAGGCATAGAGAGGAGTAACATACTTGAGGCCACAGCCAAGCCATGACAGAAGCAGGGTCTGAACTGAGGCAACACAAGTCTCGAGTCTGCGTTCCTTCTCATGATGCTGGAGTGTCTACTGCCTTTGATTGCTGTACTTTGAGAAAAACTTACTTAAGATTGTTTAGTCTATAAATTAAAACTAACAGCATGATGTTAGATTATGGTTCTTTAAAGCTATTTCTAAAGGAAGGTAAAACAATAGCCCCGGAGTATAGTTTTTGGGTGATTTATTCTTTCTCTGATGACATCATTACACTTTGTATTCTAAGTGCCTATTTGAACTCAAACCATCTGACTACAAAGCATCCATTCATAACCACTTCCAGGCTCTCCAGGGAGAGTAGGTGAGTTAGGGTTAAGTGTTTCCTTCCATGTAGCTCTCTAATTTATTAGGATGGCTTTAAAAATCTAATCTTAATTTTAAAAATCTTTTAGATTCCACATTGAGGCCTAACAAAATACATAGATTGAATAAGAAACTTATCTATTATATCAGCCAGGCTGTTGATTTAAAGAAAAAAGTTTAAGCTGGGCTCAGACCCAACACTGAGTGTAATTACTTGTTTTGGCTTTCTGAGTTGACTTAGATCCAGAAGTAAACACTTTCTAGATCGGACTTTCTAAACAAGGATGTGAAAGTATAATACTGTTGCTTAAACACAATAGCTACTCAAAACTTGTGGATGAATAATGGGGTAAAAGAACAAAACCACGCCTGGCTCCTGCCAGCCTGTGTGAGACCATGGGCACTGTGGCTGGTCGCTTTCCCACCAGCCTGAGACAGCTCATGCGCAGGAAGCCACCCAAGCAGGCAGGTCCTTCCCCACAGCCTCTACTACAAAGTATTTGCTCACTATCTTCCTTCTTCTCCCAGAACGTTTGTAGTGGTGGAGTTACGTTTACAGTCCTGCAATTCTCACTCTCATATTTTTCCCACTGCTTGGTCACTAAGTTTATTTTCATATTGTCTTTACTGAAAAATTTCCATAAGAAACTTTTCTATTTTTTTTGGTTCATTAGCTCCCAGCAGCCCATGCCTGAGCTCTGTGGACTTGCCTACTGAGCTACTGGATCTTTTCTCTGGGCAACGGACATTTGGGGATGGTTCCTCCTTTTCTTAACATCTTTCTTAGGCGTCTTCTTGCACACTGGATTTTCTCTCGCAGCAGCATGAGTTTTCTTAGATTTCTCTCCCATCATGTCCAGAGTTAGACTGTTCCTTATGTGTTGAGGGAATTGTTTCTTATAAGCATTCATTGTCCCTTAACAACGCAGGTCATCTGCAACGTTCCAACCGTGATGTGCTTCTAAGGTACATCTGCGCTGAATTCCTTGCTTTCTAAACCATAACCAGGGAGTCATTTGGTACCGTAAGGAACAGATAAACCTCCACCCACAGTTCCCTTCAGGGCCCCCAAAACTTTATTTCCAATAGTAGTTCTGACAAGTCCAAATCCAAATAGCAAGTGAAGGCTGACCATCAATGCTTTTCATATTGTACTCAGCTCCAGTCACCTCTACTTGACCTTCACAGATCTTGTCCAGGTCAAACCTACTGAAAAGTCCACAGGCCAGCAGCACCCAGAACAACATGCTGCAGCACCATGTGTCAGGCCAAGCTTCAACCACACCTTGGGAGTGCGTGAGCACAAGCTGCACAAAGCATTGGCTCTCCTCCTCCACGGCATAAGCAATCTCACATGGTATCGCTGTTGCTTACACCAACTACCATCCTGTATTTGGGTGTGTTGTACTTGTTCTTACCCTGGATTAGCCAGCGTTGTCCAGCACAGTAATCAGTTTTGCTCTCTCGCCTTCTTCTAACTTGTTATCCCTTGAAGTAGGTCTTATTCTTGACAACCTTTACAACCCCCATCCTGTGGTACAGACACCAGTGTCCGCCACTTGCCTGCTGGACAGACCTGCAGGCCGCGTGCAGCAGTTGTCTTGTAACTCAACAGATGTCTGCCAGTTACACACTTGGGGACTTTTACTGTTCAAAACCCATACACACAACTTTATTCTTTTATCGATCAATACACTTCCACACCTTTCAAACAAGTTGTTCTGCTGCTTCTAAAACCATTTTCAAATCTCCCAGGTATCCAGCCTGAGTGTCCTTTTGCATAACCAGCTAAGGTGACATTCTTTCTCCCTTCTCTATCACAGAGAAATGGCTCCTGAACTTTCAGGTTCTTCAAAAAGTACTTGGTGTTACTCCCAGGAAAAAGAAGGGTTGCAGAACAAATCAACAGTAACAGAAAACATTCTCTTACTAAAAGATTAATTTCCTTCAAAAGCAAAGCGTACACAGCAGCGGCCAAGATGCAAACACTCCTGATCTTTGCTAGGGTGACCAGCCTAGAAGGACACAGCTTTAATATGAATACAGTATTTGCTCCTCTCCTCTCAGACCCTGTCCTCCAAAATTTAATGGGCTGTAAACCTATTCACAGTCTCTCAAATTGAAATAATGTACAATTAATAAGGAAGCTGGTTTTTTTCCCATCTGATTATCCTATTGTGAGGAAGAGGATTCTATGGGATTTCCTCTGATCCATGATCATGGCACACCGTAACTCTGGTGTAACATTAAAGGTAGGTAGACTCCAAAATGCCTTTAATCTCTACAGTCTCATTATTCTCTCAAAAAGTAGATCATTTCTGTCCTCCTGAAGTAGAGTGAGGTTTTACTCTTCAGTTATTTCTAGGCACCACACCAACTATCTCTTGTTATCCCACCACGTCTGCATACAGTTCTACGCCAAAGCAGAAAAGTTAAACAAACAAACAAAACTGTCTTTTGGAAAAGCATAAGGTTAAAAACAAACATATGGAACTGAAATGTAGCATAAATATCATGTTATATATTTACAAGGCGGTTTCTTTGTACTTGCAGGGAAGCACATTTTACAATTCAATGACCACAGAGGTCATTTACAATTAAGTAGCCAACAGGAAAGATTTAAAGTTTCTAAAACCAACTACTAATCTAAACGTGTTGTAACTAATTGATTGATGTAAAAAAGACCTGTCAATGACACATGGGCCTCAATCTAGTCGGGCAGAGAGGCCATTTGTGGTGTAAGACTTATAACGAAACGTTTCTCGGTAAGAAAAGGTTTACCACAAACACATTCTCATTTGGTACTTTCACCACTAGACAGCATCCAGAGACACCTAGATGAGCAGGTCTCTTGCTCAGGAAAAGGACAGACTTGAAAGCTGAAGTCATTATTAGCAAATTCTTTTACAGCCCTGCTCAGTTTAATATGTGATATTGAACAGCAGGCAAGGGCCTAACAAAACATAACCAAATCAACAGAAATAAAACAGTACATTTCTTTTTTATTTTTAAAACTTTTCCACAACTAATCCTTCCTTCTGTTTTCCTCATTCATTAGACTTAGGGAGGAAGCAGCCACTACTTTATACAGATGTCAATTCCTATATTTCTAGACAGGTGAGAAAAGATGACACTTCAAAAGTTACTGATCACAGAGAGGTCAGTGAGATGCATGATAAATGTCATTTCCTGACCTGATCATTACTGAAACATGTTTTCAAAAATGAAAGCAAATATATTACTATAGAAGACAGTCTGGTTCTCGAGTATTTTTTAAACAGGAAAGGATATCGTGGGCTTTCCATTTTTATAATAGCTGCCTGGGGACTTCCAGAGGATGCTCTAGCATCCTGCCAAAAGTAGACGCAACCATCAGCAGCCCAGCAGCTCAAGCAGCAAAAACATAAGGGCAAGGAAAAGCTATCAAACCCTCACATTCAGTAGAAATGTCTCTCCTTTCACATGGACCTGGCATCAGTGTTCTGTACTGCTGTAGTCTCTAAGGAAACAGAACAGTCACATGACAAAGAATCTTCTCTACAAGGTAGTTTATCCCACAAAGCATTTTGGGGATAAGCAGGTACAAGAGAACAATTCATTGGAAGGTAGACACACCACTGCACTCTGTCAGCAGGCGCATCATGCCTCAAATGCAGCAGAGACTGGACAGTGGCCACAACCCTCAGTGTAGGTGTCACTCCCTCAAAGCTCAAACATGAAAGCACACCCCTCTTGCAACTGAATCCAAGTCCTGCTGCAAGCAGTGACCCGATTAACCCCGTTAGTTTCATTCTGAGGGGCCCTTTAAGGCGTATTCCAGACCGCTGGATAAGCAAGCATTCTGCAGTCCTTGTCTGCTAAGCAATCTAGGAAGGCAGGGAGGGAGGGTTGATTTTTTGTTTTGTTGAAGAGGAGTTAATGGGAGTGCAAGTAGAGTGGAAAAAAATAGGACAATACTGTCTACCAACCCCTTTGATGCAGGAGTTCCTTAATTCATGCAGGCAGCTTGTCAGCAGGGCGATGCTGTGGGAGCTGCTGCATGGGCTTCCCGAGACACCTGGCGCAGGGCACTCACCGGATGAGACTCATCCTTGGCCTCTTACCCGTATCATCTGCTCACCAGCTCTTGCTTAAATCTGTCTATTCTGGGTCTCCATCTCTACTGGCCCCATCACATTTCAGCCTGCATTTGGCTAGTGTAACTTAAATATTGTTACAATTTTCTATTAGCCTAGGTGTTAGGGGAGGCTTTCGATGGTTACCCTCTGACTTCTCACAACTGGTCTTGCTAACCTAGGCCTGGCTCCCACGCCACCAGTCTGCCCAAGCAGCACTCTCCATTAGTCTCCCTAATTGGGGCAAATAGCTTCCTCTCTATAGTCACTGACCAGACACTACAGCCTGACTCTCTCAGTTGGCCCCAATTTTCACTACATCCTTACACTTCTTCCTGAGTTCGATAACAATTCAAACCCAGCCCTAAGCTTTTCTAAACAAAACAAAATGGTAAAAAAACGCACAAGTATATTCACTAAAAAATAGAAGATGATAAAATGAAACTGAGGCCAAGAAGCTAAGTGTCCGGGAGAGAATTCTATTGTTTGCTTAGATAAGTGAAGAGGCAAGAAAAGACAGTCCAACAAATCAGGGAAATGCCTAGTTCATACAAATACTTGGGTATCAACAGTAAGTCTGAAAAATAAGATGGATGCCTGTGTTGGAATGCTTGACTGAAACAGAGGTGATTTAGATGACATACCAAAATATAATAAAAACAAAAAAATGGTGGAACTTTCTTTTTCAAGGCTAAGGATATACAAGTGGAAGCAGAGCTGAGAATGTGCTGAACAACGTAAACAATAATGGGCAAAATTAGTTTGGGAGGTAGTGGGGAGAATATAGAACACCAGACATTAAATTATGCCTTTACTTCATAAGAACACACCAAAGAGGGACGAGGAGGCACTGGAGACTAGATCAGTCACATCTGGGGGAGGATCAGGTCCTTGTTCCACTTGTGGTGGTGAGCAGATCATGTGCTACCTCCCTGGACAATGAAGTCCTTTGTGTCTCAGCTAATTGGTTTTCGGAATGAAGGAGGCTGGTTCTAGAACAGTGATTTACACATGTTGCTCCCTGGGCATCAAAGGATGCCATGAGAAGCTTCAGTAACCACAGAGGCAAGCAAGGGCATCTGCCGCAAGCTCGTCTCAGTTCAGAGTGCTCCACTTCTCCATGTGAGGTTCATATTTGACTTGTTTTAATACTCACAGGAGTCTTACTCTTTGATCAGTTCTGAAAAGCTCTCAGCTGTTTTGTGTTCAGATACAATCGCCCCTCTCTGTTCCCTTTAGTCTCTCTAGAGAGACTTTAAAATTGATTTAGATCTTGTTTTTTACCTTAAAGAGAGACCTATCATCCACCCCTAGCTGTATTCTGCCAATTTGTGGAGTTTACAAAAAGACATTCTCAATAATTATGATTTTCATTTTTAAAATATCTAGTTGATTAAAGTTCAGAACATTTTATGAATGCTATTCTATTTGTTAGGCATCTATATGTGTTAAATATATATTATTTTATGACATTAAAAACTAAATGAAAACATGAAATTAAATATATTCACTATATAGACCTTTTAAGTTGCTCTGTTTTCATTAGGCTTTTTTTTTTGGGGGGGGCAGGGGTTAGGGAGTAGTTAAAATTCTTCTGGACTCCTCAAAGTAGCTGATAGTCCTTACACTGGGTTCACAGTAGCTCACTGCTCACCCTTTGCCATCTTGCTTATTTTCTTCCTTTGGGGGAATACTTCTTTTTTTAAGGCTTAAAGATACTTTCCTCTCTTTTTTTTTTTAAACTGTAGCTATGCATGTATTCATTTATTTTTATATCTTTACATCATTTTACTTTGTACATTAGATTGAATCTACCACTTTGAACCAGAAATCCCTAAGCTACTTCTTCAGCTGATTTACAATCTACTGTCATAGTGCTGTGTCCAAAGCGCTCTATGTGGCCTTTTCAGCAGAGACTTTGAAACACATTTAATGAAATGATGTGTGATTCTTTATTCCCCTGGCAAACTCCCTAATGTATTAAGGATTTTAAAATTACTTTTAGATTCTTTTGGCCCAGAAATTAAACACCAAGGGTGATTTAACAGGGAGAGCTGGCTGCTGCATGTAGTACATTTGAGGAGCACTACTGCTTTGAAATATTCAGGTACCCTTCAGAGAATATTATTTAGTCATCATTACTCCTCCCATCCAAGGATTTTTGCCAAATGATCTGTCTGCTAGCTATCCTTCTTTGAATTCCTAGTCTGGACATCTTTGCTATGTAAAGTCCAATTCAGGCGCATCCTTCACCAATTTGCTCTTTTAGGTCTGGCTAGTACATTGCTTCACGTAGACTAGTGGTAAGATCACACAGTTAAAGACACAACGATTAACCACTCCACTCCACTTCTAAAGGCTGCATGCAAAAGAGAGAGTTGTAAGCTTTTCACCTCATTCACTATTCAGCTTCCTATAATCCTTTTCCTTAGGAATGGGCTTCTTTTCCTTTCTCTTGCCCTATAATGGCTTTTTTAAGATTATGTTTTTAATCATACTGTTTTATCTCCTCCTAGGAATTTAGAAGTTATATATTCTCTATTTAAATCTTATTTGTAATACTTTTTAGAGGTTATTCTGGTAATTTTTCTACTCATTATTTCAAAAAATAATATTTTTATCTACTTCCAAAGGAATACCAGAATATATGAAGGCTTATTCTCGTCATCCTCTTCTGGCTTGCATATCATTCTTTATCGCTTCCACTCTTTTTAGAAAATGCTACTAAACATATAGCCCCATGAATTATTATTATTGCACAGTTCTGGTTCATGCACAGCTACTATTTTCTTTGCTTATCATCATTTTTTATCATTTAGTCCTTTCTTCTAAAGATAATTTTCCTTCTTGAAGTAAATCATTTAGAAATGCCTGTAGCAAAAGTCCTTCAGAAGTTAACCATTTTAATTTATCTATAGTCCCTGAATACACAATTTTAGAATTAGTTATTTTAATCTAGTTTGTTCTGAAGATAGTACTCCAATGTCTTCTGGTTTCTTATGAAGTCAGCTTTCTATAAAACTACTGACTTTAAAATCATCTCTGTGGAAATATGCAAGATGCTTAAAATACATTTTATTGTGTAACATTATACCATTTATTTGTATTTACTGACTTCATTTATGAGTGAAATAAATACATCATGATAATGTAAGTGTAAATTAGGTTTACACCTGAAATTCACACTGGTTTATTTTTGAGGGTACCTTTTTATATCTCCATAGTATACCATTGTTTAAGTTTTTTAAAGCTCTCAAAACAGCTGAGTTCAGACAGATAATATCATAGCAGTTTAATAAGTTCCTCAAAATGAAAACATTAAAGATTAACCTCATAAAACTATGGAGACTCTCTTAACAAGAATGCTTGTCTTGTGATAAACCGGACACAGGAAATGAGTGAAAAATAACAGCTGGACTGACACAGAATTCAACATGAGGTGGTGACGACTTAGAAGAAATGACTAAATACAAATGAAGAAGTCCCCTAAATTCCAAAAAGAATTCTACTAAAAAAATGAAAAACCAAGGAAGAAGATTACTCAATACAATTTACAAACTATTTCCTTAAATTCATACTTGGAGACAAAGAATTCAGTTTTTTTACCTGTAAGATGATCCCATTAACATTATCCATAGGGAAATAAATAAGACAATAGAGAAAGGTCACTTTACCAAAGGAAAAGATGCTTTATTTTGACCTTATCTTGGTCTCTAGGATTATTTCAAGTAGTAAAATAAGACCTTATCTCCAAAAGCTCATAAAAAAAAAAAAAACCCAGATTTTTATAATCTAAGTAACCTTCCTTTGACTTCCAAATCTTCGGGAAGATCAGCAATGTCTTATCACACAAACGAGTATGGCCCTCTTGAAGACCTTGAAGAGGGACTTCAAGAAGTTTGTCAAATTTAACCTAATTCAACTAGACCTTATAATAGTGCTTTATATGCCACAAGCACCCACAGACACCTGACTGTGCCAGGCACTAGGCAGAGACAATCTCAATTCTAAAGAAGCTGATAGTGTAAGCGATGTGATTATAATCTTAAGAAGTCCAGCTCCAAAATGTACATTTTATTTCACAAATAAAACGTGGTAGACAACATTTTATTGGGTGACCAAAGACTGATAAAACAAAGGAATTTAGGGAAGAAAAGAAGAGATTCATATGAATTAGTTGCACAGAATCCAAAGAAAGTTTAATAGATAGAGCAGAACTTAAGCTTTGTTCATGGAAATATAAACCATGTATAGTTTGAAGCGGCAAGAAGGGCATTCAGGAAAGGGGGTAACTGGGCTAGGATATCATAAACCAGCTTCCAGGGGCGGGGAAGGATATAAAGTTTTAAAGGGTAGGACAGAGGCAGGTCTGATGAAAGTAGGGTCTTTGTACTGCATGAATTTAGCAGAAGAAGATAAGATTCAAAAAGGAAGGTGGGTCCCGATTACACAGGCCTTGAATTCCAACATGAGGAGTGCCTCCTTAATTATACAGGCAGGAGAATTTTGCAGATTTTTAAATAGGAAGTAATATGATAAAGGTAGTGATTTAATAAGATTAATTTGGTAGAAATATGTAGACAGATTTGAAGTTTAAGAAAAATGGGTGAATTGGTGGTGGAAATTCTATGGGGACTATACCTAGAAAAAAAAGCAAATGTTGTGAGAAAAAGGGCCAAGTTAGATTCTAAACTCAAAAATTAAAAGTGGGCAATTTAAAGACGTATAAAAGTGCTATGAAATATTCAGATTACTGTAAATTAAACCAGACCCCAGTATGCACATCCTATTAAGAAATCCACTCATTGAAGTCTAATTCTGGGGCTCAATGTGTGTATGGAATTAGGAGACAGGTGATCCCTTCATTTGGGAAAGACATGAAGCTCCATGAAAAGCAGATTTCTTTAGTGTTTAGAACAACCACTTTGCGTACATTTTTTTTTTTTAGTGATCACAATGAACTGGAGGATGATGGCTTCTAAACCAGATTTCTGATATTATTAATTCTAGCGCTATAAATATAGGGATGGTGGGCCTCCCTGGTGGCGCAGTGGGTTAAGCAATGCACTATGAAACAAACCGCAGCCACTGCAGCACGAGTTTGATCCCTGCCGCCAGCCAGGGAGGGGACCCACATAGTGCAGCAGACCTCTCCTGCCTGGCCCGCTGCTCCCCTCAGCAGTGTGTTTCAGTCAGTCTGCCTGTTCTGCTCCCCACTCTGTCTCTGGTGAATCCTCTCACCTCCCTGAACTCTGGCCTGTACCCCAGCTCTTGTATGCATAAATAAATAAATAAATCTTAAAAAAAAATAGGGAGGGTCTGCTTCATCTGACATACTGACATCATTTCTTGTAATCTCCTGACTGCTTCATGAAGAGTAATGCTACTAGTAAGTCTTGAGTACGTACACATGTATTTATTCACACCACAAATATTAGTATTTAAGGCCTACTATATGCCAGGCTCACCCTATACTCTGGGGATATAGCAGGAAACAAAGTGCTTACACTCAAAGGGCTTCCTATCTAAGGAGGTGCAGATTATAAACAGATATAAAATGTATTAGAAAAAGGTCATATAATGTTAAGAGCAATGAAAATCTAAGGCAAAGTAAGAGGACACAGAAACCAGGGGCGCTCTTTTACGTAAGATAGTAAAGAAAAGTCCCTCTGAGAGGCTAACACTGAAGGAGAGATCGGGTAAACAAGATCTAAAGGAATGGGCCACACAAACATCAGGATGAGGAACACGTGCAGTGAATGAAATAGGTCCAAAGGTCCTGAGATGGGAATATACTTGGTATTTTTAAGGAACAACAAAACCAGTGTAACAAGAGAGTATAGAGTTCCGTGGGGAAGTGGCAGGACAAGACTTTGTGGAATTCTGTAGACCCTTATGTGGACTTGGTTTCTATTTTAGGTGTAATGGAAAATCACTAAAGGGATTTTTCACTAACATTATTAAATCAGGTTGTAAAAGTAAGTTAAACCAGAGGGAATATCTTAATAGTTGTGGGTCCTGCTAAGGATTTGTTAAATATGTAAAAATGAGTATGTTCTAAGTAAGATTAGCTGCTCAAATGCAAAATAAATAACAACAAAAACAAACAAAAAATTCAACCAACCAACAGACCAGGGAGAAAGAGGGTAGGGAAGAGTGATAGAGAAGGGAGGAAAAGAATTGATCTACAGATTTAATGGAACCCACATCCAAATCCTAGCAGGTTTTTTGTTGTTAATATTAAAGGTATATTCTAAATTTACATTGAAATGCAAAGTACCTAGAATAGCCAACATAATTTTGAAAGTGAAAACAACTTAGAGTAACCAAATTATGTTAGTCTAAGGTTTACTTTTAAGCAAGGTCAAGGAAAGACATGTAGCTCAAAGGAAGAGAATGGAAAGTCCAGGAATATTACATTTACAGTGAATTGATTTTGATAAAGATATCAAGGCAACAAGGGGCAAAGAACCGTCTTTTCAACAAATGCTCTGACAACTGAATATCTGCATGCAAAACCAGGAACCTGGACCTTTAACTCAAAACACACAATACACAATACACAACACACACACACACACAGCTAAAATGAACACAAGAATGGATTATAGCTTGCAATATAAGAATTAAAATTATAAAACTTCTAGAAGAAAACAGAAGAGAAAATCTTTGTGATCTGGGGTGAGGCACAGATTTCTTAGATATGTCATCAAAAGAACAATCCATTAAAATTTTGATTAGTTTGGCTTCCTCAAAGTTAAAACGTATGCTCTTCAGAAGACTATTAAAAAAAATGTAAAACATAGATTGGAAAAAAAAATTGTGAATCATATATCTGATAACGAATACCCAGAATATATAAAGAACTCATAAAACTCAGATATACAAATATCCCAATTATAAAATGGGGGGCAGGGAGAGCTGTCACAATCCAGAGAAGCCCAAGGAGACATGATGAAGTAATGTAACATGGCACTCTGTATGGGAACCTGGGGAAAGGAAAGGACACTGGGGGTGGCGGAACTAGTGAAATCTCAATAAAGTGCTGAGTTCAGTTAATAATACCATGATTGGTTCATCTACATAACATAAATAATAGGGGAAACTGCGTGAGGTGCATATGGAAACTCTGTTTTATCACTGCAACATTTCTGTAAGTGTAAAACTGTTATAAAAAGAAAAGATTATTTAAATATACTTTAAAATAGGCAAGAGTTCTAAATAGACAATTATACCAAAGAAGATACAAGAAAGGCTTAAAAGTACATAAAAACAGTGCTCAACATCATTAGTCATAAGGGGAATTCAAATAAAAATCACAAAATGATATCACTTCTCACTAACCAGGATGGCTAAATTCCAAAAGAATGAAAATACACCAAGTGCTAGTGAGAATGTGGAGAAACTAGAACTTTTATATACACTGGTGAGAAAGTAACAGTGCATTTACCTTCAAAAACAGTTTGGCAATTTCTTAAAAAAGTTAAATATACACTTACCCACACAACCTAGCAATTCTACTCCTAGGTATCCAACCAAGAGAAACAAAAAACGTATGTCCACACAAAGATGCAAATGTTAATATAGTTATTCATAGTAACCAAAAATTAGAAATGAGCCAAATGTCCATCAACTAGTAAAGGGAAAAACAAAATGTGGTAAATTTATACAATGGATATATTCAGCATTGAAAAGAACTGTTGATACTTGCTATAACATAGACAACTCAAAATTATTATGATAAATGAAAGAAGTCAGACACAAAAGACTATATGATTCTGCTGATTCTTTTTTGAAGAAAGATGCTTCCAAGGCTAGCAAGCAACCTTAATCCCAGAAGAGAATGATTATCTGTCTGTAATGGAGCCAAACAGATATAAGTTCCAGAAAAGGCAAAACTACAGAAACAGGAATTATGTCAGTGTTTGCCTTGGGACAAAGGTGTGCGTAGGAATTGGCTACAAATGGACAAAGGGAGCTATTTTTGAAAATAGAAATGGCTAGAACTAGATGGTGGTAGTGTTTACAAAACTATGAAAATTCACCACACATCATTTAAACTGTCACAGTGGATGAATTTTATAGTATGTAAATTAAACCTCAAATTAAAAATTATAAAGAGACAAATCAAAACCATAAAACTCACACCTAGTAACTGGAGTAATAATAGTTGGATTCCTACTATAAAAGAAAGAAAGACTGAGGTGTGGCAGACCTCTCCTTGCCCGCTGCTCCCCTCAGCAGTGTGTTTCAGTCAGTCTGCCTGTTCTGCTCCCCACTCTGTCTCTTGTGCATCCTCTCACCTCCCATGCCTCTGGCCTGTACCCCAGCTCTTGTAATGCATAAATAAATAAGTCTTTAAAAAACTGAAACAGAAAAATTATACACATAGTCAGGAAAAAACTGGAATGTTTGTCTGTTGGTGGTGAAATTGTAAGAACTACCATATGATCTAGCAAACCCATCTCTCGGTATATATCCCAAGGAACTGAAAGCTGGGTCTGTAATTGTATACCAGTCTTCACAGCAGCAATATTCAGAATAGTCAAAAGATCAAAAATGTCCATCTGGATAAATAAAATGTGATATACACATACAGTGGAATAATAGTCATAAAAGGATTTCCTTAAATCCCCATACATGCTATAACATGAAAACATTACGCTAAGTGAAATACAGTCACAAAAAGATCTATGATTACACTTATCTTATCTAAAGCACTCAAATTCATAGAAACAAAAAGTACAGCAGAATGCTGGTTATCAGGGACTCACGGTGAAAGGGGAGTTGATGCTTAATGGATACAATGCATAAGACTTGCAAGCTGAAAAGATTCTGGAGATCTGTTTCCCAGCAATGTAAATATACTTAACACTACTGAACTGTACACTTGGCAGCTGTTAAGGTGGTAAACTTTATTGTTTTACTATGATAAAGAAAGACAAGAAAATCAAGGATGGTATCTGGTCCAGCTAGATGTAGAGTTTAAAAGCAGAGTGCTCTATGGTAGTACAGTGATAAACAGAATGAGAAAAATCCCAAAGGGAGGGTGAAACTCTGCAGACCAGAATCACAGCTGCTTGTGAATAATTACCCTCCTAGGATTACACCTTGAGTTTTGTTGTATTAAATAAGGCTCTTTCTCCTTACTGCATCATGATCAATTATATCTGCTGTTCACGTGATCATCCTGTTCTATTACACACACAGGTGCCATGTACATTACTCGTGTGTGGGTTTGTTTATGAGTGGATGCAAGCCCTCCCTCCAACACAGTCACACACAGGCAGGCAGACACACTCTCCAGAAAAATATCGTACACTATTTAGGAGTATTTTACATAACATAGGACCCTTGGTATTAGTGTTCTCTGAGTTCCATTTTTTCTTTTTTAAAGAAAGATGCTTCTAAGGCTAGCAAGCAACCTTCATCCCAGAAGAGAATGATTATCTGTCTGTAATGGAGCCAAACAGACCACACCCAAACAGGGACCAAGTCAAGCTCACACGCCTAAAAGAACCTCGTAGTGCTCAGCTGCCAGGCTTTCAAAACACCCCGACAAGATGCCAGACAGGGTCACTATCAGGGGAGCTGTGACCTCCCGCCTTAAGAGCCTTCACATTCCAGGTTCTACAGGCAGGAGAATGAAAAGCAGCCTTTCTTTCCTCAAAAGGTCAAATTAGATAGACCTGAAAGTGTCTGAAAGCCCACTATTGGGCATATTTTTGTCACCAAGCCTAGGTTTTCCAAAATCATTACAGCAAAATGCAAGACAGAAGTAATCAGATGATCTATGATCTAAGAGTCAAAGTTTAATACGTAAACCTGTAGGAAATAAATCACAATTATTACCTTACAAATGGATTCTGTCTCAGGAGATCAAAATACCCATAATGAACCTGACACTCCTTTTGGTTTCTGGAACATCAGATTCACATGGAGCTCTAAGAAAACAGCATCATCTTGTCAGTTTCCTCAAAAAAACCTCCAGCCTCAGTACCAACCACACAGAACCATCACAATACACATGCAACAGTACTCATGGATGACTGTGATTTCAACCCAGGGCATCTTATCAATTCTACAAATTCTATAACATCCTACAATCTGTTTGGGAATACAGTAAAGTTGCTTAATAACTGGCTTTGAAAAATATCAAATCTGGCTTATTTTAAAAAGTTGTAAAGATAGAGGCCTCCCTGATGTACAGGGGTTAAAGTCTCAGTGCTATCAAGCTCTTGCCAGCCACTTCGGCCTGGGTTCGATCGCTGGCCAGGGAGCTGACACACAGTGCAGCAGACCTCTCCTGTCTCACCCACTGCTCCCCTCAGCAGTGTATTTCAGTAGCTCTGCCTGTTCCACTCCCCACTCTGTCTTTGGTGAATCCTCTCACCCTCTGTGTTGTGGCCTACACCCCACTTCTGGTATGGCAAAAATACAAAATAAATCTTTTTTTTTTAAGATTTATTTATTTATGCATACAAGAGTTGAGGTACAGGCCAGAGTCACGGGAGGTG